>VXBO01008905.1:452731-537572 GCA_013400135.1 Rhinoptilus africanus
CAGTTAATTTGTATAGTTCTCTTTAGTTAAGCTCTTACAAGATTCTTTCATTTTTTTTATTTTTTTTTACAAAGGATGAACATTAAGTTACTCTTACGAAACGTAGCTTAAATATATAGAAGGCAGAATCGCATACCAGAAGCTCAATTTGATTCAGCTTTTTTTTTGTATTTGCCTCTTGTATGATGGGGAGTGTCATCTGCTTTACTGTACTACCTGGAAAAACAGCATCTTGAGTGCTAACCTGTAGTTTCAGGTCTTTTAGACGGCTACCCTTTAATTAGTGCTAGAGAACTGTGAAACTACATTCTGTGGCTACTGGGGGCTGGAAATGGGACTGTGATTTGACCACAGCATCAGTATCTGTTCTACAGACTTTATTTCTGGGTACGTCTTAATATTTGTGTTCTTGTGGCTGTTGTTAAAACTTGCATTTTTCCTGAATGCCTTAATGGGAATTTCCCAGGTGATGGAAAAGCTTAAGAGAATTACTCAAGGGTGTCAGCAGTTGATGGCAAGGAGCTGCTTCTTCCAGTCTTTTCTCCCCTCCTCCCCCTTTGATTTACATGTTAATTAAAGAAGGGATGTTAGATGAGGGCCTGTCCGTGAGATCCAAATTAGTTCAATTAAATGCAGCTTCTTTTTCATCTACCTAAGCAGATGTTACCAGAGAGAAAGAAAAAGGACGGTATGTTCACTCCTGCAAGTTGACTGCTACATCTGGGGCTTGTGTCTTGCATCTGCTGTCAGCCTGGCCGCCTTGTAATGGCCCAGTGACTGTACTGGGAACAGCAGCATAGCCGAACAGGGGTTGCCATGGCATGAGTGATACTACAATTGAGGTATGGAGTAAGCTGGGTTAAAAAGACCTTAGAATGATAGGAACATAGAAACACAGAATCATTTAGTTGGAAAAGTCCCTCGAGATCACCAAGTTCAACCATAAACCCAGCACCGCCAAGTCCACCACTAAACCATGTCCCTCAGCACCACATCAACACGTCTTTTAAATACCTCCAGGGACGGCGACTCAACCACTTCCCTGAGCAGCCTGTTCCAGTGCTTGACAGAAGCATTTCTTTGTTGAAGAACATTTTCCTAATAACCAATCTGAACCCGCCCGGCACAACTTCAGGCAATTTCTTCTTGTTCTACCAGTTGTTACTTGGGAGAAGAGACAGACCCCTATCTCGCTACACCCTCTTTTCAGGGAGTTGCAGAGAGCGAGAAGGTCTCCTCTCAGCCTCCTTCTCTCCAGGCTGAACAACCCCAGCTCCTTCAGCCGCTCCTCACAGGACTTGTTCTCTAGACCCTTCACCTTACTCAATTATTTTTTAAAATTAAATGTTTTCTCATTAAGTCTTGAAAGATGCATTACATTTGTACAGCACAACTTTGGAAATATTTACATAGGTTCTTCATGCAGAATTTTTTGCACACTGAAGTCTAGGAGCTACTCTAGAAAGAGAACATTTGAAGGAAAAGAATGTATTTGTATAGATCAAGGAAAATCTCCTTCCTGCAAGGTGGCTATAAAGGAAGCAGGCAGATGACCGGGAACAGTATTCTCTAGAAAAGAAGCTGGAAGCAATATTACAGTAAAAAAAAAATAAAGAATTAAACTGGGTAGTCATAATAGGCTGGAATGGAAAGGAACTGGAAAGTGAAGAAAAGATGACTGTAAGGCAGTAAAAAAGGGAAAGCAAATGGAGAAACTGGAGTGAGCAATTAAATTAGCAGGCTTAGGGAAGGGAGGCCTGAGAAATAGAAATTAATGCTGCTATAAGTGTCTATGTAAATTATGAGTGGAGAGGGATTATGGATTAAATTAGTATTTCTGTGAAGTTATTGAGGTGTATATATTTATCACTGGTCCTTTCTTACCCTGGTGATAAAAGACCAACAGAATAACATTAGTCCTGTAGGACTTCAATTTAGTGGGTATGTCTCACCAATTTAACAACTATTTAGCAAGTGAGAAAAGTGTCTTATTTTGAGCAGAACAAAAGAGTCATTAGCTTGAATTGCCAGTGGAAAAAGAAGTTCTATTTATAAAGTTGTACATGTTTGGTTGATTTAATTTGAATTATGTATTTATGAACTCTTCTATTTTGGAGCTGGTTTTAATAAAGTTACTAAAACAAGAATGTTATTATGTCAATAATAGTAATAATAATATTTTCTCTGCCACTGAATAAGCAGCTATCAAAACAAAACAACAATTCCTAAAGCACAGCTTGTTGCATAAAATGTTAAATCTCATCTGATCATATTTACATAACGTTGGAATTCCATTAATCATAAAAAAGCTTGAAAGCTTGCCTTTTAACAATTACCGCACCATACCAGGCAACATAATTTAGCTAGGGCTACATTTTCTTGCTTCAAGAAGATGCTATTTTTACTATTTCCCCATTTTTCTAAATGCTTTCTATCCTAACGTTTGACTCCTGGTTATTCAGAGTAAACTACTGAGTGTACTGAATTATTTTTCTTTTTTACAGAATGCACATTTGTTACCTAGACAGCTGCAACGTACAGACCTGTATTATGGAGACGAAATGCAAATACAATTCATTCTGTCTTTTAAAATAATTCTGGAGCACAAGAACATGGAAAATATTTTGTCACTTAATAGAGTTACTTTGCTTGTGTCATGTCTCATTTTGCTTGCTAAACTAGTACGCTGCTCAGTGTTGTGGCGCAAGGTATTTAAAATGTCAGTTATATTTGTAAGCTGACTGTTTCTTTTAAAAAGAAAACAGAGGGAGTATCTACTGATACCTTTATTTAGATATTCAAGAATGTGTTGGGGATAAATGTTGCTAACACATAACAAAGTTCTATGCTTTTGCACGGGAGGTGAAAGGGAAATTTGATTTTTGGAAAAGAAACTTCAAGTATGCTCAAATTTTTTTAAAGGCTAATGTGCACGGGCAAGCAATGAAAATTAAAGATTCATGCTAGCTGTAATTATTTTACAATGAAGAAAATTTCATGGCCTCTAAAAAAGAACATACTACAAATTTGTATGTATTGCATTTTTTGGCCTTGATTTTATGAAGTCCCTAAAATACTTTGGAGCAACCTTTAGAAAAATAAATAAACCCAGGACACTATTACACGAAAAGACTTGTGCATCATGCCACTTGATACCATTGAAAAAGCAGCTATTAAAACAAAAATATACTTCCTACAGTGCAGCTTGTTGCAAAGATATGGGCATAAAATATAAACCTAGCATTTCAACTCTTACAAGTAGAAGCATAGAGACGACTTTAACAATGTAAAAAAATGAGCCCTGGTATTTATGCTTAGTTTCCAGTAAGCTTCTCCTTTTTTCTAAACTATTCTAATTTTAAAGGGTTTTTTTCAATAAAATTTCATGTGAACATAGGAAGTTTGAATGTTGTGTAAATTAGTGCACTTTTAGGTAAGTACTTACTAGGACAACTCACTCACTAGGGTCTGGATGGTATTATGGACGAGAAGGAATTTAGTTTCCAGGAGCTCCAGATGGGCACCTAATCTTTTTAAATAAATGGGAGCAAATGTGCTGTCTCACAACAAAAATGTTGGTCTACCTTTTTTTCCCAGTTAACTGAAAACATTCAAAGGCTCTGCAGAGATTTGAAAGAAAGAGAAAAGACAGTTCAGAATTTATGTGTTGCAGTGCTCTCTAGAGGTCCTTTTTTCCTCCACTGGCTATAGAGGGACTCCAGGGAATTCAGACTCCTGATTTAAGCATCTATGAGCTAGAGGCCTCCAACTATTCAGGAAGAGCCCCCCCAAAAAAGGGAAATAAATTTGTCATGGGACAATTTTACTTTCTGGAAGACTTTGTAAGTTGTACTGTAAGTTGTACTGATTTTTTTTCTCATGCGAAAACACTGCAAAATTAAAAAAAAAAAAGTTTGGCATCAAAACTTAAAAGCGTTGTTTCAGCAGAACAACTGAGGTGAAACAAAAGACTATTTAATTTTTCTAAAAATTAGAAAGAAAGGGTTTCCATTCAATTCCATTCTTCCTCAGAAGATTAGTTATTAAACAATTTTTTTTTCTTGAAACAGTGTGCTGTGCATGCAGTATGGTTCATATTTTTGCCCCAAGTAAATCACACTCTGTAAACTGCATACTTCTGTGCTCTCCCCTTGTGCTTTTAACCTGTAGTGGCTTGATACAGGCCTTCTTGCTGTTTTCAGCCAAGAAAAGAGGAGTTATGTGAGGTTTAGGACATGCACTTGCATTCTGAGCTTACTTTCTAAAGGTCAAATGCTAATTTTGTGCTAGAGTTTAGGACCTGGTGTCACAGGCCTGAGATGGCTGGCAGGTGAGCATGCACCTCGAAAATTACGACAGGCTTGTCAAACAGTACAATTAAATGGAACATTAATAAGACTGTCTTTAGTCAAGAAGAGCATCTGGACCAAGTAATCCTCTTCTATTAGTGTCAAAACCTGACTGTTAGTTGTTTGTACTTAAATAATATTTGCAATAGTGTAAGGTTTTTATTGTGCTAATCTAAAGGGTTTTATCACAGAATAAGAATTTTAGGTACCAAGTGTCTGCAGATTATCAACCCATGATAATATACGATGTTACCGTAACACCAGCCTTAATTTGCGATGGCTGCGTTCTAACTGAAGCTCAGCAAAAGCGTGAGTGTGACGTGAGTATTCCTGTCTCTCTTTATGGTGATAAAGCTATTAATATTTAAGATTGGAGAGAGCTAGCTAAGAAGTTTATCCTCACTAAAAGAACATTCCTTTTGACGAAAAGCTAATGGCCTGTGATTGTTTCCAACTCCCCCCTTTTGAGCTAAGATAATACTGGTGTGCCACCCCTACAGACTCCATCAAGAGCCATCACGCCATACGTTATTTACAGTTTGATTTCTTCTTAGAAGTGGGGCAGGTAGCAAGCTACTTAAGGAATCCACCCCTCCCAGGGATGGATGCCTGGCTTTGTTAACATTAAAATGACTGGTTTTCCTCATCTCTTTTTTTCCTTTTTTTTTCTGAAACAGTATATATAAGCTGGGTCTCTGCAATCACTTGGCAGAGAGCAGGGGAGCAGAGGGGTCTGTCCAACTGTTCCCACTGTGATCATACTTAATAAAGCTTCTGTTTGACCTGTCAGGTCAACAGGCTTGCTGTTACGCACTTGGAGTCCCCGGATTGTCCAACATCTTATTGATCCCATCTCTCACCTACTTTTATACAACTCTGTTCTATAATCACCAATGAAAAGAAACACAAACTTCTGATGATAATGCCACCTCTTGCCTGCACGCTGTCCCTGCGATTCCTAGGTCTTCACCAGCTGAAGACAGTAAAGCATGTTTGGTGCCAGCTTGGTTTCCAACAGGAACCAGTGAAGCTCTGAAGTGCTTAACTTGGCAGAACTATCTGCCTCTTCTAAGTTCTGCAATTGTTCTGTTTGTCTAAGAACTTTGAAGAGCATGGACCAAATTAAATTTCTTACAAAAACTATTAAGATGCCAGTAAGCCTTTTTCATATCTCCAGATTTGCACATTTTGCTACCTTTGAAAATTCATCCAGCTGAGTGTAAAACAATCCAGCACGTTGTGGCTTAACAATGCATGCTGTAGTTTCAAAGCGCGTCTCAGATCTTCTCGTGTTTAGGCATTTTAGTTTCTAAATCCATGTCTGCTGAGACATCATAAAAATATTTTCCTGTTTACTACTCAAAAGTTATTTTTGCCTTTTACTGTTGTCTGTCCCAGTCTGGGGCCATGCAGCTGCTCAGCACACTATTAAGAGAGGGAAAGGAGAAACCTCTGTTTTGACAGCTGCCTCAGGTCCCTCAGACTTGATCCAAGCTGACACTCCGTATAGCAGTAAAGGTAGAGGCTTCATGAACACTGACACTTTTTTCTTTCATACGAAATGTTTTATCCAGGTGGAAAACAACAAGCATGCTGGTCTGCAGCTTTCTCAGCAAAACAGCTGTCTGCTCCATTTCGTTGTTCGGAGCATGCTATTTTTCGAGTTTAAAACAGTGACCTGTATTAATTCCCATTTTATCTTCTCCTTTGCATTCATGAAGTGGCAATTTTAATTTTTTTTAAAAAATCTTATAATCCAGATGTAAACACCTCAGGCTTTTAACGTCCAGTTAATCCTATTGACAGCAACTGGCAGAATTTAGCAGTGTGACAGGAAAATCCATTTTGCATCACCATTTATTACTAGGAAATCCTATCCTATTCCTGATTCATGACAATGAAAAATCCTCTTTTGAGGGCACTGCTTGATTTCCGATTTCATGTAGAACTTTGCCTCTAAATCCCCCAAGCTCTGCTTTGGTTAAACAGTATAACCTATTTAACATCATTGTTATTAAGGGGCTGCTTTTGAATATGTAAAACTAGATATTGAGAATTTGCTTTTGTCTGTTTCAGCTTCCTCATCACCTAATTGTTGTAAAGGCTCCATGAAAAAAAGAAACTACCCACTGGAAGAGTCCTGCTACCACTTCTCCGCTCCCTCCTTATTATGCTTCATTTTCAAGCTAAAGCAAAATGATTATAAACTTCTTTCACCAATGGCACTGTTTTCTAGTAGTGTTTCCAATTTGGATAGCTAGTTCTTAATATCTGAAGCAATCACAGGGTGATTAAACATAACTAATGAGCAAAGATTAGTGCTCGAGTGAACTCCCAACCGCGTGGTTCATGGTTTTACTTAATCACAATTTATTTAGGACAGAATCTATGTCCTATGGAAATGTTTTAATGGATTAAGTTTGACTTCAAGGGGTTTAGGTAGTATCACTCCCATCCTTTTTCCCATAAAGAAGCAAAATAAACCAGAAATCAGTTTCTAGTATAAAATTTCCCTACCATTCCTAATAGAAACAATTTACTTTCAGAACTTCATGAGGAAAATAACACAACTTCATTAGAAAAACAGCTGCTATGAAGATGTGAAAAATGTGAGTGGAGGGAAAATGTTTTCATAAGTAAATCTGGACATGGCACAAGAGTCTGCAATCAAGCCACAACTAACAAAACTAGTCATTTTAGAGCTGAATTGGTGATGTTAGAATGTGAGGAGAGATGCAGGTGGAATCGTATTGTTCATTAGACCAGTGCATCTGGTTTGAAAAAGCACATAACCTTCTGAGGGTACAAAGCTCCTTACCCGGGTAGAGGTCTTCAGGACTGCCTCGGCCGCAGGGGCCACTAGCGGCACTCAGAAGTTCAGGACAGTAGCCCTTCTGTGTCCATGGTGGTGTGTGCATCTGAAGGGCCGGTACACGGGGAAGAGCTGTAGTCGTAGTAGGGAAATTGTGATTAGCAGATAAGCATATGCATACACACACATGTAATATAAAAATAGCTCACTTCAGATAATTTCAACCAACTACTTTATACAAGTAGTCATTTTAAATAAGCTGAGACTGAAGTAGTTTCAGGCAAAAATGCTCAGCTTGTTGGTTGAACATGCAGCAAATTTGGAGAATTGTTTCTTATACATCTATCTGTACAAACAAAAACATGCGTATACATACATTCATGTGTATGTATACACAACCACACAGATACATCTATGTATATACATGTATTTGTATACACACAGACAAGGGAAAGAAGCAGTTTTCCAAAGCTGCTGCATGTTCAACCAAGAAGCTAAGCCTTTTTGGCCGAGACTGATTCAGTGAGACACTGTGCGAGTCCACAAATTTGTCTTTAAATTTAGTCTGCCTGATAGAACATGTGGTAGGCAAAACGAAATACTTTCACAATAATAATAATTTAGATTATGTGAGGGTATTGGTGAATGTAAACACCAATACATACTTAATACACAAAATTACAGAGTAGCTTATCAGCTCTTGGTAATACTTCAGTGAGTTCCAAGATATCAAGCCCAATTCAAGCCCATATTTTAGCATACAATTTTAACAGCAAGTTAGCAGAAACAGTTATCAGCATTCATATTACAGTTTTGCTTTTTCTTTGGGTGGTAAAAATAGCATAGGATATGATAGTATATCTGAATTCTCTTCATAGTTCTATTTTTAAATGGTGTGTCCAAACTGAGCTACACCTCTCACTTTGGCACCTAAGCAGGAAAAATGGAGGCTATTTCTCAGACAGGAAAGACTAAATTAGGCATCATGTACTTCTTCATACCGATAGATAAATCTACCTGTATCAGCAGAAGCAAAGCAACTTCTCTGGCAGCTGAAAGAATAACCTTTCCAGCAAAAGGGTTTGGAGCTGGGAATTCTAATTCTACCCTTTATTATTTTAAAGATCAAACACATAAGCGTTTTATTAAACCTTTATCGGCTAGGGAAAACAGCATTAAGCGAAAACCTCCTCACTCTTCCTCCCTAGCTTTCTAAAACCACTAGATTTTGAAACAATGGTTAGCACATCTGAATGCTTACCTGCTTAGTATGCTTACTCCTCAAGTATACATTGCTGCTGTAATGACTGGTAATAGGAAGATCTCATTTCCTCATAATCCATGGCTCATTAACACATTACATAGTGATCCATAGCACCAATAAATCTAGGTAACTTTTCAAGAAATGCTCGCTCTTTTTTGACTGTTGCTGCAGATGATCCCTACCTTCTAATAGTTGTTCAGTGGAGGCAGCACTACCCCAGTCACGCATCCTCCAGCCCAGTGGATGCAGCACTACCCCAGTCACGCGTCCTCCAGCCCACATCAAAAGACTTCTTTTTGCTTTCCTTCTTTTGAAGGAACAAGTTGGGATATGCTTCTGCAGACCTGCAGGGAGCTGACAGAAGAGCTCCCAATGCATAAACAGAAGTTTCTCGTGTTTCAATCATGAAAAGACAATACAGTAACTCACAGGAAATATGGAGATTTAAAATAGAATTTAAATTTTATATCAATGTAGACTATGTGAGGCTAACCCAGGATTCCCCTAAGCAGAAGTAGTTGTTTTCAGTTATATGTTATTGCTGCTTCAGTTTCCAGAAAGGAATAAAGTGTATGAGAAGCCCACTTAACCAGCATACAGTAGGTAGAGAGTAGTAACTGCAGAAATTTGTTACAGGGAAAACCAGTTTTGTGTTATGTTAGAATTCAGGGTGTTTTTCTTAATCTTTTGTTTGAAGAGATTTCTCCTTTCTCTGTTTGTACAACTTACACAGGATATTGTTTTCTGGATGGAAAAGCTTTGGATCATAAAAGCAAGGGCAAACCTCTCTCATGGTGTTTTAAAAAATGATTAGATCTCGAAGGAACAGAGACACATTGGACGATTAGTGTATGTAGGAATTGATGTTTCATCTTGAATCTTAAGGGGGAAGCTTCCATCTTTTTTTGGTCAGTTAACTTCAGCTGAATGTTATTAGTTGCACACCGTATTGACCTTAAAATGAATCTCCAAGACAGTAAAAAGCATGCCCACTTCAGGATGTGTAAACAGGAGATGAACGACAATCATCCTTTTTGATCTCAAGAGACTGTCATAATTTTTTGTAAGCAAAGGCTATTTGTGTACCTTCTTAACGTGTTACTGTGCTCTTTCAAGAGAGAAGCTATGGGGTAAGGAGCAGGTAAGACAAAGGTGACTTATAAGATAAAGATCTGGATAATAGACAGAGAAGATGAAAGTAAAAGATAGGCCCTGCAATGTCTTTTATCTATTCAAGATCAAGAGGGTCTTACCAGATTAGCATGAAAAGAAGCCTACACCTCATACATCATGTAGCAGCAGGCTGCGTTAGGCAATCCTACACTTCAGAAAGGTTACTGTAATACATCCCTACAGTGTAGACATGCTTTAAATATTCGTGTTGCTTGAGACTGCTAATTCCTAAGACTCATTTCTCTTTACATACCATTGCATTAGATTTACTTTTTATCAGCTGAAGGAGAGAATTCCACTGAAGGAACTCAGAAAATGCTATCAATTAAGTTGTCAAGACATCATTCGGAAAGGTATTTCAAAATCTTGAGGCAGAGGACTAACTTTGCACTCCGTATACAAAGAATCTGTGTTTCCATTATTCAGGGCTTAAGAAGACACTTTCAGCCAATGGATGTTCAAGTGGGCTGCTTAAAAGCTGGAGGTCATTCACGCCCTTGCAGCATCCCACAGAGCAGTGAAAACTCAAGACTGGGTGTTCAGACACAAAGTTTAAATCCTTTCTTCTGCTCATTTGCATAGTGTCAAAGGCTAAGATCTTTGAGGGGATAAATTAATTTCTTTATATTCTTTGAATGCTATAGGTTTCGATATACTTTAAATATATCGAATATGTCAATATATATATGAATTTATATTGAGTATACTCAAACAGAATATAGCAATGTAGGAGGAAACTCTAACCATGAGTGGTCTTTATCTAAGTCAGAGTACATGATTATTTTTAAAAACTAATGTTTGGAGTAATTAACATTCAGGTATTTAATTTTTTATAAAGAGAAGTACTTAATTTGAACTCAGACATGTAGCAGCGAAGTAGACAGTCAGCATCTTCCTCAACTGTCACAAATTTTTTTCACTGTACCTATTTATTTTAATTTACCTCAAATTCCTAAGGCTCTGTTCAAAGAGATAGCCTTCAGGTTAAATTCTGATATTTTAGTAGCTTATATGGGGGGGAAAAAGCCCATCTTTTTTTTTTTTTTTCACCCCTTAGGTGAAATCTTTGCCTTATAAAAATACATTCTTTTTAAGTGCTTGTTTTTTTCCTAAGCCAGTGAAAGCTAGCTCATCTGCAATTATTTAGTAAGGTACAATCATATTTCCAAATTTACTCGTGGGGAAATCATACTATAATCATGGCTTCAAGGCAGAATGATCTGGCCCTATCCATGTAATAGGCTAAAATTTTTAAGCTACTGTTACATCTAATATCCAATATCTTGATTTAAACAGATCAGCTGAAGAACAATTTATCATATAACTGCATACGTTTTTAAACTGCTGATTTGCTCTCCTTTCTGTAGCTTTATATTGAACTTCTAGCATGAATTTACCACTTTCAGCTGTATTCACTCCTTCTTATTCTAGTACTGAGGTCGCTTTATCAGAACATTTCTTCACAAATAAGCATTTCTAAAAATAATATATGGGCCACTAAGCTTGCTCTTTGGTGTTCTGAATATACTGAGCTTCTCAGATGCCTCCACATAAGACATCTTGTTATTATCTCAGATTACCCTTATGGTGTATTCCTCATTACTATTGGTTTAGTCATGCGGTTGTGAAATTAACATAGAAGACAGTTAATTGGTATTACAGTACTGAAGTCACTACTGATCTATACAGGAAAGGCTATTTGACCAGGCACTCTTTTTAACATGGAGCTGACATAACCCGTGAAACGTTGCCATATAGTGTATATTTATCAAAGCCAAAAAGAAGTAATTCTCAGTGGACTTTAATGAATTTTCACTTCTGTGTTCCACAATTATTTTTTTAATAAAAAGCCAAGCAATTACTTGGGACTTGACAGATGCAGTTTAAAAACCTCGACTGAATGTGACCAAAAAGCTTTGAGAAAAGCTTCAATAAACCAGCCACCACTTTTAAACTTTTTACCAACTAACTGAACTGCCTACTCTGTGACTTCTACTGTGTAACTCAGTCCCTAAACACACGGTAGAGGCCAGAAGTATAAATGGATACTTAAAAATATTTAGTAAATTAATTGAGAATAACTCCATCAGCAGCTTTTATACAAATTGATCTGGCTGTAGCTCCTGGTCATCTGTTTTGTTGCTGGAAGCTAGGACTTGTATCAGGAAAAGGATCCCTTTATATACAACTTTTACAATTTTTTTAAGCGTCTGTGTCCTGCTGCTGTCGCAGATACACATTGGGCTATACAGCTACTTGATCTGATTAAGAACGACCCTTGTTCAAATTCATTTACACAGTAACTCCCAGATTCAGGATCAATGTGCACCTCTAGTCTCCTGTGAGGTCTCTTGTTTTACCATTTTGATTCTTTTATTTTATTTAATCTCATGTTATATTTTAGTTTTCACAAATGGACTTTGCAGTGGTATCACATTTCAACTTCTTCCTTCTCTTTGTCATAAGGATTACAGTTTTGTACAGCTATACAAGTCAGCATGATTCTTATTAAAACCAGCTGTAGCATCATTATAAGGAATTTCTTAAACAGTAAATTATACCAAAACATTTTTGCTTGTTTCCTCTTCTTAATTTTTCTTTCCATACAGGCAAATTAAATTTTGGCTGATCAGGAAATTTCAACATTCAAAGTGTCTTCTTTTTCTACATTCCTAAGTCCATGGTTAACCCTTTGTTTGTGATCAATTTATCTTATCAGTGACTACTTCTAGGCCCATAACGTCAGCTCACTGTTAAAACCTTCCCCCTCAGAATGCTTACCTTTGTGTCAGATAGTGGTAAGCATTTTCCTGGGACAGCCTACACAACGAAAGTTCTTGCTGCTGAAGTAGGAGGACTTTGTATGGCTCCATAACATACCAGGTCAGGACTTCCAGGCCAACTCATGGTTATCTGAAAATACAATTTCCATATTAAGTCTTACTTTTATCCCTCTTTTTATTTTAAAGAACAAAACCAACTCTATGTATAGAAAGCACTGGGTAACATTTACTTGCCTCAAACGGGGAACTGTGCTCTGCCGTATTATCTGGGTCCACCTGCCCATGAGGGAGGCCTTGCAGTCAATATTTGTCCCGAAAAAACAGAATTTGCCTATCTGATTGAAACGCTTGCTTGAATCCTACCTTAAATCCTTCGGCTTGACAGTTACATGGAGAGCGCTCTGATCTGTACCACTCGCCTGCCAAGACAGCCTTACTGCTCAGAACTGTGACTAGATGAAACATGAACCCCTTTTTCAATATGCCAGCCAGCTTCCTATTTTTGGTTTTATTACATTTGTGCTTCTTGTTCTCTTTTTCCAGTGCCTTCTTTCAGACCTCACTATTGCAAGTCCTCATCTAAGTCACTTCCGTGTCCCCTCTTTGACACAGTCCCACGACAGAAGAAGCTTCTCCCACTTTATGACAGTTTAATAATACAAACTGTGAATCCAGAAGAGCTTGTCTGTGTTTTTGAAATATTCAGTGGCACCCAGTATGTTCAGCATTTAATATCTCGTATCACAGATAAAATATTCAAAACAATCTGGAGAAAGGACTGAAAATGGTTAATAACCACCGTGTTTAAAGTATACTTTACAAGATACTTTAAGATCACCCTTCCTACTTGAAGCGACTAATTCACTAAGCAATAAAAGCCAAAATTGGTTTTCTCAGAAGCCATTTACTATTTAGTATATGAAATAAAAGCAACAGGATTAGAATTACTGTAAATTTTTAGAAGACCCTACATCTGAATGTTCAATTCCTTTGAATAATTTTAATATAACTATTGAAGAAAACAAAGTATGATTCAGTACCAGTTCTCAGTGGATGCATAAGCCCAACTAGACCAACACTTCTGAAAATCTTCCCTGACTGGGCTTGGAGCAGTACTGTTTCCTGTGTTTCATAGACAACACTTACAGCTTTCAGCCAGGTTGGCTTACAAAAATATCAGCCCAGACAGCTAATAGTGAAGCACTCAAGTGCATAGCCTCAATGTCTCAAATCAGTGCTGTATTTCTATTTAGTGGGACACAAGTAAAGACAAGAACCTGTAAATGAGAGATAAAGTACTGCAATGTAAAGCTTGCCTGAAAAGCGAGCTGTAAGAAACAAGCAAGGCATTTACTTGCTTTAAGTTTTCCAGTCATCATAATGCAAATATATATGAGCTTAAGGTTTTCATGCAGAAGAAGTCATCTTGTCAACCATCATGCTTGTGGAAAACAAAAATAAGTTGTTTATAAATTAATAATCCCTAATATTTCTGAATGAGAACTTTCCTAAGACAAGTGTCTCAATCATGTCCAAGTACTGAAAGTGTGACAGAAGTGCTCCTTACCATAAACACACCTCCTTCAACGTGGGGAGAAAGGAGATGAACACAGCTGTAACGCACCAATGCCGGTTTGATTTTGTACCCTTCTACTGCAACAAAATGTCATTTCCAAAGCACTAATTCACGTATTTCCCTTGAAGTAGCTGTCAAGTCTTCTAATCGGGTTCATTAAGTTCTCTATTTCAGAAAGCATCAAGATGTTTCAAGCAAGTTGCTACTGAAATTAAATGTGTATATGCAGCTATAGGTATTTTGACTGTGTAAACACAGTTCCAGCCCTTTTCTTGTCAGCTTTATCTTTCACGCTTTTCACAGAAAATACTGGGTTTCACCTACATTTGTGGCGTGTTCAGCACAAATTATTCTTGGTTGGTTCCCATGAACGATTGGAATACAGTTAATATACTGAATAATTGCTGGGCAGTATTTTCATTAAAACACTGCGTATTAAATAGCATTTGCCTGTAAAAAGTACGCTAAATATTATGAAGTGCAAACAAGCAGAATGAGGTCACGCCAAGTGGGCGAGCTTTGGCTCATCCATGCGAGATACTTCATTCTATCTACACCTTTTCTGGAAGCAGATCTTTTGCAATGCAAATGATCTTACCCCATAATACTGACAGAAAGATAGCTGCCTCCTTCAGTCTGTAACAAGCATGATGAACTACAGAACTGTCAGCAGAATCTGTGGGCCACTCCACTCTCCGAACCAAAGCCTACTGAGAGAAAACGGTTGGGATTTTTTGTTTGCTTGCTTTAAAATAATTTATGTAATGTTGAAATACTTATATTCTAATTAAGAAATAGAGAGACATTCACTGGGTGAGGGGAAGAAACAGTGTTGAGAGAGAAAGATGCTGTAGGAAGTAAGGAATCTTGTGGAAGGTGAAGCCAGCCATTCATTGCTATTATACACGCTTTATGAAGCATATATATATATATATATACACACATAAAACTTTTTGATGTACCAGCAGTTCAGCAATTAAGGAGCTAACAGAGGTAACAAGCAATATATAAGGGAGCAGGAGACATATGGATATGCTGCTAGTACCAGAGAAGGGGTAGAGGAGCATGGAAGCAGCGGCAGGGACAGGACTCCCAGCTCCAAGCCTGATGATGTGCACATATCCATGAAGGTGTTATGATTCTAGGGAAGGAGTGGTGGGGAAAAGGGTTTACTGGATACGCATTACAACATCTGGCTTGGGAAACAAGTGTGACCTGGATGGGCAGTTATCTTGAGAAGTCTCCGTCACAGCTCTGAGGAAAGCCTGTTTTTATTTGTAAATACACGCTCAAAAGGCTGATGTCTTTTGCTGCTCCCAGCACTATCCATCCACACAGACTGAGGAGCAAGTCTCATACAACTGTGGGTAGCTATTATACTCTTCAGGTAGAGGATGACAAAGACTGCAGATGAGATAATATCCTTATCAACCACGCTCTCCCACAGGCAAGACTCTGGCATGAAGACGTGCACCCTGAATACAAGCAGGTAACTGCATATGGGGTCCTCAGAGAAAGAAGAGACTCAGAAATAATGGCAGTTGTGCTCTACTTCTGTAGCCAAGAGTATATCCAGAATTCACACGTTCACCTAGCAAATGTAGTTCAGTTTTCCAGGGACAATCAGCTCAGTGACCTAGACAGTAACAAACAGAACACTGTGCATTCATTAGCCTGATGAACAACAGTTAAGGCTGCAAAAAATTTTGCACTTAAAGAGAAACTGAATCTACTGCTTCTCATTAACGATTCAGACCATGCTGGAGACTGGCATTTGTGGGGGCCCTTTTTTTCTTTCTTTTTAAGAAGCAGAAGTGTAATAGGAGGCAGAGCTTTGTGCAGCACTGAATTTCATTATCAGCAGCGCTTTGCAGTTCCGAAGTCCTCAGGGCTGTTGCACCTATTCACTGGGGATCCAGAGCAGCAGCACCAGAGTACCTCTACACAAGAAACCCAGGTGTGCTTGACACATTCCCTTAATCTTGCTCAATGTGAGATGCTATGGTATTTGTACAAGAAAGCGAAAACAGGAGGTTGCTTCAAGGACCGCTATCTGCCAGTCTCCTCTCTTCTCTGGCACGTGTCAAATAACATCCAGAGAGGTTTGCTGGCAGTAGGAAATGGTTCCACTAACAGAGCGCTACCCACAGAGAGGAGAAGCTCAGATGTACAGGCTGCTTTGCAACTTAACTCCCTGGTAAACTGATATTTCCACTTAGGTAGTGATCTTGCCTAATGGACATAAATCTGTTTTAATAAGCAAGGAGTGATCAATCAATCACACACACTCTTAAGCAAGGAAATTTAATGTCTGAGGGGAAAAAAAAAATCATCCTATCTACTCTTGTTATGCCAAGTCTAACCATATGGGTACTCTCTCCATATACAAGGAATGGTGATCATTTTATGGAAAGGAAGAGGATGAATAAGCTTATATGGGGCAGATTTATTCCAGTAAGAGACCCTTGTGCTATTCTACATAAACCTAAGTAGGTGAAAATCAACACTGACTTCACAGGACTACTCAGAAATGTACACTCCATTTGTACCTGCTGTATGTATCTGTAATATTGAATACATAGTAAACAATCTAATTAAAAATTTCAAGATGAAAACAAAAAAACAAATAATCCTTTATCCCTCCCATCTCCCTTAAATCTTAGTGACCTTGGATGAAATGGTATCTCTGAAATGAAAAGACTTGTGAATTATTTATCAACAGGTCTTTAAGACACACCCCTTAAAAAAGTCATCGCTGTTTATCAGATGCTTACTTAGCTAGTAATACTATTTCAGATACAGCCTGCAACTAGAAGTGGAGCAATTTTCATGTAGGAAATGCTTTTTAAAATATATTATTCTGCTTATTTCCAGAAGCAATGAAAATTTCACTACGCAAAGTCAATTTACCCAAACAAGCTCAAAGGACAGGACCTTGCAGGTGAATTAAACCCTTCTCTTTGTGTTTCAAAATTCAAAGCACCAAGCTGATGTTTCAGAGACTAGCACTCCAATGCAAACGATTTTCTCCATTGTTTACTCTTGGCTAAAAAACCCTGAAAGGACAACTCCGACTCTCGGTGTTTTGTCAGCTTCTGGGTCTGTGCAGCTCACTATTAACAAAAATAAAGCTGCAAAATATGGCACCTGAAAGGAGAAAAGGAAAAAGCATTCCCAAATGGTTTTGAAGCTACGCATTTCTAAAAGCCAGTGAAAATCCATCTTTTGGATCCACATAACAGCAGATCAGTTTTACCCAGTCAGAGCACATGGCGTTTGGTATTCATTAATGAATTTATGACAAATTGGATATCATTCATCTGCAGGTATAAATACGCCACTGAAGGTTTCATTTCTCAAAAAAAGCATATAGCACATGACGATCTAAAATTTAAGTGTGATTTATTTTTTGGCAAGCCTTTGTGCATTCTATTTTAAATGCATTCATATTTGAAACGACCTCTCAGGAAAGAAGCAGCACCGTTAGAAGCAGCCTCTGACAACAGTCTGATCTTATACCTGAGAGCTCAGCTTTTAGGTTAGTTTAATCTTGCATCCTCCAAATGCATTATACTTATTTAATCTCTTATGAAAGCCTCACTGCTTTTAAACTCAGCACACGGTGAGCAGTCAGTACAACTGGTCATTGTATCAGATTAAGGTTGGGATAGTTTTAACACAGAGACAAACGGGATGTGAGGGCTCATGACTGTCATAGCGCTACCACAGTGAAACGATGGCTTTATTGTTAATTACTCACAATCTTTGGCAAGTGACACTGATGCTGCATCCTGGCACTGGTGCAGGAAGTAAGCAAATGTACGGCCTGGGCTAGCGCTGCAGAGGGCTTACACGGAGAACCAGCTCACAGGGCACAGCAGAAAGCGCCGTAGCTTGCACTCTCCCCCACTCCTCAGCATACCTCAACAGCAGGTACTGGCAGACTAAAATAGGACACACGGATTTAAATTGCACTGAATTGTACATAAAATCAAGAATCTCTTGAATACATCAAATAAAACAAACCATTTAAAAATCAATGCTATTCTGTTTTGTGTGGGCAGGAAAGGAATTCAGAGGGAGGAATCATACCAGGGAAGCTGCCTGCTGTGTTGTGTATGAGAGTATTTGATATCTAAGCCAGACTTTTACCACAGTGTTTTGAGTTTTTTGATGTCTGAGGACAGGAAGAAGCTGGAGTAGATGCTCAGTTCCATTAACAGCACAATCACTGCAGTTTACTCATCCAAAAGCAACTGTCTGTTTTCCCCATTTGAGGGAGAAATTCATCTTGCTGTCATGCAAAATAGCATTTTTCTGAGTTGATTATTTGAACATATCGCCCGTGACTTAGTTGTCGGTTAAGCCTCCTGTTGTGATAGTAGTTACTTTTATTCCAAGATAAAATATTTATGCATTTTACACTTTTACATAAACCTGTCCTCACTTACATTGCATTAATGTGACCTAAGCCACACCTATGACCAGTCCTTCCTGGATTAATTCGGAAGGTGGAATCTTCCTTTAAAATTTCCCATAAGCAAGACCCAAGAGAGGAAACAAATGTATTAAGCGAGCTGACACACTCTTCTATTATTCTAGTTTTTGTTTGCTCAGGAGAGTAGATTATTCACCAGCTAGAACTCTGGAATTCTCTTGGTCACAAATCTTGCGTGACAGAGATAGACACATCTCCATAATCACAAAAACGCAAGACAAGATGATAAAAAAATCAATAATCCACCTGATTATTAGGATTCCAGATAATATTGCTATGTCTACACTGTCCTGAAGTACCGGACTTTGATGTGGACATAAATGTATTACCTAGTCAGCTCTATCTTCTTTCAAAGAGAAGACTGTCAGCAAACTTCATAAACCTGCCTGGCAAGATGCTGTAATGACAAACACGTTCGGACTGCAGAGGACTTCCTCTACCTGCATTTGAAGGTTTTACTTGCCGAGCTTAGGCTACAGGAGATCGAGGAATCTAATAATGAATTTAAAGACAGTAAAGACAGAGCTCAAGGAACAAAAATGCCTTGTTCCTTAGTTTCTTCATCAGTTTGTACTATATTTTGTTATATAGTTAATACATGATATTTGATAACAGGATATGGCCCCAGAGACGTGATTTCTGAGCTTCTTAATTATGCTATTGTTTTAAAGACAATTAAGGGGAAGAATATGCTCTGTGGATCGTTAAAGAGAATTTTCCAAAATAGAAGAGGATGACATAGGATAGACACAGGTCTTGCTGGAAAATTTGACAACGAGGTGACCATAATTCCATTCTTGGTGGTTATGAGCATCCAGATGGATCTCTCAGTGGTACATGAGAGAGTAATGCTGTGGCAAAAAGGAGCCTTAGAAGGGGACACAAGTAGCTTGTTCTTCATAATGGTTTTTGGAAGGGATATCTGTAAAAGATAAATTGTCAGTGAACAAAATACCCAAGGAAGAGAACGATTAAGCCTAATTTTACAACTGTCATTCAAGTGGCAAATCCTTATGCATTTGAATGCTGTCACTGAACTCACATGTGAATAAAGATACAGAATGTTAGAAATCTGAACTCCTAGCTTTCCACTTAAATACTCATAAAGAACTACTTATTACTTGTTAAAATCAGCTTATAATGTACTTATGTATTAGATATACTCATACCAAGCACTGCTGAGCAAGCCAGAGTCTGCACTCTAAGAGTTACACAGGTGTTTAATTCATTTTAGAATCTCACAAGTAAAATTACAGAGGCTGTTATTATGAGAGCGGAGCAAGAAAAAAGAGATCATATCTTAGACTGTTCAAATTATAGGTTTAGTTGTTGCTCCAAAGGTGCTCCACTGTAGCTATACCGGTCTAAAGAATGTAGGAGAGATAAAGCTTTGCAATGAAGGTAACACCTGTAAGACCAGATAATACAACTGAAAAAACTAGACAAGTCCTTGCTCAAGTCTGAAATAAAAAAAAAAAAATCGACTTCAGAGCTAAATGCAAATCCAATGTCCCTCTGAAAGTTTACTTGTGTACGTTATCAGCTGGCCTGCCCTTGACAGGAAAGCTTATAACCCCCCAACGAAGCTGGAACATACTCTCTTGTCCCATTCTTCTGTGATATATTTACTGCAAAGAAACCAGATAAGCAAAAACATTTAGAGAGATTTGTGATTGGCATAATGATCAAATAAAGCAGGCCTCTTAATAGTTATGTCATTAGTTTTTGGTATTGTTTTTAAAGTTTTAACTACATTGGGCTTTGGAGCAGTCTGTAAGGTATGAAAATGCAGATTCCCAAGTTCACAGTTTCTGGTTCTCTCCTGTAATAACACCACCTGGTAGGGTAGCTGTATACAGTGGCTGAAGTCACACAGCAGGCATTACTGACCTTCAGCGGTGAAAGCAAACAGTTACAAACAACCCAAAGCACCTCAGCACCCCAGGAAACATGAAATCAGAAAAGCTACACCTTCTGTTACATGGCTCCTTTAGTATTCCTTAGAAGAAAGAAACAATGTCTGCTTATGGTATCCTTATACTGACTTGTAGGCCAAATCCTATTTCAAAACTGTGCCCACTGAAAAAAAAGTTCAGTAAAACCACTTAATTGCTTTGCAGCAGGAACTTCACGCCCAGGTCATTTTCCTTACATTAGTTAAGATAAAAAAATCAACCAGGGATACCTGTTGTGTGCACTGCTTGTGTACAAAATCCTCAAAGCCAAAAAGTTAAAAGGAAACTTTTGCACTGTCCTGTAACAGAACTGTTACATACTTACATCAACAAATGTATAGTTATGCAGGCACACACAGACACTACATATTCATCAACACAACTGAATGACAAATAAATAAATAGACAAGTATTTTTCCATCCTGAACACATTAGCATTAGACGAACTCTGACAAGGAGCAGTCCATATTAATGCACCTTCCCTCTGTAAGTTTACAAACGTGAAGTTGGATACTTCTTTATAAACTTGTGCTTATTTCTGTTCTGTTTTTCCTGGGTAATACAGATAGTTTCTACTTTGGATAAGTTTGTTCTTCTAATTTGTGGTTTAATGAAACTCCAGGCTACATTTAAAGCCCCTTTTTTATGTTTTTGGTTTATCCCACAATCCTGCCTGACCTGGAACTGCCAGAGTACAGGAGTCACATTCTGGTCTGAGAAAAAATAAAATAACATGAAGCGATCTCTTAGCAGCTGTAGAAGATTCAAAACTATAATTTTAAAGGTGATAAAAGCCTAAATAGATTTTAGTGATGTTTAAGGCCACAACTAGAAGGCCCACTTTTATGGATAAAGGGTGTAAAGACTTTATGAATGGTAAATTAATAGGACATATGTGTCTATTTTTTTTGGTCAAACCTTAGCAAAAATGTCCTTTAAAGATGAGATGTTAATCTTAAAAAGCTGGAAGAATGGAATCAGACTTCAAATACCGTGGTAGTAAGTACAAGGTGAAGCTGCTGTTAGGTACCTTTAGGAAGTAATCAGTACAGAGCAGTACAGTCTAAAGTGGAGACCACTGGCTTAAATACCATGACAATTATGTCAGATGAATTTTAATACGCTCAGACGGAGGATCAGGACTTGGCTTGATGTGCAAAGTCTAACATCTGTCCTTATGAGGATTCCACCTGCTGCCATTGCCAAACGGTGCCTCACAAACACCACTTCAAAACAGAGAGAGAGGCTTTTGTTGTTTTCATCATTTTGGGTTTGTTTTCCAATTACAAACATGATTTGCAAAACGAATAGAAATCTGGAGAAGATTTAAGGATTTCAGAGAGACTTCCCAAGGGCATTTGGTGGCACTATGCCAGGGCGACTTCAGAATGAGAAAATCAGTCTAATTTAAAATTCTTATCTGGTCTTATCCAAAAGATAGGCAATAGTTGCTGAAGCTATACTTCCAAGAGGATACCCTGCAGAAAGCTATTTAGGTTATTAACAGACAGAAGAGCAATTTTCCAGAACATACAGTTAATCAATAGGAAGCTCTCACTTCCTCTGGAGGGAAGGGGGAATTGTGCTTAAAGGACAATGGTTCCTAAAATGGCTTGAAAACACAATAATGCTACAAAAAAGGCATTTGAGAATGGAAAAAACTGAAGAGGAGAGCTAGAGATAATTTATACCAAGGGCTCAGGTGGACAAGGATATTGAGGAAGCTGTCAAGGTCTCCTGCATATGCCAAAAATGAAGGACAAATTCATCAAGATAATCCACACTGTTGACATAGCAAACCCAAACACCTAACACAGAGATTTGTTTACAATTAATGGGAATGTACAGGTATTTGCTCTAAACTCTCATCCCAATTCCTTTGACATAGTCTTACAAAAGTACAGTCAAACAGATGATCACGCACATCAAATCTGTTTTCACTAGAGGTATCAGACAGAGTAATTTCTGTCTGTGGGCCGCCACTTAAGATGCAATTTGCTGTGAAATAGGGGTTTAGACATGGGACCTCTAGTTTATCATCCCCTTTCCCAATAGGCTGGTAGAAAATGGCGTCAAAATAATAAAGTGCTGTAAAGGCGGCAGTGGAACGAGACACCAATCTGTATTTAGCTCTGCAAAATTATAAGATGGCACCAGTGTAGCATGGGTTGACACCTGCTGACATTTTATTTAACTGAAAACTGAAAACAAGTTTACTGGCACTGAGTAGAAGCGGATGTCAGAGTCATGGAGGATTTGCAGATATATAGAGACTTGGATAAGGCTGAACAAAACTATTATTTAGTGTCCAGGAAGATGCCAGCTCCACTAGAAAATGACACCAAACACATCTATGATGAGAATGTGTGACTGTAGCATGCGATTTTGTCTCAAAAGACCTTTGCTTCAGGTTTATGAGGTTGTCAGTCCCCATGGACATCTACTGAAGAGAACTGCGGCTTCACAATGAAGGCCAGAGATAATGGCTACCAAAAGTTAGGAAAGTAGCAGTCAGGCAGGACCAGTTACTGTCCAGTTAAACAGTTACAGAATACTAATATCAGAAAGGAGGCTATCAAGTCCAAAAACCAGTGCAAGTCACCAAGAACATTTACTTTACACGGTTTAGCATTTTGCTTATCAGGCTAACTGTAAGGCTGCCTTGCTGTAAGGCTGACGTTTGCCATCATATGTGTTTGAGAAGATTTATTATGAAAAGTGACTTTTAATTAGTAACTCAGAGGCAGTAGGAACTCAGACACTGAATACAGTAGACAAATTGCAAGCACTTTGTCTCAGAGATGTCTTTGCTGTCAAACAACATCTATATCCTTGGAACCCTTACTATGCACATTTTCTCTGCAGTAACTTGGTTTCCTCAAAAGCAAAACCTCCATCTGATTACAGGAAAATGTCATTTAAGGCCCCCAAATAAACCAGCTGGACAGCTTCCAGAGAAGGAGCCAGGAAGCAAAGCTTTGCTAGATAATTCTTGCCCTGATAATTACACCAACAAGTATCTCTTCTTTATGCTAGAAAGATCTCTTTTATGATGCCAAACTGGGATTTCTGAATAATCAAATGAAGGAAGAGAGCGTAGTAGCAGCAGCAGTAGTATTTACCTCTTGAGAACATAAGAGACAAGGAGATGGAACCTAAATTAGGAACCATTATAAAACTGGATTTGTAATGTCTGAAATTTTGTATCATAGAACCATCCTTTCATATGCTACAGACTTCTCTGTTGGCAGAGATCCATCTCTGCTATTTGACTTCACCTGTCCGTGTTCCCTTGCTAGGACTGCCTCAGTATGCAATGTACCTCACAAAGTGATGGGACAGAGTAAAGACGTCAAATTCAGGATCATTTAAGAAAAGAATTCACAAAACCCTCATTAAATCCTCCAGAAATTACGGTTTTGATCCATGAGGACCACGTACACACCCCCAGCTCCTCTCTTGACCACAGATGTAGAGGACTTAAGGACTCCTTCTGTCACTGAACTAAATTACAGCTTTCATCAAATTCTAAATGCAAAGTTTTCAAACAGATTATATGCTTTGCAAGGGTTCATCTGTAATAATAGGAATTGCCATGTTGCTAGGTTTCCATTCTCTCTCCTATGCAATTGTCAGTCAAATTACTGCTTTATGTAAAAAGTTATAATCATTATAATCAAATACAATTTAAAACTTATGCTAGGTGGCATGATGTTATATCAGAACCACTCTCAAAGCTACAATAAACTTCTTTGTCAGTGCTTTTCTTATGAAGCCTGGTTTTCATCAGGTTTCCAATTTACTCACGAGTGTTCATCCAAACTTCAGATGCATTTCTGCATAAATATAATTAAAACATGGTTACTTTATATTGAGAAATATGAAGGTAATTAGCAATGTAATGAACTGAAGGTCATAGCAATCACGCGCATTTTCACTTGATTTGTACTCATAATTGTAAGTATCTTTGCAGATTACTATTTCCTTACTGCTTTGACACCCTGGCTCACAAAACTTCCATTATTCCCTGTTTTCTATTTCAAATCTCATTCTCATAGGTTACTGTAGCATTTCTATTTCCATTACTGGGAAAGTGCCAAATATTTAAAGCATAAAAGGCTTTTTATATGGAGTAAAACTGTTGTCTGTCTAGGTAGGTCCGTAATATTTACTGTGTTGCAAACTCTCTCAATTTATCTTATATATCCAAAACCTGAATCCATGTGAATAACAACACTCATTCTCAAAGGAAACTCTCTAGAGCCCTAATTTAAAAAGGTACACTGCACACATAATTTAAGGAGTTTCTAAAACCTAACTGAAAACTGGAAGAATTCAAAATGTTTAACTTAAAAACAGTTAAGATGTTTAAAAACCATTGCCCCTGGTCCTGGCACTGGGCGCCAACAAAAAGTCTGACTCCATTTTATTTATATCCTCTCTTCAGGTATTTAAATATATTGTTAAGATCCCCACCCTTTTTTGCAATAGTTGGAACAAGACAAGCACTTTTTTGTTTGGTTGTTTGGTTGTTGGGGTTTTTTTAAGGAGCATGGAACATTGTAAGGCCTGCCTAATCCTCCCATATGCATGTTAAGGAATTGATTGCTAGAGTCACTCTGCTTCAGTTTCAGTACAGCTCCTATACATTTCATATTTATCAAGTGAATCAGTAAGTCCACATGATTCAATCACAAAAGGCTGTTAATTTAGTCCTGGCATGCTGTGTTACCTCGTGGGTTTAAAGGCTAGTGCAATAAACCAACTTTTAACTTCAGTTTCTGTTAGTAGAACTACCAGGTTGTTCTCTCCCAGTTCACCTCCAAACAAATACAATTCCTGAAAATAAATGTCCAATTTTTCACACCGGAGGTAGGAAAACGCTGGGACAATTTGTCCAGGGAAGTTGGAAACTTTTAATTCTTGGAGATATTCAGAACTTGCCTAGACAAGGCTGTGAGCGATCTGATCTAGCCGCCTCTTGGAGTGTGAAGTTGGACTACGTGACCTCCAGAGAGCCAACCTAAATTTGTCTGTTATTTTGTGGTTCTATTCTATCACACCTCACGCCGTCAAGAAACCCCCCGTGTTAGAAAGAAAGTTGGTAATAATTAATATGCAATTACCATATTGTAAATTTCTATGTTGCCTTCTACATTAGCACCAGAAAAAGACCAGATGTTTATGTTATCACAGCTGAAGGCTTGGGTTGCTCAGTGAACAGCAAAAAGCAAAGTCATTATAAGACAATCCTTAATGAATAATACAAAAAAAATATTACAGGAGTAAAAATTGTTTGGAATCTAAAGATCATGTTATAATTTTCCTGCAGTCCAGAGCAGTAAATGCCACAGCAAACAACAAAAAAATATTTTAAGATTATTCTTTTTAATCTCCCTCTGAACTCCAAACTATAAGAATGCACAATCTGTAAAACATAGAGGGAAACAGATTTACTTTTAAAAATTAATTTAATTCTGGTAAACCATCCATTCCACCTGTCAGCAGGAATAGAGTGTTCTGTGACACCGCAAAAAACGTGTAAAAAGTAAAATATGCTCTTGAAAATTACATTAAACTGATGCTTGAAAGGTGAAATTCCCTCCATCCGTGTGTGATGCTTCAGTAATCAGGCCCTGGGGTACCTACTCCAACAATGCATGTTTACCAGCAATTAAATTCATTTGATTGCTTCTCTTGAACACTCACTGACGATCTGAACCAAGTACACGACATGAGCCTTTCATGACTAACGGGACCCCACTCATGCCCAGGGAACAAACTGCTGGAGGAATTTATGTCCACCCTGGGACTGGAGTGCTCTAGATGATGCTGCAGGACAGGACTTCCACCTTCATTTCACTGGGAAGGAAAAGCTTTAACTGTACCCGTGGTATATTCTAGAGCACACAACATGACTCCGAACTACAAAAGCAAGTGTATTTAAGCCCTAAAAGAAGCCACTGCAACGTGTGAAATTGCTAGTTTAGATACACCTATTGTACTCTCTTACATGAATCTATGTAGAGGTCAGTTTGTCAGCATGTAGAAAATGCAACTCTTCAGCTGTGTTGCCCCGAGCAACACAATTTATTAACTGGTATGTGGTATTCAATAGTTAGCTAGGTAAAATTAATGCTGAATGGAAAGGTTTGGGGTTTGGCTTTTTCTGATAAAACTTTATTTATAAAGAACATACATAAAATCTAATTCTTGTAAACTTGCTAGAAATCAAATAAGAGAGAGATTTTCTGTTTGCTATTGCAGTTACCTTTCCAGTGAACAAACTAAATTCAGAATAAAGTTTATTTCTAGAAAGGAGCATGGTACACTCTATATGAATGTCTCTTTGGTGTGTATAAACCTGCTTCTGAAATTCAGACAAGGAAAATTGATCAGATTACAGTTTTGCCTGCAGCTTGTGCTATGGCCAATGACTGATATTTCTACTGAAAAAGGACAAATTATCTTTTACACTGAACAGGAATACGATGCTTGTGTAACACATAGTTTAAACAGCGTTTCAGCCAATCCATGCTCTTACAACAGTATATGCTTGTTTGGAAATATTTTTTTAAAAAAGCTATGACATAATTTTTAGAAAGAATAAAAAAAATCCTGCAACATTTTCAGCCTACTATTGTTCTACATCAGTGGTCCCATGCCTCAGTATGCGTGCTGCTGTCATTTGTGCTAGACGAGTCCTCCTTGCAAATTCTGTAATCCCAGTGGTTTAGAAAAAGTGAGTTCATAAATTGGGCACTTGACTACAGAGAGATTTGTCTAAGATTTCTAAAACCAAGGGATTTAGCACTTTTGCCCCACTGCTTTCTGAGTACCTAAATGCATTTTGCAAGTGGTGCTTCACTACATCAGACCACTAATTTCTCAAAGCTATCATGAGAACTATAAAATAAAGAGCTAATGTGGGATCTCCTGCAACTCAATCAGTTCTCTATCAGCCCAATGTTTGCTCCTGAATGAAAACCAAAAGATGAAAGAAACTAGCACTTGTGAATAGAACTTGATTGAGGGGAAACATACAAATTGAATAAATCACAGATACCGTGAGAACTACACTGTATTTTTTGAGTTATTCTTTATTTTACGATCTAAAAGCTCTAGGAGCAACCGAAATAAAGAAATAAAAGTTTACACTGTTTCTTACTTTGTATGAACTGCTCGCTACAAATGAGAAATTAGTTTGTTCACTGTAACACTTTCAATGAATCATGTTTAAGGTGACACTATGCTATTATACTACAAAGTCATGTAGTAGAGAAACATAATGACCTCTCTTTGTAATCTTACCGTTTTCAATGGAGTATCCTCACACAGCAGTAATTTCATATTTTGCAGTTTTAAAATGTAATTGAAAGCATTTTTATTGGATACATTCTCATTACATAGCCACACAGCCTTCATTTGATAAAGCTGTTTAACGGCAGACTGAAAATGAAGGATCAGTTAAAAGGGGAAAAAGCCACTGATGAAATAAAGGAAAATAAAAGCTTGGAAAAATTTTAATCTCTGCAAATTCTGACAAAATGACACTGCTCTTCAAGGTACTCTGATTTTTTCTTTGCCAGCATTCAAAACTCTCTGCATTACAGTAAACACTTCACTGCAATCTTGCAAGGTTTTCCTAAAATATAACCTGGCAAATTCAGCCTGGCAATAACCCCACTGAAACAACTGTGCTGTCCCACTTCCCCTGTGTGCTACCAGCTTTCTCCTTTTCCTTATCTGCTTTCATTCCCAAACAGATCATTTGTTTGTGCATTACAGCCTTCATGTCAGTTCTGAGGAGCTTTATGAAATATTTAAAAACAAGTAAAAGTTTAGCTCTCTCTCTGTTTTGACAGTCTTTGTATCTTCTACCTCTCTTTGTAACTCTTCTTCGTGTTTTTCAGCTTTCCTGATTAGCCAAAGGACCCGGCACCGCTTTTATGCAGTTCATAGAATCATAGAATCATAGAATCATAGGGTTGGAAGGGACCTTAGTAGATCATCTAGTCCAACCCCCCTGCCAGAGCAGGGCCACCTTAGAGCAGGTTACACACATGTGAGTTCACTCACATGAATGAAGTGCAAGTTACGTGTTCTGTAATTAAGGATTATGTGCATTTCAAATCCAAGAAACTGGCCTGATGTCATAACAACCGTCTGGATTTGGCAACCGGTTACATACTGCGAGCCATCTACCTAGCATTGCATAGAACAGAATTATGCCACTAATTCAAAATAGAAAAATCTGCGTTCTTTTTCTAGTAGAACAACAAACTCACATAGATAAGAACCCCACAAGAGGAATGAAAAGTAAACAGTTTAGGGACTCATCATGCTTCATTTTTTTCCTAAACTGTTTCTAGCCCAAGACATTTTTTTTCCACACTAAAGCAAGTCATACGAATTCTGAATTCTTTTTTTTTTTTGCTAATCTCTAAATCTCCCTGAGTTTTGTCAGTTTGTTTCAGCAGTTCCCAAGAGACCACTGTTACTTCCACAAGCATGCTCTTATACTGATTGATTCAGAGAAGGTATAAAACCAAACAGCTTATAATAGAAAAGTAACTTTTGTTGCTGTAATTAAGGACAGCCTTCTCTCACTTAGCAATAAACTACATTTTCATTTTATCAGTAATTGTCAATGAACAAGCAAACAAAATCCACATTTTTCTCTTGAAGTCTCATGTCTTATCCATTCTAGAATCAATCTGTTTTATTTGATAGTGGGATAGTGAACAGATTTAGGGTGCTGGGAAGCAGAAGGAAAAAAAATCTCCTTATTTGAGCAACAGAAATGTAGCCACTGTCTCAGTTTTGGTTTCAAGTTTAGTTTAGTTCTTTTACAGTNTCAATGAACAAGCAAACAAAATCCACACATTTTTCTCTTGAAGTCTCATGTCTTATCCATTCTAGAATCAATCTGTTTTATTTGATAGTGGGATAGTGAACAGATTTAGGGTGCTGGGAAGCAGAAGGAAAAAAAATCTCCTTATTTGAGCAACAGAAATGTAGCCACTGTCTCAGTTTTGGTTTCAAGTTTAGTTTAGTTCTTTTACAGTACATGTAACTGTCTCTGATGTGCTTCTCTTTTTTCTTACTCCTGAAATTACTGTGGTCACCCACGGCCATTTCAGTCTCCTGTGCTCTGAATGCTTTGTCCTCTTTCTACATTTGAGCTATGAAAATTTCTTCCTTCACTTCACTACAGCGTCAGGGCTCAGACTGCAACCCTAAAGAGGTCTTCAGAAATGCCTTAGCAGTCAACTGTATATCCCTCCCAATTTCATTAGTGGACACAAGTGTCAAATGTTAATTTTCCTATTATATTTCTTTCTGACGTTTCAAATAGCAAAGAATACAATTCACTTTACCTAGTTATTTCAGCTTTTAAAGTGCAAAAAGTGACATCAAATAATTCATGATGACTACCCTTGAAATTACAAAAATAAGGCGCACATCTTCTAACAAGGTTCTTTTTTTTTCTTTTTTTTAAATGATTTATTTAAGGGAGGAGAAATAAAGCAATAATATTAGCTAGCTATAGAAAACACAGCACCGGAGGATACAAGTGTACAAATATCATACAATGGTCTTCACCCTGAGTGCTTCATATTACTGTTCAGAATATGTGGGTGAATTTAAGACTAATAATCAAGACAACAGATGAGAACTCCCTACTTAAATAACGTCTGTGACATTATCATGGAGAGCTACTACTGACTGGTTTAAGTGTTTGCTGAGAACATACATCTGCCAAAACAGCCGGATTCTAGATTTCACTTATACACCAGGGTTCTTGGAGATCCTAATGCAGAAGATGACGCCTCAAATATTACTCAAATCTGTATCTCTGGAGCTTTAGGATTAGATTGGCAAGCAAAAGCTGCGGGACAATGGAATATGTATCTCATTGGAAAAAGATACTTTAAATGACTCACCTTGAAGACTCCGCTAACACACCAGTGACCTTTACACACACAGCACTTGTTAGGAAAAGAAGAGAGATGCAGTAGAGTTAAGGAAGTGGGCACATACTGGCTGAGCTCACAGCTGAGAGCGTACACCACAAGCACTCGTATGCTGACCCCTGCCATAAGACTCGACTGAGGGCAGTGGAAGACCCACAGAGTGACCCCTCGCTTGTCTCGTGAGGAAGAGGCTTCTTTGCTTGACACTTCTCCAGCGTTTGCTAATACCCACCCCATACCTTTGGCTTTTTTCTAGACTGAAGATGGGCTCATGAGTGTTTCCTAAATGGCTGATAGCTCATAATAGGGGTAACTTTCATCTTCGGCTTTCTGAAAAATTCTCAACAGAATCAACAGTGGAAGAAGAGAAAATACTAAGAGCTTCTCTCCTTCCTTCTGCTTAACCCTCTCACCGGGCAACATGCATTACTTTAAAAACCTGTACGCCTATGTACATATTCTCATGGGTACATTTTAGTGTATGAATGAGATGCATACTTAAAGCATTTTGAAGAATAAATTGATAATTTTTTTAGTGAATGAAAATCTCCTATTGTACTGAATAACTGATACATGTCCACACATATCTGTAATACGGCGTTTATAATACAGTACTTTTATTCAATAAAATGCCTTTTACTGTAACCACTTCTAATTTCTATTCTTTAATCTAGAGACAGCTACAGAAATTAAGTGATTCAGTAGTCACCCAATTAAGCATTTCAATCTGCAGCATTGATTTATCAGCATAACTGCTGCTGAAATCCAGTCTGACTTTCTTTCCAAATATATATCACATATATATATAAAAATATATGTATTCAAACATATAATTACAGAAAATTTCTAAATATTCTCATCCTGATTTTCCCCTCTAAGATATTTCAAATAACACCCTTTCCCTTTTCAAAGAGATGCCTTAGTAAATGCAGAAAGTGAGAGAGATGCGTAATATTTTAAAATACTTTATCTGAATTCCGAGAATATTGCTGAGAGTTTAGGAGAAATCATTAGGAAGGTTTATGTAATTCTGGGATATTTTGTGTTTAGGAAAAGAAGTCCTGTAGCAGCGTTATCAGAATACTTTCAACAACAGTTTTATGGATATATGTTCTTCTTGCAGCTTCTACTTTCTATTACTATGCACTGTTTGCTTCCCTAATCAGCTGTGAGGGAGCGAAAAGGCAGTGATAAATGGTACACGCCATCATAAACGTAACCAGAGTCTGACAAGAACACTCTTTGAAGTCAGCAGTGTAAGTTATACTTTTGCCATAGAGATAAAGTCTTAGTATACTATGTAGTGTACTCTCTGTGCAGGTCCATGATGGCCAATAAATAAGGAGGTGAATTTTGTCAGTCAGAGACATAAAAACAGTATGTTGCACCTATGCAAGGAGCAAATGATTTTTTGAAAAATTGGGCTCTTAAATTGTATTATGTATAACAATTCTTGCCATCGTAGTTCATCCATCCAGATAAAATGGTACCTATTTCCTCTTTAAATGTCAAATACGTAATATATATTTGGAAATAGAAAGGGTACCTTAGGGTACATGCTAATGTACTCCCTTCAATTACGTTTTATGATTATGACCTTTATTCCAACAATAATTTAATGTTTTAATTAAATTTGCAACCATTTTCACTGCTGCAAGATGTCCTTCATCTCTCTGTACTGTAATTTAATGAAGTGCTTTTCAATCACAATCAGCAGTATCTAACAATAAATTTTAATGCCATTTTTCAGGAGTCTAAGAGGATCTTTCATGTTTTAAAACAAACGTCGTATCAATGCCAGGGCAAGAAATAACTCCGTCCTTTACTGTAACCAAAAAATACACATTTTAAGTTTTGTCAGCCAGCTCCTGAGATGTGGAATATTAAATATTTCTTCCAAAAAAACAGTTCTAATAAAAAGATCCTTGATTAAGAACAAGGGAAAAAAAAAAGAATGAAACTGTTCCAAATGTGATAGCACCTTGGAAAAGAATGTCCATTGGTAATTAAAATGTCTCTTAATTTTGATTTATGACATGGTTCTCATTAAAAATCCAAATTCAGATGTAGGTTACTGACTTCAGTGCTCTTACACTTTTAATAATTCCAATTTTCAAAAAGTCATTTGCTGGGAAAATATCCATTGACATTTGAAATAACAATTATGTTTGAACATCTTCTGACAATGTTATGGTATGTCTTACCACAGAGATTCAGGAAAGAAGTGACTTATACAATACAGAAGACTTGTGGAACTGGGGAAAAGAATATCAGGAAAAAAATGGTCAGAATATTTAATTTGGAAGAATAAGATAAACTACTATGGTATCTGCTTCACACAACAGCAGCCACTCATGAATTCTGCAAATTTTTGCATATGAAGCAGTAAGTGGAGCAGAAAAAGCAGAAAACCCATTAATACTATTAAGTCATCATCCTAGAAAAAAAGAAACAGTTTTTTGGTCTCTTTCTTGCACATACATTTAAAGTTTCTTGGAAGCACATAATAGTCTTCTCCCACTTCTGTGGTATTTTATGAAGCATCCATGCAGGGAAAAGTAAGTGAGAATATTCAGAAGCTCAGCTTGTTCTTCACTAGGAAAATATGCATTGCCTTGAAAATAAAAAATCAGGTGAAAAGCAAAATATTCAGAACACCTAAACCTGAGTAAATGTTGACAGGGTCCGACAACACCAATTTTTAAATAATAATCATGATGCCAGAGCTGAAGCCAAACCTTACAGGAGCTGGCTTCAGTTCCTCCTAGGTCTATATATCAGGGCACAGGAAAAGATCTCGGCTTGGGTCTGCAGATGGATTCAGGCTCAACAGTGGTCAAACTGAAAAACTGTAGCAGTTTGCATTAGTAAGATGGAAGATGAAGGATTTCTGAAGCAAGGCAGAGCGCTGAAGTGCTGAGTGGAAACGAGAAGAGTTTCCGCAGAAGGGAAGGTCTAAAGCAGCAGTGTAATGGCACACGAGGAGGTGGTGAAAAATCTGGGTTGTATTGAAGACGAGCAGAACTGAAGCAGGATGGCTACACTGATAATGAAGTCTGAAGAGATGCCAAACAACAGCAATCGATTTTGAGAAAATACAGTGACACAATGAGCCCTACATGATGTCAAGTAATTTTTTTTGCTGCATTCTCTTAAGCCTGATGTAGAATGAAGGTACTGTCTCCTATGGATCTCTCATATCCCTGTGTCTTGGAAGGTGGTAAGTAAAATTTATTAGTTACATCAGTGTGATTTGAGTTTGCACAACAACGATACACTATGCAACTAGAGCTACCTGGATAATAAGAGAGAAGGCTAGAAATGACTTAATTCTGTCCTACCTTCTGCAGACTAAAAGCAGTCAGGAATGTACCTAAACAGAGCCATTATTTTCTGAATGGTCTCTATTCATCTCATGTGGTCATTGGTTTCAGTGCAATTATTATTTCCAGCCATAACTTTGTAATGAATGAACAGGATTAATTGCTCTTGTGCTCTAACCATTTCAGCTATGCTCAAAATTCTCTCTCTTGGCAGAAGCTGAATGTCTTGCTTTCAAATGGTTTTGAAGTGCATCTATATTTGTTACCAAATGTTCTTCACAGAGAATTCAGTCTGTCTGGCAAGGTTTTTTTTCCCCTCTTCTGCTGCTTCTTAACTTCAAAATGTATATAGCTCTCAGTCTGAGACTCCTTTAGTTAACTGGAGTCCTTTATTGACTTTGTCTAACCTGAACTGCTTATCTCTTCTCTCTCTTCTAACTTCGTAAGTTCCATTTTTGACAGAACAGAGTATGACATTTTTCTGGACAGACTCAAATAGTAATTTGCGTGGACATGTGCTTCATTTGATTACTTCTTGTGCAAACAATAGATGTTATTTTTGTCCTAATGGTAGGTTTTGTTTTTTACTTCTGCTGGCTCTAGTTGTGAAACGCTCCAGAGAACTACTTACATCAGAAAAAACCTGATTCTCAGAAAATATATCAGAAATGCCCAGGTAAGAAGAAGACATAATCTACTGTATGAAAAGAATAAAATGCATTATCTACTTTATATCCCTGAAACATAGGGCAGCTGCTTGTACGGAAATAGGCAGCACGTTTCTTGAAGTATTCATTCATAAGACATGTGGTTAAATACAGTGGAGAGAGACCTGAGAGACTCAACTTCTGCGGGTTTCTACTGAACCGGTAAATTCAAAACAGTAACAGTCTCATCAGACTTCCCACACAGCATTTAAGATGATACAAGATTTATGCCCCTCCTTTCATTTACCACTGATTCTGCTCTCACATTTTAGCATTACTTTTAATGATCATAAATTGGGCTGTAATTGTGCTTTCTCTTCCTAAATGTTAAGTCAACGGTTGGTTTGGCCACAAATTTGTATCCACTTTCAAATAGTATTCTGGCAATCAAACTACTGTGTTTAAGTATCCATCTGTATCTGTCAGTTCAGAATAAGTCACTGACCTCTGCACTAAAAGCCTTGTTTAGCAAAATCATCAGACTTTCTTGAAAAGGTCAATTAAAAAAAAATACAGAACAAAAGAAATCATAAGCCAGACTTCTGCTAGGATGCTGATTGCTGAGAAACAGCCTTAGGGGCTTTATTTAGTTGTTGATGTGAGATTTAGAAGGTGGGTAAAAATACTCCAAAATACTTACCATTAAAGGCCTTATCCACCATATATTTCCATACCTTGGTTTTTCCATATCCTAAATGGTAAAACTAATGGGAGTAGAGACAGCTTAGAGTATTCCATTGCCTGGGTTGAGATAAAATGACCAGAGTATCTGCTTTAAAGACTACAGAGATGACTACAAGTTGTGAGAAACTTCTGGGCAGATCTCCCACAGCTGAGACAGGACCTTTTACTGTCTCTTGAACTCTGGCCATGAATGTAGACATTATTGTCTGAGACAAAACTAGAAGCAGAAATACCCTTTCATACTCCAAGCTGTTTCAAGTATAAAGGTGTCAGTAAGTTGTTGGTTCTGAATTTGAAAAGACAAGAGAGCACTTCAACAAATTAAGAAGTAGTTCTGGAATCCAAAGAAGGTTTACATGTGAACATATCTAATTACTAAATTCTGTGCCAAAGAATGGCCTTGGAAAATGAGCTTTACAAAATGCATGAGATCTACCACAGTAGTATACAGTTGATACAGAGGTATGTTCCCAGGAAGAAAACAAATTATTTAACTTGCAATTATAAAATGTAAATAGTGTTTTTATTCTCTATCGTAAGAGAATCTGCAGGTTAAAAAAAAAAGTGTTTTGGAATGGAATTAACAGTGAAAAATGATAAAATCAACATATAGCTGTCCCTCCAGAAATGTTTATTCCAAATGAAAATGCCAGGAGTCTTTGTAGCTGACTTGAGAATAGTGGCATCTCAAACTGGTGTTCTCAACACATAGCAATGGCACTGACTCGACTTCACCCCGATCGCTTATGCTGAATTTAATAAAAGATGGTCTGCGGGGGAGTTCAAGGTTTCACTAAGAAGCACCTCAGAGTCATGCCTATTTTAAGGCTGTTTGTATGTACTGTACGGCTGTGCATAACCTTGTGATGGGGTGCCCTGAAGACACATTTGGATTAGTGGCTTAATGACTTGCAGACAATTTTAAGAGTTTAATAATAGCATTTCGAACTCTCTGTCTCAGTAAGAGACAGATATATTAGGATAACAGAAGGAAGACACAGCAAAGGAAGTGGTATGCACTAGCTTTTTCTCACCTATTGCAGAGCTTATATAGCAATTTTTATGATCCTGTTAAAGGTCCTGGGTGTAGGACAAATGAAATCACTGTCTTTTCAGGGAATGCTCTTTTCTCTTCTTGGTGTGGTGTGGCCCCTTTTAAAGAAATGTAGCTTAAAAATCAATTTGTGTTCTTGTTATCCTGTTTGGTATACAGAATGTAGCACACAATAGATAAAAATATTGAAATGACAGTTAAGTAGGGGGTCTATCCTGAATTGATGGTTTCTGTGCAAAGTTTAATGTAAATGTTATTTTCAACTGATGCTTTTCAAATTATTTTTTTTCCCCCAAACAGAAAACTAGATTTAAGCGGGACATTTCAAGTCTTTCACCATAAAATACAAATCCCTGAAATGTTAGATGCAATTTGTTTGCAGTGACATCAAAATCTAGTGTAGAGATGCAGGGGCTAAACGGAATACGCTTTTTAAATAAATGTTTAAACCTGCTGCTAAGGCATATGCTTGTATATTAGAAATTCTTAATTAAACATCTCTGTGCTGGTGTACAAGCATTATTACCGCCAGAAGAGTAGAAATATTTCAACTACACCAAACAAGACAGAAATTAAGAAGATCCACAGATACAGAAGATCCACAAAATATGTTTCCTTTCAACACAGCAGTCCCCATTATTCATAGCTAATCAGCAAACATGGTCAATGCTGAATTTATCTAAGAGAGTTATGGTCAAGGAGCGAGAAGGAAATTTTGAAAGACTGAACTTCATGCCCAAGAATCCTGCCCACAGCCTCAATCTGCTCCAAGTCAAGTTTCTACACTAGCCACTTACGGCTTACCATTCAAAATTAAGGTCAAACTAATTAATTTAGAGCATGTATATAAGCATTTTATGACAACCAAATTAATAGCGAGGGAGTTCGTTGGGATTAATATCATTACTGTGATGTCAGAAAATTAAACATGATAGGGCCATTATTTTAAGCCCTGGTCCAGTTTCGATTTAGCTCACAGTATGAGAGCATGTGCTTCTGAGCTAAAAATACAGTTGATCAGTAGAAGAAATGTGTTTTGAGAGGAGTGGTACTTAAACTCTTAGATATTTATAAATAGAAAAAAGTGTCTGAAGCTCACTAAGTTTTCTGCTCTTTGTAGCAAACTCTTTTTAACAGATAAACCTGGAAATCCTAATCTCAGTCTCTTCCTGGACAGGTTTCTTAGAACTGACACTTATTTATCGATTTTGGTAGAGCTGCTTCTCACCTAACTGGGCACAGAACGGTGGTCATGGTTTGCATTTAAAGTTGCATTCATACTCAAACAGACAGTACTATCTTATTTTCTACTTCATCTGCTTTGGAAAAATTTGCGGGACATATTTTCATCCCCTGCACTTTTGAAATCCTTCTGTTGACACTGAGGGAAATAGTCAGAATCAATCCTATTGTTACTGAACCATAATGATGAAGCAATTACACCCTCAGCCCCACCAAATTTTAATTAGGATAGTGGTAATAGAGTCTGTAATAATAACTTCTTGTTGGCATCAAATAATAAAAAAGATCAATTCATTTGTTTTATAGTCTTCCTTTGTTGTACCATAGGTAAAGTAAAAGCACAGCTTTGGGCTATCATTAATGTTAAATACTTGATGGAATGCTTTAAACTAACCAACTTTAAATTCAATCATTTCTGCTCCTTGAAGTGCTGGATGACCTAAAACTTCACTTTCACAGTAGGAAACCAGAGGCATGAGTGCATCTTTTACTGAAATGCCTTCTCTGCCCATTTACATGCATTTTTAAGTAATTTCACTTTTCCCCATTTCCAGTGCAGTGGTTGTTTGAATCCTGCTTTTACAATGCAGCTTCTTTTTACAGTATGTCTTGCTTTTATATGACATCTGACACTCTAGAAGCCAACGTGTCCTACACAGGTATTACTAGGACCTATTTTTTTCTGAGAACTGTTGAATACTCCCTTCAGATTTCTTCTCTTCTGAGCAACACTAAACTGTCCACTTTCCTATAGATCCACAAATTACAGTATTTAATTAATAGTTTATATTAGATTGATGACCATAATGACCTACATATAGTCAAATTCCCTGAAATTCTCTTCCTTCCATTGTATTTCTACATAGCCTTATTAAGGGTTTAGGAATTTTAGGGATTGAAGGAACCTTTCTAATCATAGTCTGACCTATGCAATACATCAGAAACATTCCCTTTCAGTAAGTGCTGCATCAAGTGCAGCAGATATTCAAATTTGATCGTATCTTCTAGAAAAAGAATTTATGATTTAAATTTTTCATAAGAAACCCACTACCTAATTTGTTATATTTTTTGCTAATGGCTTATTACTCTAGGGGTAGAGACTGTATCCTACCTCGAGTCTGAATACATTGGATTGTAGCTTCCAGCCACTAAATCTGCCTTTTACTTCCAGAACAAAGAATTAGTACAAACTGTTCCCAGTGCAGATAATGTGATCAAACCCCTGGATCAACTCCCAAGTTTCAAACAAAACTGACTGAACTTGTGACTGAATTTCCTTTATAATAAAGTGGATTTTCCAGACTTTTACTCAGTGATTAGGCTTGTTTTGTACCCTTCCTAATTTTACAATAAACATTTTTTAGGAAGCCAGAACTCTAACACTAGAAATGATATTCCAATTCATACTAATGAGATGATACTACTGTATATTCCAGCTTAGAAATTCTGTCAATGTTCTTAGCTACCTCTAGGAAAGCGTGATCTAGCATGACTCACAAATCCGCCACAAATGCGCTGTTTTTCAAATCTGCCCTGTAAAGGGATATACAGTCCAATTCCTAGATGCAGGATCTTACCAATGTGGAAGTAAGGTAATAAACTTATTTACCACGTTCATCCAGATTGGGATCTGCATGATGTAAATTTGATGGAAATCAGCCTTTAAGAGCATTCCCAACATCAGCATCTTCTAATTGCTTAGCTCAGGGCCACGAGAACTATGCTCATCATGCCCTTGCTCATCATGAGGGCTGTGCTGTGTCCTGTTCTACCTTTTCCCACCCAGGGTACAGCAAATCTGCACATAAAATGAGATTTGATTCCTGAAAAGGTTCATTGGAATATAAAATATATCTAGGAATTTTGCACATGCAATTGGATTGAATGCAAATCATTATACTTGACACATTGAAAATATAACTCCAATATTTTTGATGTGTTACTTTAAAGAACTAACTTCAAGAATCTGTGAGAAGACTATTCACCATTTTTGATAACCAGAGATATTTTATGCCTTGCTTTTTTAAAACAGATTCACAAAAATCAGCAAAGTATAAAAAATTTACTAGAAATCTGTCTGCTAAGTATTGGTATGGATGCCAATATCCATGCACAAAATTGAAAGGATGTATTTTTCTTTTTCTGCCAACAAGCTATTTTTAAGACAAAATTCCACTTTTTTTTTTGTCCCGTAAAGCATAATAGAATTTTATAGGAAATTCAGACTGGGAAATAAAAAAAGTGTTCCTACTGAGAGTACAGATAATTTCCACCATTTTATTTTAATGCTGAGTAAGTTAGCAAAATAGCATTCTCAGTGTCTGTTGTAAATATGATATTATTATTTTACTTACAAGATTTTTCCCGGTCTCATATAATGCATTTCTCTTAAATGCAGCATAACTAAGTCATTCTAGGTTATATTGTAGCCATTACTGCTTCTGATTTTGACAATTGTTTTTCCAGCAGCTCAAAGTAATATTTTAAAATACAATTCTGGTGTCTTTTTCTAAAGAGCAGCTTTATTCTTTCAGACAGGTAAAAGGTTAGTGTTGCCTGCTTGCATGGCAAATGGCCAGCAGCAAAGCTTTTTACCTGCTGGCCTGACCATAAGGGAGCATACTGCAATAAAACTGATCTTGCTGCTACTAATAATCATAATCTACTGATTGATTTATAAAGCTCCATCTGAATTTTTAAAATGTGATTCATGCATTACTTAAAGTGTCAGGAGACAGAGCATACTACACATACTTTTTTAGGCAACTGACATTATCACTGCTCTGTTTTTGCTTTGCATTGCTGGATTTGTACACAAGTCAGCCAACATAAGCAGAAGACCAACCACCTGGTTTCAAAGCAACCTTTGCCCTTGCCTCCACCACAGAGTTTTACTGTCAATCCATCAATGTATGCCTCCACATGTATTTGCGTATCCAAATCCCTAATGTTTGGAAAAGTTCTTTGCGGCTTCAGTTTTAGATGTAGAAATTTAAATGGACAGCGTGTGAAAACTTGCTGTTCAAACTTACCGTAGATTAGGCTAGTGCTGGGGGTACTAAATTCAAATGCTTCAGAGTGGATTCAGAAGAAATGAAGTGTTCCCTCGCTGCTCAGGGTAACTCTTCCTGACATCTTCAGAAGTCTCAGTGCCATCCTATAGACTCAGTGGAAATCATCTCTGTAACGCAGAACAAACAATGGAATGGCTCTTTCCATTAAACCATTCAGGACATCGAGAGTAATTCTTATGAAATATCCTAAGAATTCTTTCGTGCCCTTTACGGGACTTAGCTGGGCCACAAAAATGTATGTGCCTGTATCTGCCAAAGATGTCTGTCTTCTTCCAGTATAACTATTTTTCAGTTCTACCCCTTCCCACTCCCTCTGCTGCAATTCCCAGGCACTGAACGCTTACTAGTGCAGCATGGTTAAAACATATATGATGATTTAGCTTTGGAAAACCTCTATTTTGACTGAAGACATTTCCTCCTGACATATCACAATCAGGCAAAACAATTCATAGCTCAAGAGCTCCCTGTTGCATCTGATTACTACTTCTACTACTATATAATGCAATACCTAAAACTTTATCTCGTCTTCACACAAGGTCATTCCCTGAATTTGTGGTTGAAAAACTGTAAAAAGTATGCACTGCCACAGGAATCGCAACTGATTTTATACATTTAGCAATAACTAATCTTGTATCCCAGATCAGCACTAAGCAATGGGCAGCCCCTCTTTCTTTATAAATAAGAATGAACTAAAGTCTTTTTCTTTTTTATATTTTCAGGAGTTAATTCCCATGTTCAGGTTACTAAGTATTATTGTATCATTTTAAGCAGTTTAGCAATGTCAAATGAACATGAGAGAGGCTGCCTTTTGCTGGGGGGGGGTGGGGGTTGATTTTTCCTCATTTTATTGGTGTGATCAAACATTCATTTAACACCTTAGAAATTCTTGCTTACCATGGTGCCATGGTGAGCTCTCCTCTGCTATAGGAGAGACAAATTTGACTTGAATTGAGACTAGCATACATAGTAGTATCGTGAGCAGTAGTAGCATCCTTTGAAAGTGACATTTCTCCTTACAGAATGGTAATGAAAGAAAAGGGCTAAAGGACTATGAACGAGGCATATCAGCGTATCTGTGCATAAAGGTCCCCTTCCCCATAGGTGGCCCCTATGGAACCCCCTGCACACACCCTATTTCAAAGAAATGTATTGAATCTATACAGAATCTGTGCTTAGGTTGACAAAACTCAGAATACGAAGGAGCACATATGCTGCCTAGGCAATATGCGGCTTATACTACTTATTGGTTTCTGAGCCATAAAAAGCCTTTTGCCAGGTATTTTCTATTCTAGCTCCCACATGCTCACTGTTTGCTATGTAGAGAAATCAGCTATTGCTCCTCTTGGCCATCTTTACAGAAATCTGAAAAATGTGAAAATTATCAAAGTCCTTAAGATGACTCTTTGATGTACAGTTGGTACAACTTAGAAAGGGTGTAGAAACCATTTTATCTTTGATTAAATCATGTTTTCTGTTAGGTAAACTTGTGAAACTACTTTCTACATGACTGGGAAGTACGACCATCTGACACTCCTACCTGGCAGTAGGAACTTCTTCCAGCATAGATTGTCACTATAAAAATTGATTTCAAACGGCATTTCTTTCAGTCAAATATACTAATGCTTTTTATTAAAGAATGACTTGCCAACAACAAATATTATATTATATATTTGCCAGACAGGATTATGAGAATGTGCAGACTGCTATCCCAGCCTTCCTTCAGTTCTTTTTGCCTGTTAAAAACACCTTTATTTAAGAGAAAAAACCTGAGCAAATCAACAGCTGTTACACACTTTTTCCCTTCCATATTCCCACAGTGGGGTGGATATGGACAAGGCTGAGCGGCTGTGAATTAGTTCCGAATTCACTACGTGGCCGCAGAAATCTGAATCTCATCTGAGGCTAAGCTAGGTTTGCCTTCATGCCCTTTATCACTGGCTCATTTATCTGTTTTATCATTTATCTCCACGCGTATCACTTGTAAGTCATTACTTCCTAGGTCACCACTCCGGCTTAAACATGCTATCTCATTTCAGATAAACTAGACTCTCTGTTTTGCCAGTTGCCCAGCCTCGATTATCAAATAAATGAAAGAGCTTTCCTCTGCCAGCTCTGTTTGAGTTGGATTTATTGGTACATTTTATCAAGCAAATAGAACATGCACTAATTTGTTCTCACAATTCTGCTGCCTGCTCTGCTAAACCACTTGATCTGGCTGTGGTGGTATCTCAGCTGGCTGCGTATTGTTCTGCTTCTTTGCACTGTTACAGGCATGTTTTTTTTTTCTCTGCTTGAGTTGAGCACATTATCATGGTATAAACCAGAGTACGTTATGCGCAAGACAGAAGGGACCTCTAGAAACTCTTATCTCAATATCTCAAATATCTCAAGTTGGAAGATTCCCATAAGGATCATCAAGTCCAACTCCCTGCTCCTCACAGGACTATATATCGTCCAGATGCTACTTGAATTCTAACAGGCTTGGTGCCTATTATATTATATTATTTAATTAAATATATAAGTTTAAATTTAAGTTGCAGCAGCGTATACTAGAGGCTGATCTCTAAGTCTGGTATGTTTGATATCAGCATTCTTCTGATTTATGATAAATATTTGGCAGATGTTTTCCACCAAAATTTAAACGCAAAGTTACAGATTCCAACCAAGCTTATTCTTAGCAGTTATTTCTACTATTGACATTCATATTCTTCTAAAGCACTGGGTGCCCTGACCTGTTCTGTTTTTTAAGGAATCTGTGAAATGCTCTGTATTATTTATGAAACGTAATTAAATTCCTTTCAATTTATCAATTTGTGGTGGCTTAAAACAAAATGTTATAATCCACCTTATTGCTTTTGTTGCATGCTCACTATTTACATTTTTGTGTAAAATCTCCTTATTCAGACTGCTGATTGAATAACTTTGAAGTCTGTTGTGTCTTATTAGCAATGCTACTCATTATGCAGGCTATGATGACTAATGGAAAGTCTTTGCCTCACAGCTCTAGGAGATATAGATTTTTGTATTATAAGCTAATGTTCAGACATGAAATGATTATAAAAGCAATAATAATTAATGAAAAACTTAATTACAATTTCCTTTCAAGGATCGTCACCAGTTTGCTTTTATTCAGGCTTTGTTTTGGTATTGCATGTGGATGTTTCCTTACAAGTGTACATAGTTACCAATGACAAATAAGAGTTTCAAAACTAACACATTTATATGTGTGACACAAAGTTAACAACAGTGAGAAACCTCTGAGAAGGACTTCAAAAATGTGGCAGCTGTAATTGCCAATTCTTTGGACTGCCACCACAGCTCTGTTCCCTAACCCTTAGATCAATATAATCCAATTACTCAGAAACCATCAGCAACTGAACGCAGCTTCAGTGAACTGTCAAGGAAGAGCTCTTTAGAGGGAAAGCCATGATACGCCATTAGGCAAAAGAGAGGACTGCTTATCTCTTCATGGGACACCTGGCTATAACTGCTCTTAGCAAGTGACTGCAATTCAAAAAGTAACTTCAGCACCCTTTACAGTGGTCTTCGGATCAAGAAGATAGATCTGCATCCCAAGAATGCATTTAGCCTCATTAGTTTAGTAATTATTTCAATCTCTACGCACAGGCATCCTAATGATATTTCAGACAGCCTCAAGATATGGAAAAAGTTGGCTTTGTTCATTGAAAAAATATAATCGTATATTTCGCCTTTTCTACATGGAAAAATATATCCCCACAAGGTGTTCCATGCATAAGTGCTACTAAAGAAAGAAAACCAGAAATAAAAACCTATGTGTTATGTGTATGTCCTTGAACAGAAATGATGCATGACTTCTCCATACCAGATAAATAAGGATTGTAGTGGGGACACAACTTATGCTTCTGAAAAAAGCACAATGATTTTCTTTTCAATCATAACTTCCGTATCCATCAAGTCTGTAAAAGACTATGAAAATAAGGACTTCCAGCTGAGCTTCGCAGCATTTAGTCCATTAGTCAGTGGTTCACCTCTGTGAATAAGAGTATTCAATTTTTCTAAAATATGACTAATTTATATCATTATAAATAGCTCCTTCTTAATAAAATAGGTGAGTTCGAGCTTGTTTCTTTTGTTTGGTACAGGCTGAAGTATTTGATTAACAGCTATTTTACACACAAATCATTTAGAAAATGTGCCATCCCTCTATAAAAAATGCATTATTAAATGTTTTTCAAAATGCTCTCTGGTAGAATTTGTATACTTGTAGTTTATGAACTATTTCTAATGTTAAAATGAAAAACAGAATTAAGTCATCAAAGCAAAATGAAAGACCTACTTAAAAGCCACTGAGCTAAAAAGCAGCTATTTTTAGTTTAAAGTACATATGTATCATGCTCTGTACCACACTTTAATTGTTACCCTCATCGGGATGACAGGTGATGTCAGAGTAATAAAGTCTCTGATTGGAAATGAAATTGCTATGACAGAATTCAAAGGCCATAAAGTCTTCCTCTCTGTCATTTTACATACATTCTTCCTCTTCCTCCACAATAAACTGTCTATTCATTCAAATCCAAGCATACACTGTAGAGAAGAATCAGTAAAGATCAATGTCAGAAACCAAACCAAACTAAAATATACAACTGTCAATACAAAATTTTCTTGCCCTAAAGTGAGCTTAAGGAGAAGTAATCAACTTTACTATTGACAGCATACACAGTAATGCCTTTTGTCAATATCACTCGCTTTTGTTTTAGTAAAAAAATGAAGAAATGTGATACCCACTCTATGTTAGACATCCTGATTCTAAATCAGGAATTACAATAATAAGTTAAAACACACATGGCAGATTCACTTCTTAGTTATAAAGAAGAAACGTCCTGCTTCTGTACTAGTACTCTAGCTGGAAAAATAACTACCCATATCCCATTTCCAGGAAGCAAAATGCCACTGCAGGGATATTCTAGCAGGCGCAAGTCCAAAATAATTATGCTCCTGTGGCCATGTTGTTTACAAGTTAACTACATTACCACTATCAATAAGTGCACTTTGAACAATCACATGATATTTAATTAACAGTAACCATTGCTTACATGCAAATTAAATACTCATTGGAGAGCTAATTTAATTTGAAGTGTTACCATGTTATCTGTATTGATTTGACCAACAACCTTAACTTCGCATTACATTAGTCCCTGCCATCTAAATCAACATCAGTAGGGTTGGCCATAACCATGACACACAGGCTACTGCAGAAGCTGGGTACAAAGCCCACCACCTTCTTTGATTTGCAGTTAGTGAAAATGCTTCTTCAGTTTCTCAGACTTTGCCTTCAGGAAACACAAACCTGAAAGTCCCAATGGGTTAGACCAGATTTAAAATGTGTTGGGCATCTCTGATACAAGGTGTGGGCTTTTCTACCTATACTGCACAATTCTTTTGCATATTAATTACATTTACAGCCCTTTGCGAATGCATTTAAAGATTACTCTTATCCCCAGTTCAGGGATGGAGAAATGAAATCGTGAAGAACTGAAATTATGTGCCCCACTGATCAATAAGAATGACAAAACCACAGAAGTTAGAGCCTTCTACTGAGTGCTAACCATTGAAATGCATCAAAGCCAGCGACCAACAAGGATGCCTGACGGTCCTCCAAGGGCTGACAGTACTCAGCCAAGCTGCAGCACAGCAGCCTGCCAGAATCACTTCAGCGAATTCCACAGCGAGATCTGTTTGCATCCTCTCATTTCACTAATGTGGACTCCTGTAACCTCTGAGGCAGATATCTCCTAAAATAATTGTCTTCTCTCTCAGTGTTTTCTACAGTACCCTCCTCTCTCCTGAGGATTTATGCAATAAATGACTTGAGAGACAGAAGAAAGCAGAGATTTTCCAATGCCCTCCTTCTTTTTTGTCTGGATGGTATTTTCAGCCAGCAACCCATGGCCGGTAATAGTGAAGAGGGTCTGTCTTACTCAGTTCCATTTTGCTCCATCTGTTTCATCAAGCTCAGTTTCAGAGAATTCAACCTAATTTTTGAATGCTCTCTCAAATGCCCACCAAGTCACTGTGCAGCTTTCATAGGCATAAAAATCAGTCATATTTCTTAGATCACCTAGAGCTGCATGAGTTTGTCTGGGTTTGTTGCTATGGTAATTTATATTTAAACTTGAGTGCAGAGGTTGTACCTTTCCTGGCAATAGCATTCCACAGACAAATATATGTAGCTATCATGATATTACTTCTAATAGTTAGCCTATTTTTCCATTTCTTAATATCAATCTGCTATTATACTTAAACTTTTATAGCTTAAACTGTTAAATTAGTATCTTCAGCATTTCCACATGCCTCAGAAAACTAGCTCTTAGAACTGTACACCCCAAACCTATCCTATCAGAATGCAGCATAATTATTTCAGTTTGGTTCCCCGACTTTTTTGTTGTTCTGTTACATTTATTTATTTTACGGCTATACAGCGAAATATTATTATCACCCACTTTCTCATAAAGTCTTGAATCTAGGCATACAGTCTGAAAATGTATCATGTTTCTTCGTTTCATGGCATACTCGTTAGAATGTAATTTGCTGTCCACTGCTGGGAAGAACATTAACAGGTAATAACTTGTCCAATCCTTTTAATACCTTCAAACTATGGGAGATAAAGATACGATTTATACGAATTTGTTGACTGCTGAGAAAAACTGAATTACTGCCTTTAATGTGTCTGAATTACACCTGAAGTGGAATTAAGAGACGAACCAAAGTTGGACATAATGCTGCTCTCCTTTGTGTTCCATTATTTGATTTTATACCTGATGGCTAGAGTCAGAAGCCCAGCATGGCTGCAGGTGACTCAGTGGCTTTTGTGCAACTGATTGGGTTAATATCACCTCTGTTTTATTATTTCAACAAATGAGGTTAAAACAATCACATTTGTTAGCCAAGCTGCTCCAAAAAGACTTTGTCAAGTAGCAGCAGATATTCCCAGGCAACTAATTAAGAGCTAGTACCCTTCCACAAAGGTGTACTTGGCCACAGATGTGTCATTTTGGGCACTGTTGACTTCATTTATTTGCTATGACTTTGCAGCCTCTTATTAGAAAGACATTTTACTTTGCAAACTCCATCCACTCTAAATTAGTGGAGAGCAGGTCTCTGAAACTTGGAACGCTGCCCAGAGAGAACACAATGCACAAAGCTGTAAGTTTCAAGAAATGATCCCAGAAGTTAGAACGTGTTCTTGATGAAGCTGTAAACTTCAACTGGTAGACTTATCAAAATAAGACTCTTGTCCTCCTGCTTAGCGACAAGTGGGGCGAATACCACTTCCATCTGTTGCATTGTACAGAAATAAAATAAACTTCGAAGAGAAAGCTCTTAACCTGTTTGCTTTTGCTGAAATGAAAATACCAATTCAGCAACTCATATTTTGGAAACAAGTCTCCAGTAGTCATAATATTTTTCAGATGCCAGATGGCATGCTCTCCTGGTCTGCGCATCAGAATAAGGAAATGCTTGTGCTTCTTAATGGATCATTTTGGGGTAGAAAATGAGTAAGTAAAATCATTAAAATGAGTAGCCCCGAGGGGAAACCTCAGTCCTACTGAACTCAGGGACAGTTCTGCCATTGACTCCAGCAGTGTTGTATTTTCATCGCCGCTGTACTCCAGAGGTGAAAATATGTCTGTTTCATTTTGTCAATAACATTTCAAGATAGATTGTTTCCTCGTATTATTGCTTCACTATGCAATGCTCAGGAACTGAGAGTGGTGTAAGGAAGCATTTTAGGACAGTAAACAATGGCGTGTTAGAAGTGGCAAAGTCTGAAGCTTTTTTTCACTATTATTTCGAGTGGCATATTTTATAATGTGGTTGGGGTTTTTTCACCTGTAAAAATACATACTGCTCTCCTCATATTTACAGGTTCTTACATGTACAACATACATACCAGAAGTATTTACTGTAGAAAATGAAATAACTTCTTAGCGTTTAAGTTAGGTGCCTACATTAGTTAGATGGGATCATTCTTCAGGACTGTACCTTTGGAGAAATGGTTTGCAAGCTCTGCCGTCTTTCCTCTGCTGAAAATTAATGTTAGGAAGACTAACCGCTAAATGGGTAAGAGTTTATGGTGGTAAATTACTAATTGGTTTAGCTAGTGCCGAGCCAATCTGCCTGAGATGTTATTTCATTGACTTAAATGGATACAGCTTTCCCCCACCTTATATATGACACAGAGAACGTGTAAAAGTATTGCTGCATCAGAATGGTCTTACCAATCTTCCTATGAGCAAGGTGACCGGAGTTACACATTTGGACTCACAGGATGTCACATGTACCAAAACACAAAGACCTGCAGCAGATCGATGTTGCTAGTACAACATTAATCATTATACAGGGAATGCATTTGAAAAACATATGCATCTGCCACTAAACTCATTCAAAACAACCAGCATTTTATTGCTGACTCCAGAAGGACTAGAATCTGGATTAAGCAATTATACAATGAACTCCTGCCATTTTAACCTATTTTTTCAGCTAATAAGACAGTATTAGACAACTATTGTCCACATTTTATTGTTGTGCTACACTGATACCGTCGGGGTTGTCATGCTGAGGTAGCACTGAAGATGAGCTGAAGAGTGACTCTGTTGTATATTTATAAAGAATTCTGTGGCTAACTCTGCTCTAAATTGGGCATGTAATGAATGCATTACTGCAAAGCAGGGAAATAAAACCTATTATAGGCTAGAAATGAATCATCGCAATGGCAAATCATTTTCTAAGCTGCAGTATTTTCTCTGTTATTGCTTTGCTTTAAACTTTGGTGAAAAGCAATTACTTTATTCTTTCTCTTTACTTTTATTACTGGTGATTCTTATGCTAATTTTCTCCTTTATATTTGATTTGATTTTGAAAAGCTTTTTGGAATTTAAGAGTGAATTGAATTGGTGATACTGCCCTGCCATCCTCACCTCCTACCTTTCTCCTCCCCTTCCCCCACTCTGAGATCTGAAGAATTCTTAAGAAACAAATACAGCAAACTCAACACTATCCCATTCTATACTGTTTCTTCTAGATAAATGAGACAAGTCAGTGTCCTCAAAATATCAGAATAATGAAAGTAATTTTTTGCAATTCTTTTTTTCTTTAGTGTTAGTCTTACTGTCAGTTTAATAGTCTGAAGAAACAAAAGTTCCCTACATTTGAAAAATTTTACCGATATGAATTTCTTCCCCTGGAAGAACAGCACATCTCCTGCGTTTAATTGAAATGTGTTCAGTTGTGGTACCTTTGTTGTTCTGTCCCAGTTGCTTAATTCACTATAAAGCACGTACATTTTTTCCTTACAGTGAAATTAGTAAACAGAATGTGCTACTTTGAATCCCTTCAAGTAAACAAAAAATAAAAATCTGAAATCAGACAACTTACGTAGAATTTCTAGCCACAAGCCCAGAGATAATTTTTCAACCATTCATTTCTTTCTTGGACTTGACAATTTTATAAAAAATATTTATTCATTATCAAAAGTCTCTAATAGGGCACAGAACTATTGAAGATTTACTTAGCTCATTACTTACAGCATGACGTACAGTGTAAGGATTCATATGGATTAGCACTTTTAGATGAAAGGTCACAACCCATGAGACTGAAAGGTGGTTTTAATATTTAAATGCTGAGGCTCTGTGTTACTTTTTCATTTGCATTCAATGAATTTGAATTAAATTTCAAGACTAAAACCCACATGATTTTGATGAGCACATCCTGTTAGAATCTACTCCTAGAACGCTTATAGATTTAGTAACAATAGGTATGGAAGTACCAATTTTCATTTTAAATCTTACGGCTGTCAAGAGTCTTCTAAGTATCCTGTAGCTGAAATATTCCACCTACTGAAAGTCAAATTAGAAAAAGGCCGGTATGCTTAACCACGCTCTCCTCTTTGACCTAGACTGCCAGGCCCTTCCTTTGCACCTAACGGAAGAGCACAAATTAAGGGCAGAGTTCTCCAAGGTCCCCTTGTTGTCAAAAGGGAAAGAAATTCTCTAGGTACAGATCTAGAAAATTATCTGTATTGTGATCTTTGTAATAGTTAGGCGAGATTGACCTCAGCTCGCTTTAAAACAAACAGATTAATTGCAGAATTGGGAGAGCTGCCAGCAGTTAACACATCTGTATTCTTTCCTTGCTTTTATGAGAGACTATGCCTCCAAAACTGGGGCTGCTGACGCAATGTACGGCTCCAGCATGGGGCTTTTTGCTACTCAAGTTTCTGGAAAAGATGCTCAGGGAAATTGTATCCACCAGTGGTGATCTTGTGTATATAGAATGCCTCCTAGAGAGCTAAAATAAGTGCATTTTTACTTGCTCCACTTTTCACATCTCTTTCACATCACTCTTACACCTGATCCCACAGAAAGATTAAAGATTATGTCAACTTGTTAAATGCTCAGCCGTGTTTAATTATTTATTATTTATTTATTATTAATTACTTGCTAATGTATTTATTAAATAACTACCAAGGCTAGAAAGGCTCTATTTCAGCATGTAAGTGTGATGAATAATGTTGCTACAAAGGCTTTTACGTATTTCCTAAAAAGTCATTGCAATGCAGCTGCTTTCCTGGATGAACTCTGCATAATACACCTAAAATGACTGCAAGGATGCTCTTAATTTCCGTACTTGAGGAAGATCAAATGACACAGAATTGGAAATGGAATTATACTTTTCCTAATGTCAGGTCGAACACTGGTATTTTCTAAAAACCATAAGATGTTACAAGGAAGTAATGAAATACTTTGCTGTGGGCTTGAGGGCAATCTTTGATGCAAGCAAATACAAAAATGTCCTAAAAAAAATAGAATTTGAAAAAGGCTCCTTGTTTTTCTACCCTTCCCTGAACTCCATCCTGAGACACCATGTACAGTTTATGCTTGTAATGTCAGCAAACATTGAACTTTCATTCAATTTATTTTGGAAAATTGAGGACAAAAGACAAATTCAGATCTCTTACATAGGCCTCAGGGAAGCGTGCGTGCTTTATTTCTGAACAGACATTGCAGGTTAGCTGGAAAATTACAGGAACAATGACTGTCTCACCGTCACACAGAAGGCAGTGCCGCATCTTTTCATTCTTATTCTGACAGATCTTAGGTGAATGACAAATATATAAAAAAATCTGCTAAAATTACCTATCTAAATAAGCTTAAGAACACAGTTAAGGCTTCAGTTTTTTATGTCTTTGAAAGCCCAGAAAATACATCTATAACCAGGCAATCACCATGGTGAAAAAGAGAAACGTGTATTTTAAATTTCAAGAACTACTGTCAGGTAAAAATCAGAGAGTATTTGCTGTTTATATTAACAGAAATGTATTTAAAACCTTGCTGTTTGCCTAAAGATTAAATAAAAGGCACTGTTACTGACAACGAGCCATGGGATGAATGCTTTGAAATAGATACCCATTCTTGCCACTGATTTAAGAAAAGGTAAGTTAACACCTAACAATCCTAGTAAGAGCTTCTTTTCATAAAAACTCTGCAGCACTAATGACTTGATTATATTCTAATAAAAGGCTATGATTATTGCATTATTCAGCTAATTAAACATGTAGTTTTTCATAATACAGGTTTTTAAAATGTATGTGTTTATCTCTGAGTAACGTTGAAAACTTGTTTAAATGCCAAAATAACTGAAGTATAGCAAAAGTACCTTTTCATATCCAAAATTTAGTTTTGTTCTTACGATTTGGATGAGTGAGAGTAGGTTTTTTTGTTAAGCTTTTCAAATGCTAAACCACCACTTTCAGGTTGAGTTTGGATAGAAGTACTGTAATTCTTATTTGTAATTTCACCACTGGATAAACATCTGCACTGAATACTCTCGTAAAAGTAATCAGAGTCTTGAGTAATGTTTGTCACTGTGCTGGGCGACACGGAGTTCTTATTCTGTCTATGGCTGTGGTACAAAAGATGCATTCCTTTTGACTGGATGCGACTGCTGTTAAACATGGCAAAAAGTGCAAAGAGCGATCTGTAAGAGGAGCAGAGGGTTCAGGAAAGCCATGTCACCAGTTTCACCAGTTTTTGGAAGGCCACCTGGGTTGAAGTAGAAGTTGAAGGAGTTCAAGAAACTGACCATCATCATCTAACTGATCCCATATCAAATATTCTTTTTGGGAATTCCAAGGAAGGATGAAGACTGAATTAGTGAGTGCTTTCACAACTCTGTGCCGATTTCAAACTCTGCAATTTTTGATAGGTGTTGGACTCTTTCGTTTTGTTGCTTCCATTTCGTGCCTTCTTCATTAGCATTCCCTGTTCATAGTTTTTAATGAAGTTTTACCTCTTTAATAGCTGAGAGAGATCACAACTGGTACAGGCCTAGTAACTTCCAGTTGCTGCATCTGAGGCCAACAGGAGTATTGAGCTTTTGTTGTTTGTTTGGAGTTTTTGCTGTTATTTTTTTAGACCAGTGGAGACATTCAAGGTGCGGACTGAGATCAGAAGAAACCATGGAGTTTTATTAGCTTTATTTTTCCTTGTTCTGACTCAAATTAGAAGCACTAAAACCATAGCTAACTTCCTGAGATGATACCGTCTCATATGGTTTAGGGAACCCTTGTAACATAAAACCAGAGACTTCAATTTTTCTTAGTTGTTCTAAGCAGCTGGATTAATAGAATGTTATAACCGAAAGGTTTTATTTTGTATATAGCTTTTTAGTTGCATTCAAAGTCTAAAGAGCCATTATTAACATTTCATTCTAAAGAAGCAATTATTCCACCATAGATAGGTGAGCAGACTGGAGAACAAGGTCCTTTCTAATTTGATTGCACACGATGTACTCCGTGATTATGTTTTGTTCAGCGAGGCATTCAACCAGGCTTTAATAAGAATTCCTACTTGTTTTTAGATCCTAACTGAGAGTGCAATCTTACTTGTCTTCTAAATTTTAGAGGAACTTCACCTGGAAATAATGAGAAGCACTCTTATGTCATTTCCAGTGGTGTGGAATCACATTTAGACTCACAGTTTTTATGTGATTGGAAGTTGTGCCCTTATTAAGATATACAGGATTAGAGGTGTGTACCTCTTATCAGTGGAATCTGCAGAACTCTCCCCTTCTCTCTTCATCCCTCTCTGTATCTCTTCCTCTCCTTATCCCATAAATCAAGAAGTCCTACAGAGTTAAGAGTCAGAGGTGAACAAATTTTGCTCTGATGCATCCATAGCGTATGCCAGTGAACATTCCCTTTGCTATACTTCACTTCAGCTATTACAATAAAAAAAATCCTTTCCTAGGAAAAGCCTTCTGATAAGACTCAAGACATTTTTACCTATTACTGGACCAGATTTTCAGAATGACTAGGAGAATACTTAGAATCTTGGTGAAACAGTTGCTAACCACTGGCCAGTAAAACCGATTTTTAAAAAACACATAATACATACATGTGCATTGTTCTCATATGTGACATTTAATCTTGCATGTTTGGGCGTGGTACATGGAATAACTAATTCCCAACTTGCCTTGCCTTGTAATTGAGTCATAGTTTTAGAAAATCGTAATGTCATTTAAATTTGTTAGTCTGACTCGATACTATGTTTCAGAAGATGATTTATCACTGAGAATTAAGCAGCACTGCTGCAGTCCTTCAAGGACAAATGTATTTAATTCACACAGAACTACTAAAACCATACGTTTAAAGTTACATAAAAGCAGGCACTGTAGCAGGTAAGCAGTTAATGTGTAAAATATTCATAGCCCTAAAGTTTCATTCTGTCAACAACATATAGGCCATCCTTTTGAAACCTTTCAATTGTAAATAGTAGTTCTGACATGAAGGGTAATTTAAACTAGGCATTGCACACCTCTCTTCTTTCGTTTGGACTTTAAGTCTTTGAATGCCAGAGGCTGTACAAGCAGAAGGGAGAGAGATTACAGGAGAAATTTTCAAAGGCATAAAGAGTTCTTAAGGACCTAGCTCCTATTCAGAATCAATGAGAGCTGGACACCTAATTAGCATGGGTACTTTGAAAATCTCCCACTACTTCTCTTTTATGCAAGTTCCTTGCTGTAGGAACAGTACTGAACCAGAAGTCTAATTGGGAAACGCTGTGCTGACTGGGACTAGGAAACAGAGGTGAGGAAGTGGATTAATTGCATGTTTCAAGACAAAAACTTTTCTCAGACATGTTTATTGCACTTGGTGGTTGAAATCAAAACAAAAATCTTCACCAGCATGCAAACTTTTAATTGTTTTTGTATCCTTGAATTTCAAGATATGGACCCTGAAGATGTCTCGTCTTTGGAAATCAGGGTGTTCTTTCTCAGCAATATGACTATGCTTTATTGCATGCTATTTTGTTGCTTGCATAAAATAATATAAAGGAGTGTTTAGAGGGCACTATATAGTCAGCACGCCTGTGCTATGCCTGATAGAAGTGGTTTTTTGATAGGCAACAGCCACGTCTGATCTCCTTTTACAAGGTAAGAGTTACAAGTAAGCGGATGATCCCTGCCGTCCTGCCACCCTCCCTACTCTCTCAAGTTTGACCCAAGACCAAGGAATGACTGGCAAGCCAGGATACTGCATCTTCATTAATTGCAAATGTAAACTCAAGTGCTAGCTAAAACCTTTACACCTCAGAAGATGGAAGCTGGGGACAGGGGAACAGAGAACTTCAGCTTTTATCAAAGATGTTCTGGCAGGACCTGCTGTATGTGTATCTGCGTTATTGTATTATCACCATTCATAAATCAATTTTCTTCAGAGTTTTAGATATGACTGGCCTTGGGAAACTAATTTTTCATGTTCATTGCTATTTTCCTAACCATTATCCTATGCCATTTCATAAATGGCATTCTACTGAATTATTATAATCCAATACATATTGTAAGTAAGTTTGGCCCACCATAATCATTAATCTACTTCAGCCTAACATTTCAAGCCTTTTTCATTTTCTAAGTCAGGTACTCCCGTACTGAGCCCTGATTTCTCAAAAGATTTACATAGTTGGGTGAGAGAAGTATATAAACACTTATAGTCACAGAAAATATTTTATTTACATTATTTCTTCCTCTCCTGTTAAAAGAGGAGCAGCAGCATCACCTGACCCTAATAAAAGGAAGTTTATCTAAAGATCACTTGTATCATTTTTATGTATGCTTTGAGGAAGAACTCCATTTTCTCCTTTTGGGAGACCCCTTACTTGAGAGGTCAGTATGAAACTAATCTAACCAGAAAGGGTCAAGTCAAGGTTTCTTTAACTGGAGGTCTCATTATCGTAGCTTGCAGAGTTATGTAGGACTTAAATAGTATCCAGGTTTTAAAGCTTTCCTTTAGACACCAAGATGATGTGTATAGATACTCTTAGGTTATACATGCTTTCTTTGTGCCCTTGTTTAGAACAACATTCTCTGATCACAGTGGCTGCTAGAAAAAAAATCTTGTAAAGAGACAGCTGAAGTTAAAATAGACGTTAAAATAGATAAAGCACACGGAATACAGAAAACTGGATTAAAAGGTTACTAATGCTCATGCAGAAGTGAACTATTTCAAAAAAGGAACAGGAGTGATCACAATGGTGTATATCATGCAGAGCAAAAATCCTTTACAGAACAGACAACTGGAACCTGTGGGAAGACGGTAACTCTTACGCAAATTATTAGAAAATTCAGATTGCTTAAAAAAGAAAGACAAAACCCACAGAGACATATATGTCCCTACAGCAGAAAAAAAGATGCAAATGAAGAATTCAAGTAGAAAATATCAATACTAGTGTCCAAAAGAAACTCACTAATCACTGTGTAATATCAGGGAAATACCTGCAGGCACAGACACTAATCCTTTTACAAACACATGGGATTTGAGCTCTATAATGGGCAATGACTGGTTCATGACCATATAACAGGAAAACAGACTCACATCTCCAAGGATGTGGGGTGCCCTGACATTCTAAAGTGAAGTTTGAAGCGACAGAGATATTCCCATGTACAACATAACTGCTCGGTTGTCTCTCCACCGCTTGTATGTTTTCATTGCAGTAGTGAGCAGAGACCAGGCTGGCATTGGGAACCAGAGGGAGGCAGGCACTGCAGAAGGCAGCGCTTGCTCACCAACCCTGATTCAGTGTACTGGCAAGTAGCAGACTGTCTTTGTGGAGGCTTCCATGAGGTCTTTAATGCCAAACAGTCTGATTTAACTGATTGTCGCGGACACAACCCCACTGTACTAGCAACTGTTCACATGTACCGGTAGCTGAGAGCAGAGAGCGGGATACAGATCTCCTTGGCAATAGGTATTTTGATCTTTCATCCAAGAGAAAATTTACTTCTTTCCTTTAAATATAATTCTGATTTCTGTCATTCTGCCAGCTGATTCAAAGTCTCTGGCTTTGTGCCTTGATATGACACATTTTCAACCTGCCCAAAACCCACAACTTATATCGAGCCAGTCTGGCAAATTCCTATTACAATCAAGCAAGAAAATCAAGGTCCCACTTGACTGGTTTTAACCAAAGTACTAAGAGTTTGATATTGATAAATTGGCCAGAGATTGCTCAAACAGTAACTACTGCTACACTACCACTGTAATAATTAGCTCAATGACAAGAATTACTGGGATGCAGCACGATAATTTTGTTTTCTTTTTGCAATGACAAAGGGAAAGTAGAGAATACACAAACTTATGTGAAATAACTGTATGCTTTAAAATACTTTTAGTTTACCTGGCGTGGAAACAATCCTTTAATCACTCAAATGTTAAACAATACTACATTAGGATGCTTGGTCTTGCATAAGAGGAGTCATACTGGGACTAACTCCCACCATCCAGCTAATCATCTCCCTTGGTTTAAGTCAGGGTTTTAAGATGTACTAGTTAACTTCTTTCTGTAACCCTTCTTACTATTATCTTCATTCAGACATACTGACACATAAACATGAGAGTGCAGATGACCATTACAGCAGATTTATGCCTACAGGACCGAATTGTTGCTATAATGACTGATGATTCACACACCTCTCGCAGAACTTCCCCCCATCTTCTTTTGTATTGAAAAGTTTAAAAAGATAAAAACAGCACAGGAACCTTATCCAGCATTGTTTTCTCAATTTTTTAATTTAGAACATATTTTTCACACCAGGAGTCACAGCACTGATGCTAATCTTACATCTTTCAGCGCATATAATTAACTGTCACTGTTGAACAGGTAAATATGCCAATGTTGTCTGACCTTTCGGATGTAATGTAAATGTTTTTAAGACAAATGGAATTAAGAGAGTACTGTCTTGTTAATTAACTAATTTTTCTTTTTCACAGGAAGATTTAATATGTGGAATTTGGAGGGAAATACTTGTAGATCCCATTATTTCCAGTCCAAGCACGGTTCTGATTCATCTAAATCTCACACTTTAGAAGGTGCCTACTCCTGAGTGAAATTACACCACCAAAGAGCCTTCAGGGCAGTTTTCAATGTCTTATTTGTCTTACCAAAGGACAGCAGAGTTTTGATAGGTGAATCCCGTTAGGAATTACTTGTCACGATGATATGCAGCTAGATTTCATTTATCATAGTTTTATTACAGCCTTATGCAGCTAAATTTCTTTTATCACAGTTTTGTATGCTGTTGCATTTTGCTTTGTAAGCTGGGTGGTAGTTGAGTATATTCTCCGCAATCCATTAATACAATGATACTTCTTCTCCCACTTCACATTAGCGGGGAAAAAAAATTCTAGCATGTGCACTCTCAGCAATACAATAGATTTTTAATGAGTCTTATTTAAGAATATTTCTCGCCAGGAACAAGAAGTGAAAAAAAAATAATAATGAACTGCTTTGTAGAAGTTCTGCTTCTTAAAAAAATTCAGTACAAGAACTGACTGCATCATTAAAACAGCAAACACATGAAAACGCCATCCAAAAGGGCAGAAGACTGGATTCATTTTGACTTACATCAAGTGTTTATTTAGCCAAGGCACTTTAGCAGCTGCCGTTAGAGATAAACATCTATCACACTGACATATGGGAAGTTCTCTTGTTTCATGCAGTGCTTGCCATTAGATGTTCAGCTTTAGCATGAGCCTAGAAGAGGTAGTATCTGTCACATCTTTATCCTGAGCTGGTTGGAGGACCTGCACCATGCTACTATATGACCCAATTTTTCAGAACATGCCAGCTGGCAGATCTCAGTATCCTTGAATTTGCTAATATTAGTGATTACTTCTTAAATGTAAAACTGCACAGATCATCAAGAACTAAGCTTTTTCAGTAGAGAACAAATAAAGAGAATTAAAATGCCTTCCTTTTCTATACTTGCATTTGTATTTTGATGTTCCAAGAAAACAAAACATTTTTCTCTAATATGTCATGCACAGTGACAACAATTTGCAACTTGAATGCTAATAACCAGCTTGTCATTACTCAAGTTTCTCCTTCTCCCTCCACTCTTACTGAAAACGTTATTTACAGGAGATAAAGCAGGAGTCTTTCCAGTCTACATCTCAACAAAGTCACTAATAGTTTGGAGGAATGTACTGAGTGTCTTCCTGTGTGCTGGTAAGAAGACAACATTTATTTATCCAAAACATCTAACTCCTGTAAACTGTTCTACTCAGGCTTGTAAGTATTAGTAACGGTAACAAGGCTCCTCTCTGACAAAAGGAGGCACTCATAAATCTTGCCTACACAAGGGCCTAATGACTATGCAAAGCTGTTACTGCATAGGGCACATTTAAATTCATGGCCAAAGTATGTATTTATCAATGAAAGAATGCTTTTTCAGTAGCAAAGCCCACTTCATTAAACATTTAGATTTTGTTCCAAAGTACAACTCATTCTTTTGTTAAATAAATCATTCGTTTAATAGCATGGGAATAATAAGGTATTTCCAAATATCTTACAAAATACCTATACCTGTTTGCACATGAGTTTTTTGAGTTTCAGTGTTACAACTCACGGAATACTGAAAAGTGTGAATACTTAGCCATGCTCAGATGACAATTGTGAAGGTGACTTAAAATCGACATAATTTTTCTTTGCAGTTCGCTTGGAGAAGGAACCTCTATTACAGGTCATACTTCTCTGTTCCTGTCTTCTGAATGATAGATGTTGCAGCTGGACATTTTTTCTTAAACTTGTATTTAAGTTAAAATTAGGAATGAACATTTAACAAATTTATCCAAAGCCAGGGTGGATTCAGTTGTTCATAATACTCTGAACCAGTACAAGCCCAGATCCTGCATTTCCAGAAGGACTGTCAAGCAAACATTAAACTCCATCCTTATGAGCTCTTTAGTGAGAAAAAACCAAATGCACGTTCTTTAGCCTTAGAGCAATGATAATAAAAATTCTCAAGGATGCTAGGAATGCATAAATGTACAGGGGAAAGACAGGAAAGACGCATTTTCAATCCATTAATTTACCTTTATGATGTGAAACAGTGGTCTAGGTCCAAGAAGGCACCTAAGTGTGGTACTCAAAGAAACAGAAGAGAAATAAACTGAGATTCTCTGCAATTGGCAATCCCTATAGAGAAGACAATGCTTCATTTGTGAATTAACGAACAAATTAACTGATGTAATGCATGTGGAAGTGTGCAGGACTAGTTTAAACAAACAAGGAAGTTGTTTGTTTACACACTGCCACTATTGTGAAGGCTGTATCTGACAGAAACCATTGATAGTGTTCTCTGCACCCCCCTCAAAGGAAGAAGGAAAGATAGACTGAGGCATCCTGCACTTTTCAGATCTTGATACCAAGGCTACTGAAATTCACGAGTCACTGACTTGAACTGGTTTTGAGCCAGGCCCTTAAGGGGGAAAAATGTATCCCTGAGAATATTCACTACCACCAAGCACTTTCAACATCTACCTTGACAAACAGTTTAACCCAACCAATTATCCATGCAATGTTGTATGAGAATAATTATCAGTTTATGCTGCCACTGCTCTGACCTCCAATAATTATGCTGATGAAGTGTCAGCAAGCAGACCTCGTCAGTCACTTGCCAACCCTAGCTGCTGACTGGTGGAGAAGAGTTTTGTTTACCGTTCCTTGAGTTCGTAGTGAACCGCAGAGCACATCTACAGCATTACAAAACACTTTGGCTCCTAATGGGTTTCATTTAAAGCCCTGCCAACATAGTACACATATTAAGGGCCTGATTCTGCAAAATCATTAGTACCAGCAGATGCTGGACTCTGAAGCAACGCTGGTAATGTTGTTATGCAAGGTAGCAAATTAAAATTTAACTTTACCAAACTTTTGCTAATTCAAGAAGCTGTACTACACCTTGATGCAGCCCAAATTTCTCAGCTTCAACCAATTTATTCTGAATATATATATATATCACCATTTCATATTAATCTATTTTGAACACAACCCTACGGATCACTTGCAGTAATGCCATACTCTCACATTTTAATTTGTTTAACCCTTAGTATGTATTTCAGGTGTTTTTACTGACAGTGGTCCCAGTGCTAGTCTCAAGCATCCAATAAACTCTTACTTTTTGAATACATTTCCTGAATGGTCTTATTCCCACACTGCACTTGTTGCAGCAATGGCCCGTGCGCTGGATTACAATTCTTGGGTCATGATGTCTTAACAGGGTAAAAACAGCCTCAAATCAGCCACTGAAGACATGGAAAATCTTACATCAGTACAAGATATATAAATCTGCTGAAGAGACAGATTGTCTCTTGTGGATTCTATGCTTGAAACAAAGTTATGTGCCTAGGACTTTCTGAGGTGCTAAAATACAAACATAGTGAGGAGAAAGCAGAATACCACTCCACCACATTTTTCTTCGGCACATTGTAACGGAAAGTCACACAGTTTTGCATACAACAGCAGGACACTCTCTGCAGACTCTCCTCCCATGAAAAGACAGTTACAACTGTTGCTTGTGAATTTCAAAGGGAATCAACTTAAACAATCACAAAGAAGAAAGTGTTCACTGAAACTATCAGTAGTGTAGCTTCCAAATATCAAGAGGATTGTCCTCTAGCACAGGTTACAATCTACCCCTCGCCTCTGCTCCTTTGATCCTTACTGTGATTCCTTACTATGATCCCTCACTATTATTACCTAGGAGAAACATCTGCAAAATGCGGGTGTTATTTCATGCTGTGAATCACTGAAACATGTCTACTATGTCCTCTCCCAACAGAAGCTCTTGGATTCACCTTGTGACTCCCACAACAGGAATCAAGGAAACTGGACTTTTGCTACCAAAAGAGAGTCCTCTTTGCCTTTTATCGTTAACACTTACCTGTCAAAGTACGAAGTCTCTGTATTGTGGAGAAAGGAGAAGGGCGTTAACATCATTGTTATTATTCACTTTAATCTTCACTCTCTTGTATTTCTCCAAACCTCTTCACACTAGCAGAGAGATGCAATTTATGGCTGGTAATTTTAACCTACCCTATCATAAAGGAAGGCAACGATAGCTGTTAAATTAATAACCTTGAGCTTGAACAACTTATCTGCTATCGACACCAAGTGTGCTGCAGCTGGTGCTTTTTAAATGCCTTGCCTCTGGCAGTGAGCCACTTCACAGCACAGAATCAGAAGGAAAGTTCACCTCTCTGATTTTGAAAATGCAAACCTAAGGAAGCCAAATATGATGGACGTAGCAGGAAAACCTCATGAAGAGTAGATTATACAACTAGAAGTAATTCTGAAGTAAATGTTTTGTTGGCAGAATTAGATGAGAAATCCTTCCTTTAGAGTGTGCATGAGAGAAAGCGAACTGTGAAACTGAAATAGTTAAGTTGAGTGCATCCTTGACTTCCGCAACACTTAGGCATCAATTTAAATGTTTCCTGAAGTAGGTACCTAAAAACTTGCCTGTTCACTTTCATGAGTCTTTTAGCAGTTAAGTAGAGAATCTCTATGAATTACTCACTTAATGACTGTCTTCTTGCTCAGGTTAGTATGATTGTTTATATATGTCTCATGATTTAATCCCACTGCAGCTAAAAATTCAGAGGGGAAATTAAAAATTTTCCACTAATAGATTTGTGATAGGGATTGTTGCTTTAAATTGTTCTTATTCTACACATTTGTATGATTCAACTGCACCAAGCAGGTATAATGATACCTGATCTATTTGGTAAACATTCTTTTTGCACAGGAAAATACTTAGGTAGCAGATAAATAGCACCCTACCTGTGAACTCTGTAAGCACATCAGAAATCTCACTGAATCATATCATGGCTCTCCTGCAGTCTATAAAGCCGAGTTTCCTTCACATAAAGCCAGAAGACTGGTGTGTGGCCAGAACATTTATCCTGGTAATGGAAACCGGTAGGTGCTCTCAGGTCCTCAACTGAAGACATTCAAAAGCTATACTATTCTACATCTTCTGCCCACCTCTACCCAAAGCATAAAGTAAGTACCACACAATTTCTCCACCAGTCAATTCAGTCAGGCTCTCATTGCCAAGAAATGCTTTTTTTATTCAGACGGTAATATTAGAGTAATACCAGTGTATGTTTTGATACTGTATAAAGGAATATAAACTCTTTTCTCAGTTAGCTTTTGGAGTCTTGGCTTAGAAAAGCATTAGCAAATCCACTTCAGGGACATTTTTGTAGTGAAGATACATACACTTCATTAGCTAATACATAACATTATGCATATACTTAATATATGCATAATACTCTACCATCAGGCTTCATGTCTTGCTATGACATGGTTAGCAAAACCTTTACCAAAATGTGCAAAATCTGACATACTGTCCCCTTCTGATCACCCCCCAAAATTTCTGATATTTGATAAAAATGGCTGAAACTTTATTTTGACTCATCTGAAGCTGAAGCTGTACTGGATTCGAACATTATTTAAAGTGAAACTTGTGGTTCCCAAATTCTACTTTTTAGATAGTGTGAAGCAATATTCCTAAGTTCAAGAGAAGGTATCTTTGGCACCTTGAGTATTTCTCCTTCCAGTATTTTTGTCATTCTCAATTATTAGCACAGAGGTACTCCTAATGCATAAGGTATTTCAATACCTTTAGATGTTACTTGCTCTAACTCTTTTCTCAGTTAGCTTTTGGTAATGTAGTAAAGGACAGGAATGGGTCTGCCGTGCCCGGAGCCCTTCAAACACCACTGGTTTGAAACAGCACATGGGCCTTCTGAGACATCCATTTCAGGTAACACTGGCTCCTCCAACTGCTTAGTTGTCCGAAAATTGTACTCAGCTTCACATTCTATATTTCACACTGTAATATTAGAGAAAATTTTTTATTTGTACTTGGGTTGTGAAAGCCTATAGAAATCATTGTTTGATACTATTTTCTCCTCCTATTTCCATGAAGTCTCAGCTGCCGGCTTCCTAGCACTGTGTATGTTACTTCTGAACCTCGCTGAACCTGCTAACAGTCTTTTATTTCAAAGCTTAAATTTCCAGTCATAAATCTAATTAATCCGCATTTTTTTCCAGCGCTATCCATCTGCAGATTATGAAAGCTGAGAGTTCTGATAGCAGATGAAAGCATTAATGGTATTAATTTATAACTGCATGGATATAAATTTTGGGCAGCTTTACTGAGAATACCAGCAAAGTTGCATTTTAATTGCAAGCAAAGCTCAAAGACTGAACATCGAAGGGCTGTAGAGTCATTTAGCACTGCTATCCCTAATCTGTGGTGCAGGAAGGTCTCCTCTTAAGAATGAAAGTTACCTTCATCTTTCTAACAGCAAAACTATTTTAAAACACTCCTTGCCATTTTGGGTATTTTAGGATCTCAGTTTACGCTCCTCAGCATTTGTCAGTAACAACTACACATCTGGGAAAATATCAAGGCAAATCACAATACACAAGGAAGTGGCAATTTTCCACAAATAAAAATTTAGGATTACGATTCTCCTGTTAGAAAATATTACTGGTTGGTTTCCCTTCTGAAAATGCATGTATTCACTTTTTCTTCCAACAAATTCCCAGGCAAATAACTCATTGATACATCAAATTTGATACGCCAAATCTGTCAGCGCTGCTCATGTGACATACTCACCTCATACAATTCATTTTAAGTTATCTACACATTTCTTCTGATACTTTAAAAGATTTGCAGGGAAATAGTGATTAATCATATAATACTGCTTAAAAAAAGAACATTTTTTTGAGAAGAAAAAGAAAAAAGAGAAGAGAAGAAAAGAAAAAAGTTTTAAGACATATTCTTTTGCCTACTTTAAGAATAAAGGGAAAACTTGCAGTTTAACCATCTCAGCAATACCCCATGATCTTTCCTGGTTTGCTCTCTTCAGTGAACCTTGGAGAAATATTACGACCACACAGGGGATTTCTGATAGACCCTAAGAATTTCTTACTTCCACTGAGGATCTAGTTACCCATATAAAACGTGAACTACAGAATTCAATAAACCCCACTTTTTTAGTTTGGTAATTCTTAATATTCTCTTGTGTTGTTGTTGTTGTTGTTTTTTTTAATAACATTTAATATTACTACAGTGCACCTATTTTCTTCCCAGTATGTTTGCAAGTTTAGCTGATTAAAAAGCAGTATTAAAAAATCTAGTAAGTTTCCAGAGGTTACTATCAGGGCTCAAAAAGGAAGCACAAACAGCTATTTCCCTCCATCACAAGCTGTATCTCTCTTCCTCTCCAAGATCCCACCCAGAATAAAGAAGTGTGGTCAGAAACGGAAAGAATGGCAACTCCATACTAAAGGAAAATTACTATGAAAAATGAGGAAATGCCAACAGATGGAAACAACTGCTGTTCAGACACATTATACTGTCTCCCCCATTCTAAAGGAATATTTATTGTCCACCTGCTGGCTGGAAAGGTAAGCACTTTGTTCCAGGCCTAAAATGAAGGGGAATAAAAGGGAAAATTATATTCTAAAAGCATTTTTCCCAGTGCTCAGTGCTTTTCCTCAATTCCTTCTATTTCTACTTTTCCAATAAGAAACCAGAAGTACACTACTTTGTCCCTTAGAGCTATCACATACCCATCATTTTAAGAGAAAAAATTTCAGTCATTGAAGGAGCAAAGGGATAAATGAACCAATAAAACCTTTTCAAAGCAACAGTAACCAAGATATTGTTGACTTAAACCTTGTTTTCAGTATAAAATGCAGCTTGAAGGAACTTAGTTTTTAAAGAAAAACTAGTAATGGAACGCAAACCCGCAATACAAAGCTTTCCTCCAGTGGCTTGAAGCTTTACTGACTTTGTATCTATGAAATAAATGTAATTCACAGAAGTCAACATTTGAAATTCTGCCTGTTAAACTGTGATGTTAGTCTGGCCTCTGCTTTTGTACTTGTCTGGTAAGGAAAAGCCATGGTACGAAACAAAACTGCTACACAGTTTATAGTGATTTTATAAGCTGCAAATGTTTACTGTGTACGCACACTAATATTCTTCAGTGTTTCACTGACTGTTCTGTGAAGGAAAAAGTCTTAAACCATTAGAAAACTGTTTTTTCTGCTCTGAATCTGGAAACATCCAAGGAAAAGGCCTCATCAGAGTTCTTGGAAAACTTCGTCCAGCCTCAGTAACCTGTGGTCTTGGAGAAATTCTACTCACACTGGGCATCCCTCTTCTGTGCTGGTGGTGCACTCTGAGCTACTGACACAACTGCAGAATGTCAGAACCACTCAAAGGAACTGGAAGGAAAATCAAGAGTTTCAGAGAACTGACCTCTATCATTCCTTCACAGAAAGTACCAGAGAATTCCTCTGTTTCCACTGAGAACATGGTCTTAAGACTGAAAACTGTCCACAGATGAATGAAGACTTGAAACCAATTGTGAATAATACTCTGATTTCCAAGTCCCTGTGAGACATCTGTATGAGTACATGTTAGGCATCTTTTTTGAGGGCCACTTTATGGCTACAACGTCTTGTAGTGTCCTCAGTTTCAAGCAGAAGTTACTATTTATAGAGCATCTCAACGAACAGATCCTGCTTCAACTACCACCGAAATGCAAAAACAGGTAGGTCTCCAGTGTTGACTGTACCAACAAAAATTTTCCTTCATACTGAACTATTTCACATCTAAATATTATTTTATCACCTGTATTTATCTGGGCTCCTGGTGAGCATGCTATCTGCTAGGTATTTGCTCTATACCACAGTAGACTGGGCCAATAAGAAGGACGTCAGATTGTAGCTAAATAGATTTATCTAAGTTAGTACTTTTAGTTGTCTAAAATTGCAACCAGACTTGAGATGAACACGAAGAGAAGAGACTTCCTAAGATGAGCGTACACACAATCCTTCAAGGATCAATAAAGTCAGAAAATCTGCCATAATGCGTACTGCAGTTACGCAGCATAAGCTCATACTGGTCTTTCAGATACAAAACGTAAGACAAATGGAGGACATAAAAGCAATTCTAGTATAACATGAAAGAACAAAATTCTTAAAATATCTTTTGTATCTGTAAAACGCACACACTTCTGTAAAGTGACACAATAAAATACACAGAAACAATAAAAATAGTTACTTTTGTTGATTAGATGACAGTGACACAAACGCAAGCAAGTTTGGTTTTTTTCTTTTCAATTCACCTGTAGGTCTTCTGCAGCATATAAGAAATTATGTACAGCCAAAGAGCCAAAGGGAGCATTTTTTTGCTTTCTTTTCTATGCCGCATGCGATGGAAATACCAAATATTTCAAATTGTTGTCTGTTATTACAGTTGAAAGAGCAATAATCTTTGCTAGATCATTACAAGACAGCAATAAAGCTGCATTAGGAATATTTCAAAATGCAATATTTGTACTCTGTCAGTGATTTTAATTTTATAGCAAGCATTTTTTTGCATTTGCATCATCATCATTTGCAATTGCTAATGTTGCTTGTTCACAAATTAATACGAAATTGACTATTTGCTTCCAGCTAACTACCCAGATAATGTGCTGTGCAACGTGAAGTACATAAGCCATCACTTGATCTGGAAGATACTTCAAAACATTTTGGCAATTTCTATTCATCTGAAACAAAGGGTTAACAACTCTAGGATATATTCCATTGTATCAGGCTTAGAAATGATGGAAACATGTATATCCCCATAAAACCGTTCTCACTAAATAATGGAATTAAAAGGATTTGAAAATGTGTCCAAGCTATTAGTAGCTCCTTTTGTAACTTTGAGAATAGCTCGATAAAGAACTGAGTTGTAATTTCTGAAAGTATAGAAGAATAAGCAAGATAAAACTGGAAAGACATTTCCAGGGTGTGTATTACTTACGCTTTTTTTCCACTATTTGAAAAATAATCAAAAGAAACTGATCATGTATGTGCTTAAGTTCATGACACAACACGTTAACTGGAGAAAAAACCACAATAAGGAATTAACGACAAGTCATCCAAGTGAAAACTCGTATCTAAAAATGTATCATAGTAGAAAGCAGGAATAGATGTGGATTCCATTAAGTCGTAAATATTGTTTTGCAAATAACTGATTTCATATTCTGATTTCAATAAATGAAATTATCCCATTCCAAATTCAGCCACTTCCTCTGCAGTAAATATTGATTTTTCAGAAATCTGTAGCTATTAATGAGCACAGAATGCTGACAAGAGATTTTTCTGTATGAGGAACACTGAGAAGAAATTCAGATGAGCATTTGCATGCTTATATAAAGAAATCTTTTCATATTCTTTTCTTAAAGCCAAGTTGTCCTAATATTTCAGCATTGTGAATGAATTTATTAATTCTAGCTCAGATGCTTCAGTTTAAGAAATATTTACCATGGATGAATAGACTTGGACACCAAACTTAGCCTTCCATGACCCTCATTAAAGGGAGTTAATTTCAACACTTGGTTAAAATACTGATCCGCTGATAATTTTAGTAGTTTGATAAATTTAGTACAGTCTACAGTGGGTAGATCCCATATCTGTCTACCCACCATTGCCAAGTTAACATACTGCATGATTTTTAAGACATAAATCTATGCCTTTTTGGGTTTTGAGTTATAGAGGAAAGGGCAAATTTGCTGATGTGTGTCAGACAACTGGTCCATCGAGTAACTGACTGTTCTCTTGGCAAAGTCTGCTATCAGGGGAAAAGAACTGTAACATGCAGAGCATTAGCCATAAGCAGGAAATAGCACAAACCAAAGCTCAATTACTCCACCAATAGTTCCAGTAAACTTTTTACAGTTTAGATACCACATAGTATAATTTCTTGTCTGTCAAGTCCTTGTTAAAGAGAATAGGAAGTAACAACACGCTGCTCACTTATCTGAGTGATGGATTATCCTGTGCTGGCTACAAGGCTTGCTACTGATTCTCACAGCTTTGCTTCTGTCTATCCTGAAGAGGTATAAATGTCCCTGCTAAGTCCTACAATCCACTATCAAGGTCTATATAGGGCATAAGGAAAGAAGGATGACGACTCCTTGATGGAGTCTCATCATCTACCTCCAACCAACCCGTGAAATGCTAGTAGTGAAGGAATTTCTTCTTGTTCCCCGTCTCTCAACAGGCAATTAGCTTTTATTCTTTAAAATTATAGTATGTTCCTTATTTCAGTTTACATAGGTTCAAATACTAATTATTGTTCATAAAATTGTCCTTTTAAAAATAGCATATAAGTATTTCATACTATGAACTTCTGCACATTTGATTTACACAGATGGGACTCTGAGCTATATAGTGTTCTATTTATTTTTAAATGTTATTGCTTTAATTTTGAAAATTTCAGTCATACTTAAGGATAAAATATGTGCAGCTATGCCTATACCAGTATCAATGGCATAAGAGCAGCAGGTTAGTGTTGAGCTAACAGCGTCATTTTGTCTGGATTCCCACCTTAGTCAAGTCTGATGCACGCGAATTACAAAACCACTGCTGCTCTGAATCATCTGTGATACTGTTCCCAAAGCATAGAACATTATCCAAGTACTATCAGAGTGCTCCACAGCTCTTTTAAGTCCTATCTATAAACAAAAAACATATTTCTCAACTGGTAACTGCCATACTGAGCAGAACACTGGGCCTCATAGTGTGACCTAAGTCGATATGGCTGTTTGCATGCCATTATGCATGTATTTTCATATGGAGATGGACGGCAGGATCCTCCTCTCTGAAGTCAGCACTCCATACTAATTTACAGCAGACCAGGAGCTGGCTCTTAACGTACTTAGTTTCTCCTTACATGGTTTATTTGTTGAAGGCTCAATAACTCTAATATCTTCTGAAAATGAAAGTGCACATCTAGGCATAATAGAACAACTCAAACATTGTTATTATAGCTGAGATGCCATATTCAGCAAGATCAATGTTCCTATTAAGATGTTTGTTAACGAAACACTTAGACATATGGCTAATTTATGCTTCTCAAACAACTCCTGTAGGCTAGCTACTGTGACTGTCATAAAATATATAGTTGTCCAATTTATGCGGCTAGATTAAAATCGTAAGCTCATAGCACATCAATGACAGCTTTATACTCACACTGTTGGCCTGCACAGCAAAGATAGAAAATGCAATTTCACTAACTCTCCTATTTAATTAAATAAAGGAAAAATAAAAACAAGTGAAGCTGTTATAAGAGTATCAATACCACTTGACGTACAGAACTTTGGCTGTAAGTCAAGTTCAGTGCTAAGCACATCAGAACTTGGTAAACCATTGAAAGAATGAGACTGGCTGACTGGCATCCCAGCGGGCAGAGTCATCTATGCAAACATCCTGTTCAATGCGCACTGCTCAACTGTCCATAAAAATACTATTGTGTAAGACATCTAAGCTATTTTTATAATTAAAAGTATTTTAATAATCTCTTCCTCAGCTAGAAGGACCTACAGTGGAAATGTCAGCTTTAATCTTATTTTGGTAGCAGACATCTTCTTAAAAAGATTCTACCGACACTGATACAGCACTGCATTTGTTTCTGTTAAAGCAGTAGGGAGATGGGTTTTGTTACAAGTCTTTAATTTTCCTCTGATGCTTAATTCAGAGATTCAACAAACATATACATGGCAGTAATGAGCACAGAGCAACCACCATCTAGAGAAGACTGGAGAAGAATACTTACAACGTGTGAAGAAAGACAAGTAAAACCTTAACTCAGTGTAGCTGTATTTAGGTCATCATTTCTACCTCAGCATCCTCTTGCAAAGACTCCTGGCAGTTGCTCTACATAGGTGATGTGGACTGCTAAAGAGTAATGGTCTATCCTGTAGGTGGCCAAAGGCCAAAAGCAGGCAACCCAGAAACAAAATATGGCCAAATCAGGTTGCTTCCTTAGACTTTATGCTCCAGGCAGAGCCAGAGCACAGATATGAGCGAATGACACGAACAGGCTGCTGGCTATTTTCAGGTGGCACTCTGCCACCACTCTTTTCTGTCACTGGAGACAAAGGCTTTACTGAAGAGGATAACAATAAATCAAAATTTACATGTTCTGATACAAAAACCTCCAAACGAAAGAGCAGCGCTGGTATATTCTGCATTATGATGATAGAGAATCTGTATCTCCAGAGTTCAGAAATCATGGGAAACCTCAGTAGAAGCAACTCATTCTATCAGTGAGACCAATAAAATCTGTTGAGATCAGGAACAGTTCTAAAAAATCTTGCTGAAACTGAAGGGCATTAACCCTTGTTAAAGGTATAAATTTGAGCTCTGTGACTATAGGACAGTACCACATACTCTGTATCTAGCCACTTCATCTGGATGCCGGTGTTTTGTAAAGTACAGTTTCCCAGTGATGGAAATGTTCACCTGCACCAGAGCCAGGGATTCTGGAGAGGAAAAATAAAGAAAAAAGAAAAAAAGAGTAAAGACTTTCAAGCCTTCAACTTTAAAGGAAAGAGTGTGGATTAGAATGTGGTCATTTTGGGATAAACTGCCCAGAATTATAGATTTTGGAAACAACTTGCCTGCTCAGTGACATTGGTATTCTTGTCAGGTTCTCTGCCAATGGCAGCAGTAAAACTGACAAGAATACCAATGAAGCTGCAGGGGCTGCTTCATTACATGTTTTGGTGTTTTTTAAAATTAAATTCTACCTGCTCTCAGTGAATAGGAAAATTTGAAATTGCAGCTTCAAGCAGTTCTAGACCAAAATCAAAACTAGGAAAAACCTAAATTTTCTCTGAAACAGTAATGCTGTTTCTTCTGTTGGCTTTATTATTCACATCAAAAACATCTGTGGAACCAGCAAGAACAAATTTTCATTTCATCCTGCCATAGGGCGAGGTAGAGTTGCAAGTTTCCAAGTCATGTTCTTGTCTGCATGCTAAACAGAACAGAGTTTATCAGTATCAACAAGAAATCACCTTGAGAAGCAAAAGAAAATAAACTGGTAAGTAATAGCTACTCCTAAAATATGAGCTCCCTGCATAAATGTTTCTGTAACTTTTCACATTTATAGGGTAAACAATTTGTCTCCTTGTTTTGAATCATGTTATACTTGGCTTTTGCTCTTATTTAGTATGAGTGATAAATACAGAGACAGCATTCATAAATGGTAATGTCCATTCTGTTTCAGTTTCCTTTATTTTCAGTGGAACACTGCTGTCGGGATTAGTATTGGTATCAGTTGAGTATTATCATTAAGTATCACCCGGGCACACATTTTGCTTCAGAGCCCTTGCAACTGGCCCAACTTTCGTAACTGTTCACCAGATCACCAACAGGCATATGCCTGACTTCAGAAATGTCAACTCGATGAATTTCAAAATTCTACTCTCAGAATGCAGAAACGCTGAGTAGCTTTAATTTAAATAACTTCAGGATAGTATTTTTATCCTGTCCTTCCAGGTAATGGAATGGCTGAAAATCCACAGAGCACTGACAATGCTCTGAGGGAATGGGGACCAAGGCTTCACTACAAGGTCAACACACAACCTACACAAAGAACGGTAGCAGCGGGAAACAGGTAGTCTGAGTAGAGCCCGACAGGTCCTCCTGCAGGGAGACACAGCTCTGCCTCACCTCCCACCCAGGCCTTCAGAGTCCCGGTATAATACTCCAGGGAACTTGAAAAATTGCTTTGAAAAAAATACTGCTAAGAGTCAAAAGAATCGAAAATCTAGGATTTACAAATGTGTTGTTTACGCTGTGGGGTTTTTATTTATTGCATCAACAATTTTGCTTGCAGAGACACAGGCAGATTATTATCTTTAAAAGGAATCATGATGTCCTATTTGTTGCAGGTTGAGTTTCATCATAAAAAAATCAATTTTCTCATGTTGCCTCAAGCTTAAATAGCCAGTGCCATCTCAGAGAAAATAATTACAGATGGATAAACTCTATAGCAATTAGTTTTTGTAAGCTGCTCAAACCTGGACCTCTAGAGATTTGTTAAGAAGGTGGTACTGATGCAAGTCCTTCAAGTTGGTGTGATCAAGAAAAACATTTAAAATAAGGATTTTTTTTTTTTTATATTAACCTTTTGGTCTTTTATAGACTTATCATGACACATAAGAAGAAATTTTTACATGACTTTGCTTATATTTCTAGGAGTCTATTCTTCTCCTATTGAAATCATTGCCTAAAGTCACACTGACCTTAGAGCCCTTGGCAAGCAAATCTGTAAGTGGAATTAATATGATTAGTAATCACTATCATGATTTTATCAACCCATTAAATCGGCAATTTCTCCAATTACATTCACCTGCTATGTGGCTGAAATATTAAACTTAGATACTGGAAACAGAATCATGGAATAGAATCATAGAATAGCTCCTTAAAAGTTTTTACTTATTTAATAGATTTTATTTAATAGCTTTTGTTTACTAGACTGCCTCTCCTTTTCTTCTGAAGCTCTTTCTCAAAGTGTTCATTGTGTCCTTGTGTCATAGCAATCTCACTGTGAATATATAACTCACACACAATATATAATTTATACACTATATTTCAAAGAACAATAGAGGATTTGGCAAGAAACAAATATAAATAAAAAAAAATAATTCCAAATAGAAAAGTTATCAATTAACTACTTGAAGGAAAAAGAAAATACTTTGTTGGAATAAAATTATCACTTGCATTTTAGGTAAGTTTTTCACTTTTAGGGGGGTCTTTTGTCTTTATACTCAGGAAAAGAAATCCAATATACAATCCCAGCTTTATTACCTTTGTACCATTCCCATCAAATAAATCTAGGTATGTGTGAAGGTCTTTCTCTGCTTTTTTAAAGGATTTGAAATGAAACTTTCTTTTCATTTCAGTGCAACACACCCTGTTTTAATAAAGAATTTTGCTCCCTATTGAGAGTATTTTGACAAAACAATACAATTGCTTTTGTTTGCCATTTAATTTACCACTGGATCAATAGAGTTAGACGTAACTACTTTTGATATTAAAACTCTCAAATTCTAGGGGAAATGGAGGTTAAATTGTAAACAAAATATTTCATTGGCATTGATCTGAAAAGCAGACTGACAGTATTGCTAAAAAATCATCAGCTGCTGTATATAAATCTCACCAAACTGACAAGAGACGGATTTGATTATTTTGCTTTGAAAGGGTCATTCCTTATAAGCCGCAAGAGTTTATCAATTTATAAAGGATTAAATGAACCATATTTTCCCTTAGTTCCTGTCACAACTCTTTTTTGTGATTAACCAGGCTTGATCAGTTTATGAGAGTGACTGATTATTTTGCTCCCTATTTTAGGCAACCTCAAATTTAGGGAATTTATGACCTATACTAGATCATCTGTGATATAAAGATTACAGGTAACCTGAACTTACTTAATGTACTGTGAGAGAATGCCAAGAAGTACAGCTACCCATAATACCTCAAGTGTATGAAAAAATGCCCAAACAACAGTCTCCTTTTAGGCAATATCCACCAAAATTACAACAGCAGCTTATTTATTTAAATGACCAAGAATTTTTATGTACACTGTAGCTAGCAAAAATACTGTGCCTTCTTTACAAGTTTTTTTTTTTTCCTTTTTCTCTTGCTCCAAGAAAAATATGAGTAGGCTGGTTCTTTAGATAACACTGACTGCTCTATTTCAATCACTAATTGCACACCCTTTTAAGAGAAAAGGGAACACTAACAGTTTCTAAAACGAGCATCTCACCTTATCAACCTCTGCATGGAAACTCTGGTAAAAGACAATCTTTCTGTGAAAATCCTCTTTCAAAGGGTCATTATTTGGATTTTCACATCCTCAAAACCTTAAAAGTGTGCTTGCATTTTGACTGCTGATATCCTTATCGATGGATCAAGCTGGCACCCAGCTATAGTAGATCAATACCTCTGCTGTGCTGATGTCTAAGCTCTCCAGGAATGACAGAATTCTCGGCATGGTGCCTAGTGCCCAGAAGGCATAAATTTCTCCCTAGAACCAATGTTCTTTCTACATCTTTGACAGACAGAATAAAGGCAAGAATCTGTGGCAAGCCAGGAGCAATGGTAGGGTGACAACTAAAATCCAGTTTCATGTGCAGGTGTGGTACAGCCTTCAGACTACTGCTCATTTCACTGACACATTCCTGCAGCTCACAGGGCAAGGAAAATGCGTGGTGAACTGTTTAGTGATGGTATATCTGTAAGTATGAGAAGAAACCAAGCCTGAATACCACAGTAACTAAGAGAAAGCTAATGAAATTAAATACAAATACTTCTTCTTAAACTACTTTGACCTGCTCCTGCATGTGTATGGGTAGTGTGCTTCTTACCTTGATAACTTAACTACATCATAACAAAACAAGCAGGCAAACAAAAATTAAAGTAAATATTATAACATGTGTCCTGGAGCTGTCTCAGAAAGGTAAAAGCTTTACATATTAGGGAACTTAACAGTACTGTCAGTTTCAGGTAATTAAGTCAACAGCCCATTTATGGAATTTACCATGGGCTTTGACCCACAATGTTCTGTGTTCAGAGATCAGTTAAAACTGTTTATTAGGATTAGGATTTCCAAGCATATCTAAAATAGTGCTGCCACTTATCTGTCATCTATTTGAACCGAGCTTCAGGAAGAGTAATGGCTTAAAACTGTTTACAGCTATATAACAGCAGCATAAATACCCCATTCCCAAGCAATGACATGTTGTTGTTGTCCAAAGAACAGCAGAAAATAAAAACTTCACGTTTGTTGTCCACTGAACTATAACACAAACTAGTTTTGGAGAGCTGACACCAGATTTCAGTAATGGTATGGGGCAAGCAAAAGCCTGCTGCCCAGCTATATCAACTGTACAGCTGATTCAGACCATACAGAGATTCTTTAGTAGGTATTTCAAAAAGGCTGTTCTACTAATACTTGCTGAAATGAGAGAGACATCTGTGACTTGGAAATGAGGGGTCCAACTGCAAATAACCTTCTACTGGCATTTTGAGAAGCTTGTTATTGGCAACGTAAAGATAGCTATCAACTATTTTAAGAACATGTTGTCCCTTCTTCCCTTACCTCATATGGTACAGCAATGCTGGGGACCAGGCCCTGTTTTTCTAAGTATTGACAATAATCAAGACTTGCAATCAAAATCTCTTTTTCAAGAGGTAATGATGATCTCTGGGTACTATGCACAATTTCTGAAAACTGATTTGGACTAGGCTTGCTGAAGAAATATTTTAAAAATGATGAGGAAAACTTATCGCCACTGTTACTGTGAACTTTGTCTTATAAATTCAAAATTCAAATTATTTCACTGGCCCACTTTCTAGATAAATAGAAGTTTTTTTGATACATGGATAGTTCTCAATATTTCTGGTCACTTGTCTGAATTAAACCTTTGCATTACACTTGGTCATTGCAGAAGTAAAACATGTTGTGCAGTTAAAAAAGCTTCTTAGTACCAAATGAAGTTTTCTGAAAAATCAGCTAAGTCATGTAACAATGAAGTAATCATAACTATTCAATTTTTGATATATGTTCAAACACTGATGATGTATTCCCATTTCTCCACTGCTCTTCTGTCATGAGCCACTGCTTGGAGTAATGGCTAAATTAAATCATTTGGTAGCTCCTTTTGAATATTTAACAAACACACTGGCTTGAGATTTCAGAAATCTATGGAATTAGATAATGGCTGATATATCCTTGACACACCAGCATCCTTACTGTATGGATAATAAGAAGTCTTAATGGAGGGTACAGAGGGAATACAGAATAAATCTGTGAAAGCCAGTAATGCTGGATATATCTTTCAGCAAAACTGCAACTTCCTTGCAAAGTATTTAGAGCAGAACCTGTGGCACAAGTGGCTTTGATCATAATTCATCATATGATGATGCATTCTAAAGGCTAGAGCATTAAAAAAAGAAAGAAAGGAAGTGAATGGCATGTATATTCTGCTTCTGACCTCTGCTCCAGTCCACAGCCTGGTAGGAGCATTGTCCAAGGAGTTTCTCATTTCAAACATATTTAGCACAGTACCTTCCTCCTTTCATTTCCCAGATAAGGACAGCAGAATTTCACTTACAGAAAATTCGAAGCAAGTTTATTTTGAAAGACTACTGGTTTCACCAAAATGTTCTCCCCACTGCAGAGCTGTATGCTCTTCTGCCTTGTAACTGATATGCAAATGTGGTTTCTCTCACCCAGTAATTCCTCCTTGTGCATCAGAAAATGGCAGCAAATAGAACCTTTCCTTGTAAAATTTCTCTTGGTTGTAATTCTCCAGTAGTGCTTGGCTAGGTTACTGTTCTCTCTGTTTACCAGCAAGTTTCAGCAGCAAGCTGCTGTCTCATCAGAGTTTAGGGCTTGCACTAAAAAAATTATATGAGCAAACTATTACGCGGATATGTTGAAAATGTGAACAAGGCCCCATGAAGTTTACACATCTGGTTTACATTGCAATGGAATTTGATCTTGCTATAGCAGTTCAGAGCAACCTTAGTGCCATTACTTCCATGGTCCCCTTTACAACATGAAACAAAAAACCATAAGAGATATCTGCAAAAATGTTTGCTTTTCTCAAACTGTTTACCACTGACATTCTAGTCTCGAAACTCCTATTCAAGCAAAACCCCTCCTCTTAAACTGCTTTTATTTCTTCACATACTCTTGGTACTTTATTTTCATTTTCCTCTATCATTTGAACAGCCTCAGATCTGGACTACTACTATTGTGTCCAGTACTCTTGAGTTGCTTGTTATAAAAATTTCACTGCAGCTGTTTACCTAAACTTACTACCATCCTTTACTTAAACCAAAATAAAAGATCCTACGCTACAAAAAGTCATTTTAGTTACACTTTGGCTTTATTTTTATGCACTAGACTATTTATAGGAATTCAGTTTAGTAAGAGTCTGCTCAAGTTAAAAGAATAACTTTACCAGCTATTTAATTTGCCTGTTATTTTGTGCTCTGTAGCCCCCTCCTTTTTTTATTTAGATCCCTTACAGCCATTCTAAGCATATTTGTGTCAATATTTCAAAGTTTCCTGTATTCTAAAAGCTACCGATGCAGCTGATGTCTTATAGCATATGTTAGCAACTCATCAATTTTTTATAACTATTTCCAGTAGTCTACTCCCATCACTCCACGTGTAATTATCTGCCTGAGGCCACCATTCAGAACCTCACTATTTTAATGCGTGGGTCAGCAAGACTTACCTCCTTCTTGTCCGAATTATTTTTTTTTTCCAATTGGATTTCAATTTTTTGCTTAATCACCCAAGAAAAGGACTTTATTAACTAGTCATTTTGAATATTAAGTAAAAAAATAACAACATTGTAATATTCGCTAAATAACATTGCAGCTGCACATTTACCAACATGGCTCAATGCCGTAGGTGAAAGTTAGAAACTTATCGGTAACCAAAAAAAATTGACAGGCGTACCTCTTTATTGTAAGATTCTTTTCTCTGAAAATGCTGAATCAAACCAGAAAGAGACAATTAACTACTCTCAGAAAACACTCTTTTGCATGATGTATGCAAAAACGTATGCAAAAGATAATAGTATTTCTGTGAAAGATTTCAGTTCAGGAGCTGCATACTTGCAAGTCCCATTCACCCTGTAATAAGAATGCACTAGGTTTTCTAAAATTTATGGTTGATAATTTTTACTGCATTTTGTGTTCAACAAAAGGGGGGAAAAATCTATTTTGGATTTCAATGAAGAAAAAATAACCATTAGCCTTGAATATGAGAGCTGTCCCAATAATCATGACTAGCCTAAAAATGCCAGGTAGTCATCAACATAAATACTTTTTTTTTGTGCTTAAAAATAGTTCTTTGCTGAAGACTCTAAAGCTGGAGAAGGCCAGCCAGCAAGGGAAAATAAAATAAAGCAAAATTCTGAAGGAAAGGGAAAGGGAAACCCAAGAATTCCTGAGGAATAGCAAATGCAGGTTGGATAGTTATGCTCATATCAAATCAATAAACCAAAAAAACCCCAACAACTGCCAAGTTTTAGCTTCAGGAAAAAGGAATGTGAGAAACGGGTAAGGAATGAGTGAATCTGAAGGGTACCTATGTTCACAGTGAACAAGGGCTAAATATGACATTCTAATATCATATTCTGGCAGAAAATTAAGTTAATGCTAACCTTGTACAAGTAAGCAGAAAATAAGTGAATGGCAAGAAGGTGATTTTATCTTTTTTGACATTAATGCTACTAATATCCAAAACTACATGTAGATGTGATGTTTATATAACAGCAAGATATGTAAGTTAGACATGATGAAGAAAAAAGTTTCTTCAACTAGTGAAAAAAAATGGCAGAGACTTAGAGACTCTAAATTATTTCAATTATAAAAAAGAATACCCCAAAATTAATCCATTGAAGCGTCCCTTTGGGATGAGAAAAAAATCCAGATTTGTGGAAACGTAGGAAGAACCAATGGTTGAGGCCAAAAAATTCAAATACAAAATAAAGGACACTGCTTTAACAGCAATTATGACTAAGTGCAGGAAAAACAAACAGTACCACAGACAATAGTACATTCACCATTTCTGATGGCTTTAAGCCAAGCCTAGATAGCTCCGTAAGAGACGCATGCAACCTAAAGGTCTCAGCTTTATGTGCAGGTAACGAATGGAAACATAAAGGTCCATGCCGTGTCGGCAGCAAAAGCAGATAACACGAGAGCCCCTGCCAGCTTTAAACTTCATGAAGCAGGTGAAGTCTCCAGGTTTACGTTCCTCTAGCATATTTACAAACTTGAATTGAACTTTAAGTTAACAATCAAGGTTATATGCTGTGCACTGAAACTTGATTTTTTCAAGTTAAATAATTTAGGCACCATTCAAGAACATTCTTCATTTCAGGCAAATTTGAATATACCAATACTTACCTATTCCATCAACTGCTTGACCTTCACACGTTACTGTCATGCTTAAATTTAAGTACATATTTGAGAACTACTTACTATTCCAAGTGATAAACTGTATAAACTGTACATAGAGAATTAAGCTCATAACAACATAAATGGACCCAGCTTGTACTGAAACTTAGGTAGGAAGACAAATCCTAGAAATAAATACATTAATGCTATTTAGACAATAAAAGAAAATGCCTTTAAAATGATTGAGGTTGCCTGATGTTAATGATAATGTGAAGTTGTCCTTTTGACTGTCAATAGAAACATGCTTTAAATTTCAAAATTACTAACCCTGTGTACAGGGATATAGAAGGTGTATTTTCACTTAATAGAATTTTATGCTGCATTTGCTTAATAGAACAGATATCTAGACTGGTGTAACTTTGCTTCTAGTGAGGTGATAAATGAAATTGTGGTGCTGACAGTATCTATCTGCATAACAGCAACTTCTCAAAAGGCACAGTCATTTTGGAAACCTTTTTTTGACCTAGGACTTACCTAATCAGAGAAGGGAAACAAATATTCTGAGCCCTAGTTGACCACTTAAAAAATGTAAGCAGCTAATTGTACAACAATAAAAGTCACAGCGAATAGCTTTTATGAGCTTAAATATGTGAAATAATGACAAACAAGCTGGTAAAAAAAATGTTTGTTCATGGATAATTGATGAACAGCAAACAGGAGCTTCATTCACCCATTAAATCCTGCACTGCAAATTAGAGCAGGTAGATCTTGTTAAAAGCAACAAGCTTCAGAAGAAAAACAAAAGTCATGAAAAACAGATCACTGAAGAAATGAAAGAGAAGGAAGCTCATGTTTTGCACTGGCAAAAGGAAATAAGAAAAATCAGCATCAGTGTGGAATTTATTTCTCTTGGGCAAAAGACCAGCAAAACAGCTTAATGCTTGTTCAGAGAGGAACAATAAAGCAAATCTGCTTTGTTAGCTTTTAAATAACTAAGATGCCATTTTTATTTTTTCTGCACAGGTTTCTGTAGACCAACACAAAAATATTGTTACCCTTCCGAGTCCATACGGAGGTGACTTTTAACTTCTGATTTCCACTAAATCAACCCTCTGTAAGATAATAATTTTTTGCTTTAAAAAAAGACGTGGGAACATGCATCCACTTTCCTGCATATTTTCCTTTGACTTTTTTTTGGAAATCTAATTTAAACACTATTACATGGAAATCCTAGCATTTCCCAGCACTTCTAGGTTGCATGAACGTATACGTAAGACCTGTTCAGGTTTTATGCATCTTTTTGGTACTTTTTGAAATCATAAGTTTAGATACATTCTGATTTCAAAATATGAATACTTTAGTAAATGTTTTAAATATATTAAAGACAGCTAAATTAAACCCAGACTTTAATGGAATGCTATGGTTGCACAAAAAGCATTAACGGAATGCTGCCTAAACTCATTCCAATACCGCTATCACGCAAGGGCACAACACCGGTACAATTTATGAAAGATGTTGCTGACATTTTGTAGAGTTGTATTTTAAACTGAAATATGAAAACATTTTAATTAACAGAGACAACCACTGTGTTTCTCATTCTCATTTCTCTCTCAGAGAGAGAGAAAATCCTTTTAAAAACCTGTTTGATTCATAACTGATTGGAGAGTAATTTTTTTTCAGATATTTCCTTCTTCAAAGTTACAATAAAGAATGCTTCATTTTGATCAGATAGAAATAAGAATCAACACATGGACTGAACAAATGCCGATTTGAAATTTAAATCAAGAGTAAACAATTAGGGAACGGCCTAAAACAAAACACCCCAAGTAAGGGAAGATACCCTTTCTATTTTTTCTAAATGTGTAACATTATCCTAATTTCCATCTTCTCCAGTACTTGTTTGTACAAAACATTTAGGAGAATGTATTTTTCAGCTTTGTTTATCCACGTATCCAGCATATTTATGGAGCTAATTTTTCCCTAACCGACTTTCTGTATGACACATACAATCCGCATCTTGTAACTAAAATGTGATCTGTAGACATTGTTTGAGAACACACTGTACTGCAGGTAACACAATGTAGCAATCTTTTATACTAACTACTGTTTTTATGAACTGAATTTCTGTCTTTTGCCAACATAACATGCCATGCCACATTCTGCTGCAGATTTTGTGGGGATTATCCACATTATAACTTCAATTAAAATGAATGTAAAACTTTGGATGAATTTGTGCATTTTTTGGAACTGATTTAATATTATTAGGACAGTAAAAAAAAAAAGCACAAACTGTATCCAGTGCAAGTACCGAGTCTGTTTGAATAAAGGCTATATATTGTAAGGAAAAGTCACACCCTTCAAACTCTCAAATAACTCTCCAGATTTGACGTGCAAAAACAACTCAAAAGGCAGAAAGTAATTTACAACTGAGATAAATCTCTATTATGATAACAAAAAGAAAAGTAATCCAAGTAAACCTACCTACTTGCCCCTACTATATTTAAAGGAGTTTAGGATTGAAGCTATTGTGATTATAACATACAGGTACCCTTACTTCCCCCAATTCCCAGAGGGCAATCCTATTCCAAAGATGGAAGCTTTTACTGACTGTGCAACACCACATGTTAAAATCCAAGAAAAAGAAGGCAAAAAAATCTCTGCATTGCTGTGACACATTAATAAAAAATAACAAAATTTGTTTTCTTGTCAGTATATCTTAGGTCATTTTACATCGCTCATTAGAAATTAATGGCGTTCCAAAAAAAAACCCCCAAAAAACCTTCATGAAGCCTAAGGCTAATCTAGCTGCATAAATGTATGATGATTGCTATTTTAGAATCTTGATGTCTGATTCCTGGCTTAGGAACGGTAGATAATTATCTAAATGATTTTGTTGTGGTCAATATAAACAACAGTCTGAGTTATTACGGCCGTTTCTAGAAGAATCTATTGCTTTTGCTAATATATAAATGCAACTCTAACCAAAGGAAACGGTTGAGCTACTTAAGTGAGCAGATTTAAAGGTTACATGGCAGAATTCTTTACTCTGGACACCCATCCCTCTTTATACCAGCAGCAGTAAGAGAATGCTGCCACTATGCTCACGGGGAGTTGTGATGACCCTAGGAACTGGAAATATTTGCTCTCAGGTCTTAATTTTGATGCTGGCTAAGAGTACCTTGATGCATGTTTGAGTTGCATAAATCTGGAAACCACATATACTTTCATGTATATAATCACATTTTAAAGACAATTATTAAAAATTGCAAGGTATGAATGCAAGATTGGTAGGTAGGGCATTTTATTGTGTTGTCTGAAGACGTATTTTCTGGTTAAATTATTTCATTCATACCAAACCCTCTGAGCTTACTGTGGCCTCACTTTCAGCCAGTCAGCAAAAACAATAAACAAAGAAGCTCTGCCCAGAGGTTTCTCTTTTCAGGTAACTGCTTACAAAGCCATCATTCAAAAAGACTGTTTGGGAAAGAGTTGTCTGACTTACTGAAACTGAAAGGAGGATTTCTCAGGAAAAGGAGGGAGGAGGAACACCACAACATGCAGTTGCAGCAGGGAAGAGATGGAGTGGCTTCTGAGACGCATCAATGTCTATGGTATTGTTTGCACATCAACAGACAACTGACCTTATCTAAAGTACTAAAATCACAAACTTCAAATGACTGCTGGTATAATTGGGGTTTTGATTAATATCAGTAGGTCTGCTGAGAGTAATATAAACTAAACTTTTCACAGGATCTATAGATCTCAAAGCATTTTACAAAGTAAAGCATCTTTATCAATACTTCACAAATAGGGTAACCAGCATGAGATAATGAAATACTTATGTTACACAGTGGCCAACGATAGACTTCAAAATAAAAGTTCAACTCTGTACATCCTATTTCATTGATGATTTCACAGGCTTTCTCCTTTAAAGAGATTAAAATGACAAAATTTAGAAAAGTTTAATTTATGATTTTTTTTTTTTTCCCCTCGGAGTATATGTTCAGTTAGATTTGGAAGGGAATCAGGAGCTCTCTCATTGAACAGGCCAAGATTCAGGAACAAAAGACAGCTGAAAGGGGAGCGTGTGTTCAGGAAAGAATCAGAGCACCCTGTTCTCTACAGTGATCAGCTAAACAGACAGGCTGCCAGAACAAGAACACACCAGGACTGCATTTGAGGGAACAGGATCAAGTTATGCTGTCTTTAAAGCAGGAGCTGAGAATTTGTGTTTTGCAAAGCTGCTGCAGGAACAGCTCAATCTTGCTCCACCCTGTGCCTGAGTGAGACCTGCAACCCAGATTTGAATTCATAAGCACATTGAAGCAGAACCCTCTCACACACAAAATACCACTAAAATACTTTTCCTTATATTTACTAATTACTTTTTAAAGCTCACAAACTCCTGACCTATATCTAATCTAACAGCAAATCCCCTTCAGGTCTTGACAATCCTTTAAACCAGTTGCTCTTGTAAAAAAGACTCTTTCTTTGAGGATAATATCAAAGAAATGACCTTTTTTCACCCATTTTCCAAGCTAATTTGTCACTAAGAGCTCTGCAAATCAGACTGTATCAATCACATTACACTACAATACATCATGCAATGTACTGAGGCATGAATGATGTAACTAAGATTAGACGTCATAACCACACATATTACTAAGATATTTGAGAAGTCAAAAGACCACATTCTTGTCTGATGTAAAGGGACCTAGCTTGATTGGCTTCCTTTGGGGAGAAACTACAAGATAGCATAGGCTTAAGCTGCCAACATCACACCGTTACATTTGATCATGTATCATTGGCTGCATCATTACATCCGTCATGGAACACGAGCAGATGCAACACATATCCCTCTATGGATATTTGAGTAGCCGTGGAAAACCACCTCCTGGAAAAGCAGCTGGTGGAAACTGATCCAGGCAAAACTGAAATGGTGCTGTTCATAAAAGAACATGTTTCAAAACTTTTCCCAAAGCTTACAGTTTCTATTTGTTAATCTAGTACATATGCCTGGGTCTTGTTGGGTCCCTCCTAAACTTGGCTATTCATGTATCATCAGTCTCCAAAATGGGCCTTTGTTCTCCTATTTTAGTAGTTTAATTCTCCCTAAGGAAGTTTAGCAGTCTCTGTAATTGTCATCACCTCTCTACAAAGACACCGCGTAACTTTAATACTAACTAGAGATCCATGC
>VXBO01008905.1:543770-626547 GCA_013400135.1 Rhinoptilus africanus
AAAAGAAGTAGAAGGATAGGAACTACCCAAGCCTTTCTTTTTTCTCTAAAGCTTATTTTCCCGGGCAGATTAAAACGGACTACAGTATTATAAATAAATCTACACAAATACCAAGTCATACTCTTTAATGTCCTCCATGAGAATCCTACCTAAATAGAATCCTGCAGATCAGGTGTGATGGCTTTATTTCTTTGCATAAAAAAATCTCTCCTGAGATTCCTTATCACATACTCTACAGAACTTCAGCCCGACAGATCTGATAAATTAACATTCATCCAAACTTCTGGATTATCATTCAAAATGATTCTCTACATTGTCCATAACATGTTCATAAGACAAACAGCTTCATGTTAGTCAAAAGAGTCTAGACAATTCAGAAGGACATTTACAAATAATGCAATGGATAAAGATGCCTCACAGAGATACCAGGGATATTTCTCAAACACAAATGAATTAAAATCTCAAGAATTTAAAATTGCAGTGAAACTGTCATTACGTGCCGTATTCTCAACACCGTGATTCTGTGATAGTTTATACTTGTAGTTAGTCGTACAGTTCTGTAAGTTCTCTGCTTTAAAAGCTTCTTATTTTCACTCGTGTTAGGTTGCCTCTCACACACATTCCTAATAACCTTGATAATGTTGGTGTTAGGCCCCAGGCCATCTGTGAAGGCCTACCAATGTTCACCTCTCACTTTGGCTTTTATGTGTTGAGGAATCTCCACCTACCCTCTTGCTTCTTTCTGAACTAGCATTACGATTTTTGAGTTTTACACATTTTTGACTAGGAGACCTTGAGCAGAAGGGTTTGGAGAAGAATTCTCAGGAGAAAAGGCCAACATTACATTTGTCAAAACAGTTGGCAAGGAAGAAAGGAAAAACACACCTTTTGCAAAGGTTATAGTTCAAAAACACAGAGATTTTTTTAAATTTCTCATCTGGAGTGGAAAAGAGGGCATATGTGGATCGATAGCTGTTTCATTCTATTACTAAATGAGGAAAACAGCCATCTACATTCAAAGGCATCCCTAAGTCTAGAATTTTGATGAAAACTCGTGAACTAAGCATTCATCTGCAAGAGAATAACAGCGAATTAATGTTATCTGCATACATATAAAGTAAACTAAAAATCTGGGCTTCCTTTACTGCATTCTAGCGGTTTACTTGCTGCTATGTCAAAGATATATGTGTCAAACTTTCTAAGACGGACTGTTAACTGAAAAACAAGTGCTATCACCTACTAATTCCAATGCTTAGTATTGCACTTAGAGTAAGGATGTTCTTGTATGATATTGTAAATAATCAAAGTTTATAAATAGTTCTTGTTTTGCTATGCTATGCTTCCAGTGAGGTTCCAAGGATAAGTCAAATTACGAAAGTAATTGCAGACAGTAAGAAAAGAAATAATTAGTTTTGTAACAGAAAACATTTCTGTAGTTTGTGTTGGTTGTTAGAGCCAATTTTAACTTCATTAATCGAAGCAGTTATTCAGCATACATTAATTCAGTACCCAGAATTTAGAAGTGGCAACTAATCAATAAAAATAAATTAATATTGATATTGCAGGACTTTTGCAATATTGTATTTATAGTGCCCCTGAAGCAAGTTAGATCTTACATTAAAAGATCAATAAACTAATGCAAAGGCTAACGCCTCGCATTCAAAAAGTCTTGGTGTCAGGGGACAAGGGGAAGGAAGCTAAATATTTATTTCTGTATTTCTGATGAGACTGCAGAACTTCTGTAAGATTGAACCTGGGACATTGATTACCTTTCCAATGGAGTCCAACGGTATTTTATAATGTTCAGTCAACATCCATATATTAGAAAAGGGCTTCCTCTTGCCTGATGTTTCAGTACTCCAGTATGTTGTTCACTAAAAGAGAAAGATAAAACATTCCCTTATTCATCAGAAAGAACATATCTTTTTAAACCTTAGATGCTGCTGAACTCATTACTCTGCTTTCAAAATGCAAAGAGAATTATAGTAAAATCAGATTCTTTTCATTAAAGTAAAATAAACAAATGGATGCAAATACTACACTAAATAACTAAATCCAAAAACTTCAGTAACAGCTACCCAAAAACTTATGGTCAGAAGACTAATCAAATGTTACATTTTGTATAATAACATAATGTGTGGATACACATATGTATATAAAAAATTTGTATTAATGAAAAATTGTATTAAACGCTCAAGTCCTCAGAATTCAAATGTAGGAGTGTTTGTGTTGAGATATTTGGACTGCTTTTTACACAACAACATGTGAAAAGTTATTAATGAGTTTTGTCTCTAAAACATACGGCCTGAAAATGCAACCTCAAAGTAAGTATGATTTTATGAAAACCACTCAATTCAAAAAAACCTTCTTGGCTTTCAAATTACTGTTTTCAAATTTTGCGTTAGCTGAAATTTGGCTTGAAAACTGTCAAATATGATATTTTGCTACTGTAATATATGTATTTTACTGCTTTGTGTGAAAAGAGAAGGAAAAGAATACAGAAAAAAAGGGACACATGAACATAGAAAATAGACCTTTTGATTAACGACAATTCCTAAAAAATCTTGTATTTCTCAGTTTTTATAGTGCCTAAGTAAGAAATGCTTAACCGTAGTAATTTATCCTTGATCAAAATGCTTGACTAACACAAAAGCATTGACATAAGTGAAGCAAATAGAAATAGACAAATCGAAGTTTTCCTGGCTCTTGAAAGTATTCTTCCTTAAGACTGTGTAACTTCTCGGATGGCTTTTCTGTCAAATTGTGACTATTCTGCATTTTCAAAGCAGCTGACCTGCCTAAAGATTTCACTGCATACTTCAGTAAGCATGCACACACTCAGCAGCTTTGATTTTCTGCACCATGTATGACCTGCTATTTATTTATTTATTCTTATTTATACTTATCTGATGTAAATTATTATTTACAAAAATTATTCTTCCATTTTCTCCCCTATATTGTCTAAAAATCAATGCATGGCAGAAACAGTTACAAGAAATAGATAAGTGCCAGTTAGTCAACACGAAAATGCTGGCTCTTTGGGAGAAGCACTTTAGGGAGCTGACGGGAGAAGAGCTATACCTTACGCACAAGGAAGCCTGGGATAGAGCTCTGCAATTCAACAGGGAAGAACCTTCGTCCAATCTCTAGTCTCTGAGGTTACAGCAGCAGAACAGAAATTCAAATGAAACTGGTTTTATGCTGCCAGGGTGCTACAGAGCTGTTGATGGCAGTAAATCTGTACCCCACGGTCTATGACGGTATGGTACAGTGAGCAAGCTGTTGCTATGTTAGCAAAAACAACAATAATTAAAAAAATGTATGTTTATACATACTGAGGAAGCTTGGTCAGCAAATCTGAACTAGTCAGGTGTTGATTTGCCAGTGCTACAGAGTTTAATTCCGCAGCTATGACTATAGTTTTAGACCAGTTCTTGTTGTTGGATTTTTTGGTTTTTTTTAAGAATTGGGATTGATACCATTGACCTTGCACTCCTAATTTTGATGAACATTGTAATCTGTCTTTAAAAAGGGCACTTCTGTTTAAATATTTTAAATTAATGTCTAGAAAGAATGTAATTGAACTAAGAAGACCACAGTCTTTGCTCAAACTTTCAGTATTTCGACAAGATATAAGAGCTGATTCTGTTTCTAAATGGTGGTACTGAAATGAAGATTGATGAGTAAGTATTAGAAGAAAATAACTTTGAGTTAACATGCAATAGCTTTTAATTGCATCATTTAAATTCTTAAGCATTTCAATTTTATATTCATTCAGGGTTTTGCATAATTAATTTGCAGATTTCCAGAACGCATTAGGATGAAACTTTTAAATGGATGGATGGTTATTAATGGATGATATAAATATATTATTCATTATTTTTGGTTGTCATTGTAAATTGCGCTGAGTACTTCTGACTGAATATTAAATTCAACATCATCCCCTGAATTCAAAAGCAAAATGCATCCTCAGAAATAATTTGTTGAAATATAGAATACTTCAGGTGCCATTTCATAATAAATACTCTGTAATGAAATGTTAAAATTTGTTAATGTCACACTCTTCTTCTCTCTAGAGAAGGAAAGCCCAGTGCCTGACCGGATTGCCCAGGCAAAACTGAATTTCAAGTAGTCAACCTTTTCAAAGAAGTGAATGCCAGGCTGATCTACTCTAGTGCAGAAATTGATAAATTCTCAAAGCTCTGATTAACTAAGCAATACCTAATATTTATAGACCAACTGACTGTTATGGTAGGGAGTAATTGTATTTACACCAAGAAGTACCAGAGAATACGTATGAGAAGAGGACCATAGAGAAATCCCATTAATCAAGGAAGAAAAAAAAGGTAGTCTGAGCTAACAGCTGGGAGACCTCTTTCAAGAGTTATTTCCAGCAGGTAACACAGATATTCATGAACAATTCTCGTTATTTAGAACTCAAACAGTTTGTAAATGTATCTCTTTTTAACCCTTCAACTCTAAGCCTGTGTTAACCATTACTACTCTGCACAAAATAATGAAGAAATATTCTGAACAGCAGACTGGAACAATTAAAAATCCAATTAAAACATAAGCCTTCCTTAAATGCAAGAAGAACTGGAAAATGTTTAAATGTTTAAGACCATCTCATTGATGATATTTAGTGATGAAGTGATGAGTACCAGCAAACAGCAACACCCTCAGTAAGAAGACTCATACCTAGGAATACGTCCAAAAGGATTGGTGACACCATCTGCAAGGGAAAACTACAGGTACACACAGTTAGGAATACCACGCCATACTATGCCAAAACAGCATAGAAAAATCTGAGATTGTTTCAATGCTATTTTTCAATTTGGTTCATTGTTTGTAACTACTTGTACTGGGTCTGGCTGGGATGAAGTTAATTTCCTTCACAGCAGCCTGTATGGTACTCTGTTTTGGATTTGTGACTAGAACAGTGTGGATGACACACCAGTGTTTTGGTTGTTGCTGAAGAGTGTTTATTCTTACGCTTACACAGCATCCAAGTTTTCTCTTTTTCTCACTTGTTCCCCTGCGGTGAGCAGGCTGGGCTGCACAACAAGCCAGCAGAGGACGCAGTCAATGCAGTTGACCTGAACCTAAGAGACATTCCATACCATATGACATTGTGCTCAAAAAGGAGGAAGAAGGGGAGATGTTCATGGTTATGGTGTTTTGTCTTCCCAAGTAACTGTTACATGTGCTGAGGCCATGCTTTCCAGGCGGTGGATAAGCATCCGCCTGCTGATGGGAAGTATTTAATGAATTCCTTATTTCGCTCTGTTTGCGCATGCAGCTTTGCTTCACTTACTGAATTGTCTCTATCTCAACCCCCAAGCTTTCTCACTTTTGCTCATCCAGTTCTCTCCCTATCCTGTGAAGGGGTGGATGAGAGTGACTGGGTGGGTGCTTCATTACTGGCCAAGGTCAACCCACTATGCTATTTCAATTGGTGATCTAAAAAAATCTTTTATGTAAATGTACACCTAGGAAAGGAAGATAGATCTCTACGGCTGTTAGCATGAAAAAATTGGAACTGGTTGTTATGCTGTCGCAAGGATCTCATCGCATAATGACAACAAGTTTGTTTGCTCTCTTAATCAAGCAGATCTCTGTTAGGTATCTCGGCCCTGAATGATTATTGAACAAACACTTCTGTTAGTACTACTCCCGCCTTGTTTAATCCTGAACTGAGGATTCTTGACAAGCCACAATACACACATGTAATGAAGAAATGGATCCTTTGAAATTTTTACTAATCATGGATGGACTAAGTGGAGTCAGAGAAGTCCATTCCCAAGAGCTAGGGAATTAGTCATCTCACAAACAGCAGGAGACTTCTCTGGCTGCTGTGTTCTGCACAGAATGGGAGAGCTTGTGTGGGCCATACTATTATCTGAAAGGTCACCATCAATTTAATGCTAAACATTTAGTTTTTCATATTCAGATAAGCAGATAATATCTCCCCTACCTCATGAAGAAAACCAAAATACTGACTGAGTTTATCAGTTCCAGTGTACTCACTCTATATTTTTACTTAAAATCAGAATTAGGTTATGTACATTGGATTTTGCCCTGAACAATTTTAAGCCAGCTGAATACCTATAGAAGTGAATAATTTAGATGAAACTAAAAATGAAAGCTGAATGATACAGCTTTAGTGGTGATCTTGATTACCCTATTTTTTTTTTAATTTTTTTTCTTCTGTCATGTTCATGTCATTTCTCCTTCTTTCCTTTTTCAAGCACTCTTGCATCCACCATCCCCGCCTGATCTTCTAGGAACCTTTCAAGTACGGAACTGAAGCCAGAGAGCTACTGCTAAATCTGTGTTTTGAGCCAAAGCCAATCTAGTTACAGTGACGAGACAACTGCCTGGTTGCAGATGGACAGACCTGGCTAAGTTCCACCATTAACATCACCACGCACAGTATGCTGAAGGGTGAATTGAGAGCTCTTTTTAACTATGACACTTCTCTGAGAAATAAAGTGTGACCGAAAAACAGACACCAAGAAGGGCTCTTCTATTGTCTTTGCATAAAAAAGGAGTTTACTAGTTTTCTCTTTGCAAACACTGACACTCCGATTTGCATGAGATATGAGAATCATTTATCTGAGGTTTTGAAAATGCTAACAGCACTTGCTGACATCTGAGAGTCACTGAGACAAGTAGAGTTCTAGCAGAGGAGATACCAGATATGTGAAAAATTATGGGACTTCCACGTCTGTAGTGCCAAATACCTTCCGCAGTTATAGAGATCAAAGAATTTTGTAATGCTATTTCTGCAGAGTAAATTTCTATGCTCTTGGTTTAGCTGCAAAGTGATGACACAAGAAAAGAGTTTGGGCCAAGAACCGCAGTGCACAGACAAAACATGAGTGAAGAAAGAAAAGGTAAACTCTAATAGTTCTGTAATTTATATTTTGGTGGGTCTTAGTGTGTTTTAACTGATTTATATAAAACCAAACATGCAGTGCAAATAAAAAAAATAAACAAACCTAAAACCAGTGCAAAGCAGGCAAGCGGATAGTCAGTGGGTCACTTACCGAGAAGAAACATGAGAAAAAAGGCAAGGAAAGCCTCCACTGGGCAGAAACGCTCAGTGGAAAATCTGAATTAAGCCTGCTGTGTTTTTTGTATCTAGCAAATGTATTCAGCAGACTTAAACTGCATTACTACTGTTAACCTGCATGGGTATAGTGATAAAACAATTACAGGTTAAACCTTCATACAATGGTTACCTTGCTATGACTTTCCCCAAAAGCCTTTTCTGACTCAAGCCAGGACAACTAGGAACCCCCAACATGGAATTAATGGATCGGATGTCAAAGGAATATTACAAAGTGATACGGTTTTTGATAAGCAGTGGTAGATTTACTTAGCAGTACATCAATTTTGAGACATGACTTTGTTTTCTTCTGCTTTATTGTATTCTCATGAATGAAAAGCAGACCACCAAAGCCAGTTCTCAGTATAGGGCTGTTCTAAAGTTTATCCATAACTTGAGACAGTCTTTGGGATTCAAAACTAGCAGCTGAATACCTAATATTCAGATTATACATTTTATAAATTCCCCTTCTTTACTTGCAATGTAAATAAAAAAAAAAAAAAGTTACTCATTGCTAGAGCTACAATCAACATAATACACCTGAAATACACATCTGTTTAACTTGTGCTCATGTTCAGTAAGATTCTCGTGGTATTCTGTATTACAGATGTCATGAGATCTTTTTCCTGTAATTAGATGAAGATCATACTCTTCATCACGTAACTTCTTCTCTGAGAACTGTGCAAATCTAGCGAGAATCTTTGAAAATATACTGAAGTTCTTTAGAATGCTAGGTTGGCAACATGCAAGCAAGAAAAAAAAAGCCTCATTTTCTTCCCACACATAGACTGCAGTAAATTTCTTTAGCAGTGACGAATCACCACAGATTATTTTTTTTTTAAATAGGCTTTTTGCTTTAAACTAGAAGCCTTACCATCTGTTCTATACTAATTAAGAATGCAAAGAGAACACATTGCACAGTGACATCAGCACATAGTAAGATTAAACTGTTTAAATGACTAGGTAAAGCTTCCCATGCTCATACAATGATATTTCCAGCTGTTTCCCATGTTCATGACATAAATAAGGAAAAATGATACTTTACGTATCATGAAAGTTTTACAGTTACTAAATACTTACTTGTATCTGATATTAGATACAATGATCTGTCATCTTAGGACTGCAGTACTCAGAGCAGGCATTTTCAAGTCAAACCTAAATTTTAAATATCCCTATAAGGTTACTCATTTGCTCAGACCCCTTTTCTTTAGGCTGGCATTCTTAGGTATAGTGATTTTAAGGAATACTGCAGTTGCAAAGGCAATGTTATCAAAGGAAAAACTGGGAATGCATGATTGCTCTACCTAAACCATCTCTTACGAGTTGGAACAGAACTTCACTGCTGCCTCTGAAAGGTAATTTTCAATTCTAGAGGATACAGATTGAAATCCAAGGCTATTTACAAAAGGTTTCTAGTTCTGCGCTCAGCATTGACTAGACGGAACAGTTTCCACCATTTTAAAATCCCCTAACTTAACGATATTTGTTTAATTTTTTTCTTTCAAATCTGGACCAGGAACTTACTCTTACGGTAAAAGAATCTACGCATAATACATAGCTTATCTTAGGTAATATGAAAACTCTCTACTGGCAATGAATATGAATCTTATTTACAGAGATACTACTTTTATTATTATCTGAGAAATTAAACAGATGTTGAGAAATGTTTAGGTCAGAAAATGACATCTGGCTTCTGATAATCATAAACAGAAGTATTCCATTAAAGAATAAAATTGAACGTATCTGAATCCGCAAAAATCACAAAAGCAGAATATAATGGGTGAAATATAAATACAGAGATTTAAGAAGTAATCAAAAGTAAGAGCAGATATCCAAATACACAAAAAGCAGTGTGATTGAAATAAAAAGGATGGGTTTGCCAAACTGTAAGAGAAAAACCGGGCAAGTGAAAGAATTCTTTGTCTTTTATTAAAGATGAGATACCATGAAATTCTGCAAAAAAGCATCACCAGGTCCATTAGGCTTCCACAGACTGACATTGGTTCAGACTGAAAATGGGAACAGCTACAGTTTAAGTCAGAAGATTTGTAAGCCACATATAAGAAAGTTTATAGAATCACCCAGACTTATGACTATAAACTAGTCATTAAATGTGAGGAGATGGATAAGACACTGCATATTTAAAAAGGCATTCTTTAAATTACTTAGAAAAGCAAACAGTGCATAAACTAGCATTAAGTGTTGGAGGTGCTCTATCAGGTTTGAAGTGAATTGCCAGTTTCTGCTTTTCTGTGTTTCTTCAGACTTTTTAAATAGTATTTCACATTTTATAAACATAACTTGCTTTATAAAAGAATCCTCAGAATAAAGTCACATGCATTATATAAATCAATCCTTTCCAAGTTTCATATCAATGCTGTTCTTATGTTTCCCCATTCTGCTTCAACAACTACCTGTAACAAAAAAATCAAATGCACTGACAGCATTTCTCTATTGGAGTGCCTCTGCACAGCCTTTTGAAAGTTTTTGTTTTCACTCTCTGTGTATTTCTGCCAAACTTATTTGGACTGAGAATCTAGTCATGCAGCCTTAATAAATGACTGGTTGTCAATGCTGAACCATCATAACTACTCACTTGCTCTGTGTTAGCTTGCTGCAGTTATGATTTAGCCTAGACATCTTTGAGATTAAGCACTGTATTTTACACTGAGGCTGAACTAAAATAAATGATGCTGCTTGAAGCACAGCTGGGTGAACAGGGCCACTGCGGGTACACAGCCAGGCTTACCGTTGGTCCCACTCCGAAGTCCTAACTTGTCCCTTAGCCAGCAAACTGGTTTTGAACTTCTCGTGGTGACCTGCCTGCTACCAGTATCTCCGGAACAGTGGAAAAGATTCTCCTAAAATCACAGAACAGCAAGGGTTAGAAAGGACCTTTGGAGATAATCTCGTCCAACCTCTCTGCCAAAGCAGATTCACCTAAAAGGTGGACAGAAATGCACCCAAGTGGGTTTTGAATAACTCCAGAAAAGACTCCACAACCTCTCTGGGCAGCCTCTTCCAATGCTCTTGTGCCATCATAGAAGTTTTTCCTCATGTTCAGACAGAATTTCCTGTGTTCCACTTGGTGCCTGTCGCATAAACTCTTATCCTGTCACTGGGCACCACTGAAAAGTCTGGCTCATCCTCTTAAAACCCACCCTTCAGATACTTATAAGCACTGATGTATGAGAATAATGCATGAATAAGTTTGAAAAAGCCCACCCGGCATTTGTGTTAAGTAGGACTGTTAGAAAATGTTTTAATTCTGTGCCTTGTGGGGCTGAGGGGGAGGCAGCCGCCGGGAAGGGCGGATACAGTTTGGCGGTCCTGTCAGGGGGCCGGCCCGGGGCCCCTCATGGCCGCCCTCGAGGCTCTGAGGGGGCGCTTGGGGGCACCGCAGAGGCTGCTCTCACACACTCACACACACACAAGGGAAGAAAAGAAAGAAGAAAGAACATGACCGCTTACAAGAAAGTTATAAAACCCAGACGAACAAACAGCTAGGCACCTGAAAACTCTCGGCGCGGTGCTCCGCGGGGCCATGCCGGCAACTCCCCACCTCCGGCGCTTCCCTCCGCCCCTTCCGCCCTTCTGGAAGCTTCTCTGCCGCCTGAGGGGCGGCTTTTTCCCGCTGGGCCGCCGGGGGGCGCTGGGAGCGGGTCTCCTTGTGGCTGAGGCGGGCGGTGAGGTGTGCTTCTTGGTCTTCTCTCAGGTTAGTGAGTCTTTTCTTACCGATAATTTAATATTACTAGAAGGGATTCACCCGTCTTTTCCTTTCCATGAGTAAAGCTCTGTTTATTTTTCTTTAGAGGGGGTGGTTAAGTGTGTACGGGTGGTTGGTGCTTTCGCGCTGTCTGCGCTCCCCTGGACGAAGCAGCTCTCCCCTCCCCTTAATGAACCGAACAGCAGGGTGCTAATAAAAGAAATGTGTGCTACTAAAGCATATTTCTGTGGTAAAAGAAAACAAGTTCACGGGTTTGTTTTTATCAGAGGCCACCATCCCTTGAGGGAGTGGAATAGGTTTAAAGTAGCTGTTAAAATTATTGCTGGGAAATGAAATTTGATGAAATAAAGCGGCAGCCCCATTGCTTTACAAAAGCATTCAAGTAAAATAGTGCTGTTTCAGATCATTATTTGAGCTCCATGTGCTGCCTTAGTGAAGATAGCTACTTAACATATTGCAGATATGAAATGTAAAACTCTAACCTTTTATTATTTGATATTTGAGCAACAAATACAGGCTACTACAAGGTAAAAGACTTGCTTGCCCTATTACATAATTCTGTAGGACAAATGGGAGTGATTCTCACACAGAATCACTACTTTTTTTATAATTTAAAAAAAAATTCACACTGTGCAGCTTGGAAACTTGAGAAACACCTGTTGTTTTCTCAGTGTTTTTAAAGGCATCCAGCAATCAAGGCCTTGGTGATGGTGATGTTGGGTATCATTAGGCACCAGCATAGAAAATGTTGGTGTTTCATGTCTGGTTTAAGATTCATTTCTGCAGAAGTATGTGAAAGAATTATGCAGATATGAATAATGATTGAATCTTTGATAGATGAGTCATTTGTGTCCTCAGAAAGGCGGTCTTTGATAACCAGTAACATGGAAGGATGAAGAACTGGGGGGTGTAAAGTGGCTTAATGCATTTTAATGTGTTTTCTACCATTATTAACACTATTGAAACAGTTGCCTTTGGATGAAACTGCCTAAATATAAGTATAGTAACAAGTAGTAGCATAAGCTAAGCAAGTGCTAGGAAGACCATCTCTGCTATGACTTCCATTCTACCAAAACAGATTATATGTAATGTGGTATAAACTTTTTGTTTAATAATCTTTATTCTGCTGAATAAAGGAAAGTATTGTTAGAGAGTAGTATAGTTGCTTCAGAATAGAAAGTGTGAGTTCAGGTCCCTGATGTGCCTACCTTAGACCTGGTGATTAAATGTGGGTTACCTGAATTCTAGCTCTTTCTGTGTGTTTTTATTAATAATAATTGGGAAAAAAAATGTTTTCTTCTGACATGCAATGAGAAGAAATCTGCAACCTTGAAATTAAAAAAAAAAAAACAGGGTAACTTTTATGCCAAATTTGTCAAATACCGATGAACAAGCATCAAATGGTGTATGAGATAAATAACTGCCATTCACACAACAATAGTTTATTTCTAGAATAGTTTCCTTTCCTAATGTAGTATTACTGAGTTCACAAAGTTTCAGACATTGGCACCATATGCAATTGTGTAAACGATGCTTACGGCATTGGCTAGAAAAACCTCTATGTTAATACTTGTATTATATTGATTTTATAGAATTATGTCGCCTTATGGACAGGGGGAAGCTGCCAGTATTTGACAGTACTTGTATTTTGTTATGATGGGATCAAGCTTTTTGCACAAAACTGAGTGAATGTTGCCAAGATATTTGGCTCATATGATAGATTAGTATACTTCAAGTTTTCTGTATGCCTTTGTTGCAGCTTTTTTTAACAAATGGGTTCAATTAGTGATAATACTGAAAGTGAGACAAACTAGAATGCTCAGTTCTTTGCTAGAAATACTTGTTTTGCTGAAATGGAAGTGTGAATCTGTGTGAAAAGGAGAGTTGTAAGCACTGTCTCGGTTCAGAGTGCATCTTGTTGAACAGCTCATTTGGCTGTTGGGGGAGAATCCTGCTGTCTGCATACTCAGGGCATCTTTTACAACCTCTGCTGGCCTTAGGCAGTTTTCAAAAAAGCGCTTAAAATAGTAAGTTTGTCTCGTGAAATTCAGAATAGCTGTGGCTTGACCCCTGTGCTTAAGAAATAGTGTGTCCTGTATTTCCCTGCTTTATTCATGTTGTCATTTTGTATGTATAATAGAGTTTCTAGCAGTAAATTTGTGGTGTTACTGTAAAACTTTAGTAGATACCATCTTCACTATTTTGGGGTAAATGCTTGGAAGCAGAGATATTTTTTTGTATTGCTGAATTTAGTAGTAAAAAAAGTGGTATTAGCCAGAAATGTTGCTGTTTGTCTGCTAGTTTTACTGTACTTGTATGTCAAAGAGCATTCCTATGACCTATAGATAAATATCTTGTGTGTGTATGTGGAAAACTAGTGGTGTGGATAGACAATCATGGTACTTAAATTTTGTGTGCTTATAATTTATCAAACATTTAAGTATTTCCGGTAACCATGTTTTACTTATCTATAAGCTACTCTGAACCTGCTGGAAACGACAGGCTATAAATACACAGGTGGGCAGGAATCACAGCAAGGCCACCATGTTAAAGCTGCCTTCTCAGCTTGTTCAGCAGTTACGTGATTGCTTATTTATACTCTGTATAAATATGCCAGAGTTTGGTACCCAAGTTGGGTATTTAACTACAGGTTGTGAATATGAATCCTTTGCCTGGAATAGTGGATTTTGTTGTAGTGGCAGTGTGATTGAATACACAGCTATGCTGCAGTTGGCATATTGCACTTTGTAAGATTTGGCTCATCATTGTGCATCTCAGAAACAAAATAATGCCTTTGTAATATTCAGTAGTCTTTCTAAATCTCTGGCTTTCTAATGAATACTAGGTATTTTATTTACCTATTTATGTCTCACTATAAATTAGTTTAAAATTATTCAGGTACCTTAAAGCAAAACCAGAAACCTGTAGTTGAATGGTAGAGAAACTGAGACCAGTAAGTCAATAATGGAAATTCTCTCATTTTCTAAGTTTACTATGTTTTAACAGAACTGCATTGTGTCATTCTGATTTCTGTGATGAGTGGGTTTTATGTTTGAAGTACACCATGAGGAATAGAAAAGCGTTTCGTGTTTACAGTTTTCTTCTGTATTAGTATTTATTCAATCTGAAGAAAGATGACTCCTAGTTGGAAACGAAGCAAGCATGCACAATTTTTGCATTGAAAGTTTTGGTAGAGGTGTGGTAATGTCTGTGCCAATGCACACACCGAACTTGATGCTGTGTCATAGAGCTTATTTTGGTAACATCAAATATGGGTGAATTACTACTTATTCCCCTAAATTAAAGGGGAGAAGACAGAAATAGTTAAATACCGATGTAGGGTTTATTTCTTACTTATCAATCAGTAGATAAGCATTTTCAGATTGATATTTGAAAAAAAATTGGTTCAGTGGATATAATCTATATTGAGCAAATACAAAAGAAAATAATTTGTTTGCCAGGAAAATAAATTATATGACAGAAACTGAATCAGCTCATTGTATTTTTCTTCTCATGGCTGATGGATATCTGGCAGGACTTACATTCTGTCTTGCCTACAATGGGAACACAAAAAAAAATTATTTCTTGTCTTTGGCAAATATATATTAAGAGTATTCTTGTAATTTTATTACCTTGTCTGAGCTGTGCTGTTTAAGACCAGTGATTCTCAAAGTAATTTTTATTTGCAATTGCCTGAGCTACAGCTGTCAGCATATTCTCTGGCCTATTCCAAGGCCCCAGCAATCCTGTCTTGAGCCTGTTACGCTACAGGCTGTATTCCTTTGCATTCCTGCAAAGCCAGCACAATGTTCTCCATGTCCTAGGTTTAGCAAGGGATGCCCTACCTATTATTAATGCCTATTTGCTTCTCTAAAGTTCTGGGAGCTGCCAAGATTTTTCTCCCGAGTGCAGCATAGACTCCGTGGAGAATCCTTTCTCCCTGCTGCAGCCCTCTTTTTGCAGTCCCTGTGTTCTGTCTGTGCGAGACAGGGAGGAAAAGGATGCAGAGGCTCTTAACATCATCTTCGTGCAACTGCAGTGGGCTGCCCTTGTGGTCTTGTCGCTGTGTGCACACAGAAGTGACTGTGCCTGAGTAACCTGGCCCCCACCCTTCTGTCCCCACAAATTCAGAGTAAGATGCCAGAGATGAGAAAGCTTAGGTGAACAGAGAGCGTGTTTAGGGAAAACTAAGAGAGAAGAAAGAAGGGAACTGGGAGACAAAAGCTAGATCCAGTTTCCACATCTTGTGAATTCCACATTCCTTCCACTTTCTTCTTCACAGTTTGAGAATCTGAAGATACCTTTTGTTTGTTTCCACTAGGTAACAGAAATTCTGGCCTTGATAGAAATTCCCTTTTTTCTTTTCAGTAATGCTACCTGCCAAGGGTTAAGCAGTCATAATACTCAGGTAGTGTCCTTGCCTTGAGGCATCTTGCACTCCTCCATACAGAAATTATGCAGGTCCCTGGAATGTCCTGCTTTTACTCTCAGTGAGCATTTCAGTTCATCTTTCATAAGAAGAGTGGAAGAGTGCTAGGAGAAAAAGTCAAGTGACAGAGGAGGTGCATTCATGGTCCGCTGATAACGTGCAAATAAACTTAACTATGCCAAGTTTTCAATTCTTAAAAAATTTTGTGACTCAAAATTTTTTCCTTCAGAGACGTTTTTTGTTGAACTAAAATAACATTCACAGACTTCTGTGAAATTCAGGACGTGATTTCTTCATAGATGGCAAGTATTCAAGATCTAAATTCATATCAATATGATGGTCTGTATAATCTCATATTTACCCAGGAATATGAAAGAATTACGTGAAATATAAACAGTGAAAGAACTAATTGGTTCATCTATCCTTGTCTGTATTGTGGGGATAGCCTGTAGCACTGTAATTATCTCACGCATAAAAATCTTGCATTCAGATAATTACACACTTATTCAATCCTAGTATAATGCATAAGACTATCACGATTAAATTATAGGACTAGATTAAATGTGAAATGCAAACTTTTAAAGGAATTGGATAGCTCTATACAGGGGCATTATTTTATTCATCGGAAAGCATAATAAACCTTTAACTTCCACAATACAAATGCATCTGCATAATTGCTTACTGCTGTTCCGTATTTTTCTTCCATGAGGCTAATCATTCTAGAATGCCTAAATAATAAAGATTTTTCACAGTTTAAAAGAAGGTTGGAATAAAATTTGGCATGGTCTTAGTGCTATTTTGAACTTATGCAGGGTCTAAAATGGACAGTTCCTTTTAGGATTAATAGGCAAGTCAGAAATATACCTCAAGGGCTGCATTGTTTATGCATTCTTTGCTTGAATCTTGATGGGCATATATTTTTCTCACAAAAAATGGCATTTATTTTTTTTTCAGTCTTATGCTATCAATTTGTTCTCTCTTACCACTCATTATTAAGCATAGAATTTATCTTTACATTAGGCTTAGTGATGTGCTAGAGTTTAATACAACAAATATGTTTGGCTTCTTTAGTAATTAACTTGCTTGTTAGTTGTAATAGGAATATTTAGGAACTAATTATGTGTAATACGTAGTTGGGTTTTTTCTGGAATTTCTTATTAAGAAAGAATTAACACATTGAATAGGGGAGGTACGACCAGCTCTAACTTGGACCCAGTAATTTGTGCTTCACTTATCTTAGTACTTCCATGTTGTTTAATAGAGATAGTTATTCATATTGCTCGGTTTACAATACATGGCTTGACTGAATAAGAGCCATAGTATAGAATTCAGTGGTGCACTTAAAAGCAGATTTTGTATTGTATATGTGCCGCAGGGGAAAGCAAATCTACTGTGGGAATAATGGGGACAGAGAGGCTGATGTAACAGAGAAGGGGAAAAGAAACTAACTGCAACAATCCTGATGAGTTTGTTTATATTGTTTACATTTGTTTGTATTGTTATATTTGTTTTTATATATGTTTGTCATTATGTTTCATTCTATAATATATACAGTGGGGTCCTGCCTGTGCTGTTGTAATGTTGCTGTCCTTGTGACATAAACCTAATTATTGCAGTAGAAGCCAGGGAACAGAGGAGGAAAAGCTTTCTAGGCAAGGTGTCCAGTATGAAGGGAGTAGTGTCTACGTTCTACCTAAATCTCACTGTTATTTCAGAGAAAAAAATACATTCATTGCTGATTCTTAGATGTTTCTTGTGGGTTACTTAGTATGTTAAAACTGAGTATGTAAAAATAAGTGGGAACTTCTCTGTTCAGTTGCGTATCTCCAGGCAGCATGTTCCTTTTCCCTTGGGAAAAAAGTTATTTAAACTTGAAGAACAGTACCTGCTTGGTGTGATTTAGGGCATTGTTTGCACAGAGAAAGGGAAGGTCAGGGACACCATTATTTTCCCCCCAATTGCTACATCAGCACTCTTGAGAATTGCTGTCTAAAACTGTAACCTCATTTATATAATTTTCAAACCATTATGAAATAACTTTATNTAACCCATTTACAACAAGGAAAGAAAATGTAATTCTGTTCAAACATCTCAAACTTCAAATTAAGGAAAAATAGGTCTTCTATTCTATAACTAAATGCACCATAATTGTGAATGTAACACTGGGGGGGGAAGCTGCTAGCTAGCAGTACACTTAAGTTGTGTGTCATGAAGCTACTAGGTTAAGAATAGGTTCAATGAATTTGTTATTTTTCTTAGAACAAAGTGAAACAAACAGGGAGTTGTGTAATAAAAATCCTGTGTAGGCACATTGCAGAAAGGATCCATTATTAATCTGTGTAATGAATGTAATGAAACAAGTCAGATTTTGTTTAACAAGTTTGTATTGCTGCTGAAATTTAACATTCATCTGCAACAGTTTCTAGTTATTCCTCACCTTTGAGATGCAATAATGCCAGTGAAAATTGACTAGTCTGGGATGAAAAAGACTTGCAACAATATGATGCCTGCTTCGTTTTCCTATTTTGCAGAGGCNTGTCATAAGTTGAAATGCTTTTGATGTATCCTTTTGTTCTGTGATATACTCTTGTTTTATGCTCATGTTTTGTACAAAAGCTGACACTTCTGCCATTTTGTTATTTTTTTGGTATCTTAAAGGCTTTTTATGAAAGGACATCATAGTTAGTCTTTGGTTTCCTCAGGTACCCCTCTTCTTTGGTTTCACTTTCTTTTTTTTTTTTTTTTCCCCCTTCTTCAGCACATTACATCTGTTGTAANATCTGTTGTAACCCATTTACAACAAGGAAAGAAAATGTAATTCTGTTCAAACATCTCAAACTTCAAATTAAGGAAAAATAGGTCTTCTATTCTATAACTAAATGCACCATAATTGTGAATGTAACACTGGGGGGGGAAGCTGCTAGCTAGCAGTACACTTAAGTTGTGTGTCATGAAGCTACTAGGTTAAGAATAGGTTCAATGAATTTGTTATTTTTCTTAGAACAAAGTGAAACAAACAGGGAGTTGTGTAATAAAAATCCTGTGTAGGCATATTGCAGAAAGGATCCATTATTAATCTGTGTAATGAATGTAATGAAACAAGTCAGATTTTGTTTAACAAGTTTGTATTGCTGCTGAAATTTAACATTCATCTGCAACAGTTTCTAGTTATTCCTCACCTTTGAGATGCAATAATGCCAGTGAAAATTGACTAGTCTGGGATGAAAAAGACTTGCAACAATATGATGCCTGCTTTGTTTTCCTATTTTTGCAGAGGTGTTTGCTCCATTGTTTTCCCCTGAGCACTGCTCAACCCAGACGTAAAGGGCTCAAGCTATTGAGATTGTTTCTTGACACGTCAGCCAAACCTTTAGCACCAAGGCTCTAGTAAGGAGATACATTTACTGAGATATCTGTAACTTTGTTGAAGTGTCACAGAAGACTTAATTTCTACTGAATAAAAGCGTGTATTTCATTTTAATGTCTGATCTGAAGAACATCATTTCTAACTATAAAATTAGCTGTCTTGCCACATCATCTTTCCTTTCACTAAATCTAGCGTAAGCTCTATTTCAGGGATTTAAGTGAGTTCAAGTAATATGTAAGACCAGTTTTTCTCCTTTTAATTAAAAAAGGGTTTGGCTTTCAAAACATATAGGATGTATAGATGTAGGCCCAGTCCTGGTGTAAAAGCTTGAAATTGGAAGCATTGCATGTAATTTGTTAAAATTAGCAAGAGCCTTTCTTTTGTCTTTATTGTGCTTTTAATCAGGCTATTTATTTCCTTATGCATTCTGAAATGTAAAGTACTAGAAATTAACTCACACTATGTTGTCATGTTTGTCCCTTGCATCTTCTGGTTCTTGGAAAACAAACTTGTTTCATTTTGACCTGTCCAGAACTGACTTCACTCTCTTTTAATTAAAACCAGCAGTAGAGATACGAATTGCACTTAAATATGAAATGGTCTGCAAATACAGTTTTTGTAACAATTGTAAGGACAGTAGATGGTGGTACTGTAAATTCAATCAGATAGAAGGAAAAAGGTGGAAAATGACACCTTGTCTATTGCTTGTCAGTTTTACATGTATGTCTGGTTTTACTTGGTTTGTTTTCTGCTTTGATGTATATGCACAATGAAATACATTATACAACTGTGTATTATAAACTGTAGATGATAATCTTCTGTCATAATAAATAATGGACATGACTTATTACAACATCAGCACCTGCACATGGGTATGAAGTTTTCCAGCACTCTCTGCTGCTTTTGATGTCACCCAGCTAGCTGATAGAATACGTGCTGTGTAACTATTTGTGTGTCCAAAACACCAAGTAGGGTACAAGTTTTTTAGCTTTTCACCATGTATTTGAGTGATGTAAACAGTGTTTTGTTGGTACTAATGTTATTTTATAGTATCCCTAAGGTTTTAGTGCATTTTTGTTTGTATTTCCTAGTTGTCTCGTGTTGCTCAGGTTTTACATGAGATTGCATTATAATTTACAGCAAAGTACTCTAACATTTATGGATAATCACAATTCTGTAGATTCTTGACTCAAATTATAATGTTAATGTAGCAGCCTACGTCGTGTGTCATGATGTACTAGACATGAATTTATACCTGTAGAAGTGGGAAGTACTTCATTACGGTCTGAGGATTTAGTGTTCTGATTTTTAAGTAGTTGTAGCAAATTTCTACTTAATTTCAGGTAAATCATGCTTTGAAAGAAGAGAATTTTTAGTACTTATATACACAGATTCATCTATCGATGTCACAGTCAATACATAGCTAGAGGGGAAGTTATTCTGAAATTGTACATTTTTAATATTAATCAAAACAGTCAATCAGACTGAAAGTAAAGAGGGTATCTTGATACATGCAATCATATAAAAAATGCATGCGAAGGTGACTACCAAAACTGTAATAAAAATGGACTGCTAAAATAAGCGAGGCATTGAAGTACTTTGTAAAATGAGGAAGTAGGGTGTGTTTAAGGATGTCAACAGATCTGACCGAACAGCAGTCTAGCATTATCAACTACCGGAGAGCAGACTGGGAACACTGCAAGTGTTCAGGCTTCTAAAAGGAGGAACACAGAGTGTTGTCATGAAGAGGGGGCTCCAGGCTGTGCGTCTACGCTGGACAAAGGCTACATCTTCTGAGGCTCTGATACGAACAACTCATATCTGAAAGTAATTTTTTTCTTTTTTTGAAAACAGGCATAGTTGTAGATAACAGATCCCATCTTCAGTAAAACAGGCTTTTCCTGATGCAGCTATTATATTGCTTTTCAGGTGTTCTTTACATTGCTGTGTCATTGAAAGAAACTGTCAATCCCTAGGTGTCACAGATAAGGTGAATGAGCTCCTGCGTGATCTTCAGTCCCCTCCAATATCAAGCTCTTGTAGGAAGAGTGTGACATATTGAGACTATACTGCTGAATTCTGGTGATCTTTGGCTTTGAGGATCTACTTCAGCAACTTAGGGTAGTTATAATGCTGCCCACCTCAACTTTAGCCTAAATCAAAGATGATAGCCTAAATACTGGCAGTGGTAGTTATGAGATACTTCTTGCTATTGAAAAATACTCAGACTGGGTGTAGTACTCTTTGAATGCAGTCTCTGCAAGAGACAAATTATTCTTTGTATCACAGAAGAAATTTTATACAAAATTTGTAATCCTTGCCAAGGTTTTATTAAGTTACTGATTCTGCTTACCAATTTTCAGTCAGGACTGATGCCTGAATGCTAGAAGACATGAAATCCTACCAGGATCCTGGTGGGTTTTACAAGACAGTATTTTAGAGTTAAAAAGATAAAGTCTGTACCAAAAGTAGCTTGTCCTGCAGCAACCTCCGCTACAATTAGTTGTCATTAGTAATGCACTGTTGAAAAAGTTTGGGGAAATCCAGAGCATTAATGTTTTATAGCTGCTAATATGTTTTGATTTCAGTTCACATTTTCGTACTTGAGCAAGGGAAAAGTGGTTTTGAACAGTGTTTTTCCATATGAGTAGAGAAATATTAATCATTTTCTCAGGAAACCCCCATGGGGCGTTGCATCTTAGCAAAGCTTATTTTCAGGCTTCTTTCTCATTCAGGTTTGTTCTGATTAGCATTACATGAGCCTTTTGCTTTAAAGTCCATGTTAGAAATCTCGGATCTGCCAGTGCCTAGGGCAAAAATTCCCTGCTTGTATTGGAATGAAATCCTGACCCTATTTAGTAAGCATAGGATTGACAAATGCCAAAGCGCTGAATGAGATCAGAACACAAAAGCTCCTTCCACATAACCACTTTCTAGCAGCTAATCATTGCAGGTTTTTTCACTATCTGGAGGCCATACAGCCTAGGAATATAATACGTTCACCTGTTTTAACTTCATCAGAGGTAGTCTCATTGACTTGGAAGACTCACAATGGTTGATACAATTTAGCACAGTAAAGGAAATTACAGTCTGTCAAATCAAAACGAAAGGGGAAGGGTATATTATTTTTTCTGTATTTTAGAGTAGAGCTGGGGCAAAAAAAGAGATGTCTGTGTCCTCTGCTACTGGATGTATGTAAACAGGAACCTGTCTGTGAAGAGCAGCACCAGAAGCCACCATCTTTGCGAAACTGCAGAAATTGAGTTATAGATACGATTCTAAAAAAACTTCCTTGAAAACAGGCAGAAAGCTTGCAAAGTCAGTAGGTATGTGTTAGTGGCAGAAATAGACCAAGAATATTGTTTTCTTTGTGAATAATTTAGCCCTCACTGATACTAAAACCATTTCCTTTCTTGCTGAGGATTTTGCATTGATTTAGATGACTTTGAGATAGTATTAGCTCTATAATAATTACCTATGCTGATCACCAATAAAGGAATTAGTCTTATGTCTTGTGATAATTTTAATGAAGTGATGATTTCATAGCTATTTAACTGGAAAAAGAGTCAGTAAGGCAAGGTTTATGGAGTTCCGCTATACCCATAAAAAAGGCTATTTTTGAAAGATATAAATGCTGTTGCTCTGAATAGCTGTTGAAATTAGAAAGCCTTCTTGCTGCAGTGGTAACTACAGCATATAGTAATAACTTCACTGAAGTCAATCTTGTGTCTTCTGGGACATAAGATGAAGGTAATGTTTTTGGGAATATGTTCTTGTTAGAATTTTAAAAACTCAAATTAATAATTTGATGCTCAGAAAATAATTTATTTCATGTTTGAATTAAGAAGCATTATGAAAGCTGCTGTTTCTCTGGTTATCACTATATGACAGTTTCTTCATGTGCCTGTTCCAGAGAGCCCTTCACCTATGCTGTGATATGTGCTTGTATCTTTGAAGGAGGAAAAATCAGAGCATATTGTTACTGGAATTTTGGTATTCTAGTCACTAATGGGTTAACAAAATTTGTCTTTCCAACCTGTGGTAACTTGTAATGAAGTAATTAAACATGATTGTATTTAATCTTTAAGTCTCAAATGAATACTTTAGTGCCTCCCCTTTTTATTATTTTTAGGCTGACATTGTGTAGAAATAAGTAGTTTTCAATGACTTTTCAATGGCTGATCATTTTGCCACAGTGTAAAGGTATTGTAGGAGCTATTTGATTTAGTTAATATAGTAATAATCTGTCAGTATTTTGTCTTAAACAGTATAATCTAGTTGACCTTTTTGTGGTTTATTTAAGTATGTTTCCTTGATTCAAATAATCTCAATGTATTTACATTACTAAAAATGCTTTTTTAGCACAACTATGCCGTGCTCATTGCCTTGAAATGACATTACAGAGGGTAATTACTTCAAAGATTTATTTACACAAAAATGTTCTAAATTACCTAATTCATTAATTCCTGCCTTATTAATGGCCTTGTCAGCATTTAAGACCAGCGTGACTAATCAGATGTCAACAAAATGCAATTACTACATACTGAAAAGTAATGTTTGTCCTTCTGCTTTTAATGAGCCCAATACAAAGCAAATTCTCCTGTAATTGCAGTGTTTCTTAACTCTTCAGCATAAAGTTATAGCTTGGGCTTCCCATCACTGTGAATTCTTTGAAGAAAGGACTTAGGGTACAGAATTTCCTTTTTTTTTTGGAGACTCAATTTTATAGGTAAATTAATTCTCTGTAGGATACTTTTTGGTTTTATTGATTATTACTGATTAGTTTACTGAAATATGCAGTTGAAATGTTAGGTTTTAGTAGTCTATTCCTGGATACTTTTTTTTGTAGAGTACTCCTCCAATACTGCATTAATGACAGTTTTATGTTGCTGTTCCTACATTTGTTTTGAAATTCAAAAAGATTTTCTCTGCTAAAGGAATTCCAAAGTTTGGCACCTTTTTGAGCTTATTGAAAGGGAAAATCTGTTTCTTTTTGTGAAGCTGTCTTTAGTTACTTTACAATTCTTGAAATTGGAGGAAGTGTTCCAACATTAACTGAGTGAGATGTTTTTGAAATATTACAGTGGATCCATGTGTAGTTGAAGTGTCTATTACAATTCAAAATAGTGAATTAACACAGCAAGATTGGAACTTACTCCTTGAAATACATTTCATCTTTGGCAGTAACTTTCTTTCACAGATTTTTTTTTTTTTAATGTTTTCTGGGGAGAATGTTCTGTGCTGATTGCACTTCTGACTCATAACCACTCTTAGGTGCGTGTGAAAGCCATCCGTTATTACCCACTGTGTGGAGAAGAGGCTGGGTTCTAGTGTTTTCATTTCCTGTGTTTTGTTCATCTGTGCAGTGTGAACACCTGTATCCACTTCTGTGGCATAAACCAGATTTAAGATACTTAACAGCATCTTCACTAAAGTGTTAGCAGGGAAACTTTCTAGCTGATATGTAGCTTTTTATACTAGTTCTTTGTTTTTCTTAGACAATCTGCAGTTGAATTTTTTCAGTGTGTGTCTTCCCAGAGATGACAACTGGTTCTGAGACAGCTGTAGTATAGTTTCTGCTGTCACACTGTGTTCCCTGTGGTACTGATGGTGCAGATGAGAAGAGCTCACAGGAGGTGTATGACCAGATGACTCCTGTAAGGCCTTTCCAACCTCAACCATTCTGTGACTCTGTAAGAGCATGTTCAACAGTGCTGGGTGAGGTCTTAGATATTTAGTAAGCTCCTCACTGACATCTGGAAGATTGTCAAGATTATTTTTTTTTTGTTCATCTGTGAACAAAATCATTTAGTACCGTAAATCTGTAGTCATCAAAAAAGAAAAGAAAAAAAGCTCACATATAACACCCTACTTACGCAAATGGTGCATCTGGTGCTCTCTGAGGTAGTGCCAGTGACTATTTCAAAGCAGGCTCAGACACCCACAGTCAACTGATGGCAAGATCAATCAAAACTATGTCCTGTTATATTTGAATTTAGATAGAACTGTAGGAGAATGCTAGGGTACTACCCACCTGTACAAAGTTATTAAAATATTATCTGAAGACACATAATTACTAAGTACGCTTTCTAATGTGTAGCAGGATGCCTTCATGATTAAAACTTGCTCCCAGGGACCATTCAGATCAATGTAACTTCAGTTCTCTTTCCATTTTCCCCCAAACACTATGTATCTATAACAAGTCTTCAGAAAACCTGGAAGATTGCAGCCTTCAGATCACATCTTGGAGCCTGTACTGATTATTTATTGAGTACAAGAAAATGGCATGAAAATAGAATGGATGAACTCCCTGTGAGATACTTCATGAAAAAAGCTTTATATCTTGATTTGGGTGTCGGTTTGTGTGCATCAGTGTTATGTTTCAGGAATTCAGGTCAACAGAAGAGGGAGGTGCATAGTCTGTTTGGGGACGCCCCGGCATCCAACTCTTGGTAAAATGTGGTATGGTAAGGATGATGCTTTTGATTGATTTTTTTTTTTTAATTTTTTCAATTTTTTTCGATCTTGCTGATTTACAGTCATGTGAGGCTCTTCATACTTGGAATTAGAACCGTTTGGAAAAGTGCGTATCTGCCCTCAGCTGCAGCCTAAGGACCTAATAGAATTAAATTCATAAATACTGTATTATCAGATTGAGTAATTTCTACAGGTCTTCTCCGCATCTGAGTACTCTTCTGTCCAAATTAATTTTTGCCTTTGTGTTGCTTGCATCAAAATCTGCTTTACTAATTGCTACAATACTTTTTTTGATGATTAACAGAAATTAAAAGAAAAAGACTAATTGCAGTGTGGCTTCATCGCAAATCATGTTTTTCACCTATGTTTTGAAGTTCATTTAAAAAAAAAAAGTGATGCCTATACTTCAGACTTCAAAGACAAATTTAGAGACCTCCCAGTATTTTGGTAGGAACTTGTTCAGTCAGGTAGCTGAACTATAGTCAGCTGAACAAAAATAAAATGGTCAATTTTGACTTCGGAAGTAGCCTGAAATGCTGTCAGCACATCATAAAAAATTGTGGAATTAGATGCAGCAATTTGGGGTTTTTTGTGTTGTGACATGATAGGTCTTTCCAGAAATTCTCTCAACTTTCACACAGAGCGGTAAGTCAGTCTTACCATCTAATCCTGGAGATGCTGATTGTCTGACTCTGTAGAAGACTTTCCAAGTTAGGACAGCTGTTCTTTAAAGAAAAATGCTGAGATTATACGTTAAAATGAGGAATACCTTACTGTGTACTATGTTCTACTCTTATTTTTTTAAACTTTACAGATTATACTAACCCAAGGCAAGAAAACCTCATCCAAAATCTGGGAAAGTATTTTTTCATTGGTTTCTACAGCTTGATTAGGAAAAATGCAGAAATTGGAAATGAACAGTATGTTATGAGTTCCTTTGGAGAAGGTGTAGGAGTATTTTGAGTTTGGCTTTAGAAGCTGACCACATCTTTCTCTCAGGAAGTGTTACCTGTTGTCTGTTTTCATAGCTAGTGTATTAGAAAACTATTGCTATGTTGGATTGCTGTAATTGAAGTGATCAAGATTGGTAAATAGTAGGAGAAAGAAATAAAGAATTATTATCACTTGAAAGATGAGAAGCAGAAGAGGCTAGTTGTCTTTGCAAAGAAATGACGTAGTTGCCTGGGTCATCGAGACAGTTTGTAATGTAGCACTATCTCTGGTCTCTGAGTCTCAATTCAAATGGATAATCATAAACTCTTCATTCTCCTGGAAGTAATTAAGATAATGAAAACAATTGAGAAGATCAGATTCAAGATGTCATGTTGAGCTACTCAAATATACCTTTAACCTTTGTATGTTACTGGTAAGGCATAGTTAAAAAAACCTGTTATTCACTCTCGGTGATCTAGAACCCTTTACTGAAGACCTGCTTCTTTATCTTTTTCCAAGGATTAACTATGCAGTTAGTAATCAGATAATGAAAAGCATGGTTTTGCTCAGAACTTGTTTACTGTAGAGTACGTACTTTTTCCCAACATTGTTTTCTTCTGATTTGAAATTGCCACTGATTTTACTAGGTAATTTGCATCTTTTTTTATTATGATAGCTCTTGGTTGGAAGAGAAGAGCTAGCTTGCTTCTCCTGATGTTTTTCCTGCTTGATTTTAAGCTGATAATGGGTGTTAGTCACTGGTTAATGTCTTGATTTGTTCATAGCTGCCTGTAGAGAGGCGTAGTATTTTTCAGAGCCAGGTAGTTGTGCATCTTGCATCTGTAGTAGAAACAAAGTCGGCTCCTTATGGAAAAAATTTTTTGCAGTTTCATTTGATAAGTTTCTGTATCACTAGTTCTAATAATGTTGGGTGTTTGGGTTTTTCTCAGGGGGAAGAAAGATGGTTTGCTTTTGTCCCAAAACCAGGGTTTTTGGCTCAGTTTCCTGTAGAAATTTGGCTTGTGAGACTACACCAGCAGTCAGTTTGTGTCACACTATGGCTGAATTAGTTTGAAACTACCGGCTAATTTAAACCAAATTTCAAAAAGTGAAATCTGGAAGTTTGTAAACAGCTACCAAGTCACCAATCAGTGGGGACTGAGATCTAGACTAATCATAACATGTGTGGGTTTTTTTTGTTAAACAGAATTTAAATTCCTACCAAAAAATGAAAATTTCATATGAAATCATGTTGGCGGTTTTTCCTGTTTATTTATAGGATTACCAGTCATGTTACGTGAAGCTTTGATCAGATAACTGAGGTAATTCTTTCAGGATTATGCAATTTTTTGTGGATGCCATCTTTCCTATATACTTTATCAAGTTTCTCATACAAACAAGAAAACATGGCTAATTTATCCACTTCTGAAAAAGTTCTTGATAGATAAATTTACTTGCAAATTAGCAGACTTATTCTTGGGAACTTTATTCTTATCTAACAAGGAGAGATGAACCAGGAAATTGGAATATTTTGCAATCTCTTTCAAGTTCTAATTCAAAAGACTGTAGAAGTAGGATTGCTAACATTGTTTATTAGCTGAAAGAAGAATATGTGTGTAGTGTCCATTGGGAGGAGAATTGTTCTGTGGAAAAACTATATTAAAACAGGATTTACGTTTGGGCTGAAAAAAGAAACCCGTATTTTTACCTTGTTTTAGCTCGTTCCCTGGTCTTTGTGCTTTTCCACACAGCTGCTATAGTAAGTTGAATAAGCACTATAAGGTTTTATACTATTATAATTTTTCTCAGAATTAGACTAGATAGCTGTTTTTTTTAGAGATAGGTTTTCACTTTTGTGCAGAGCTACTAAATACGTGTGACAGGATAATGTTATCATTGTAATAGTACCTGCATCCTGAGGTGGCTGCGAGTAACGATGCGTCATAGTTATTGGCAGTTATTGTGCTTTTAGTTTACATAAGCCTGGACTCCATTCCTTAAACACATTTTAAATTAAAGTTACATTATTATGCTTATTTTGGACTTTGGAGGATGGGATTTTGTTCCTCACATATGTATCTACTTGGTTGTACTCCTAGAGAATCTTTAGGTGGTGTTCTGTGTTATTTCAGAATTAAACACTGCATTTTTTGTAATTGTTTTGCAGCTTCACAAGCTAAATAAAATGAAGAAAATAAAATGTAGTACAAAACTGGAGTAATCATAGACTTTGGCAATAAAGCAGTACCTTTATTTATTACATGTATATGGCAAAGCGTATTAAAGTAAACAAAAACCATTGGCTTGATTCCCTGTCCTTTGAAAGACAGAATAAATCATGTACAACTTGCTGAAAAGGATTATACCCTATATTAGAGTAGAATCGTTTTTCTCAGACAAATATGTGGATATTCCATACTGTTTTGTTGGAAGGTTCAAATATAATAGGACTAGGTCCTGTTCTAGATAATGTGCTAAATCTTAAGTGATGTAGTGCATGAGTAAGAATCTTTTTCACTGAAAGGGGGAAGGATGAGCCATGCATAATAAAATGAAATTAGGAAATCAGTTCAGATATTCCCCTTACACATAGTCAGACAGACAATTTAAACTGTGTCCTGTTCAGCCTTTCACAAAGAGTGGTCATTAACCAGTGACTGCTGCAATTAATGGAAGGGTAATTCTTGATCTTAATGAGCTTTGGGTCATGTACTGGATGTAATAATTCTGTAGACGCATATCAGGCTCATGAGAGAGCTATTTCACTTACTTTACTGTCAGCAAAGTAGCAATAGAGAATTCTGGTCAGTTTGATCTTGAAAGATTTCTAAAACAATCTACTGAGAAAAGACTTACTGAAAGAATGGAAAAGCAGACACACTGTTTGAACCCCATGATAGACTTCTTTTCCCCTTTAGTGTATAGACAGTGTAACGTTACTAATGCACGCTCTGCATAGCTGTGCAGAAATCTGTTCCATATCAGTCTTTTGCATGTTTTGTCTATTGCATTCCCTATTAATGTATTCTGATGTGGTTTCTAATTTCTTGGCTAGTTGCAGGGAAACACACATTCCAGATAATGAATGTAAAAGAGCGGCTGTTAAAAATGAAAGGCTAGATTATATCTCTGCTGTGTATTTATTATGATTAATATGGATCCCTTGCATTTTGGATTTCTCATCATTCAGTTAAGCAAAGCTGTTAGAATACCGGAAAATAAAGTTCCCTGTAGCCTGGTCCTAATGACAGGGAAGGCATAAACGGCTTCATACATATCCACTAAATTCTGTGCAGAAGCTCAGGGATAGGAACTGTAAGATCATTATTGATTTTTAGCTTAATATCATGCTGTATGCATTTAAATGACAAAGCTAGAAAGGGAAGCCTACTGCTTTGTACAAACCAAAATAAATTTCTTGCATTGCTTGACAAAGCATTGCAGTCTGAACGTAAGGCTTAGGTGTTGATGTGTTGACTTGTAAGTCCAGATTCTTCCAACATGATCATTTTTATTTCAGTGTCCGCAACAATTAATCTAAGATACAACAGCTGGAGTGGTGTTTAACAGTTACGTGAGTTACCACCAAAGCAGATAGTGCATAACAGTAACTATAGTTCATAAGTTATTTTTCCAAATATACCCAAAGAAGTGAGGAAGAACAAACCGGGGATTTCCATCACAGAGGGCCAAAGTGGGCTGTTTAGTGGTGATCAGAACGTAATCTCTTGCAGTAAGGTTCTTACACATTACTGAAGCACGCTAGTGATGTTAATGCTTAGCCCGCGCAGAACAAAGCGAGGCAGAAAGATGCCACAGTGTTCACTGAGAGGCAGCGAGCCCAGCGTTGTAACGTGGGAGACCCCAAGTATAAGGCAAAACTTTTTTCATCTGAGGAAGGGCAAACACTGGCAGAGGTGTCCAGGAAACTGGGAGCCTTTGATCCCTGGAGACGTTCAGAGCTGGACTGGACGGGCTCTGAGCATTCTCATCTAGATGGTATTGCTTTGAGGTTTGAGATTGGACTAAATGCCTTTCAGGGGTCCTTTCACAGCTGAATCATTCTAGGAGCCTGTAATGAATAAATACCTGTATACTGAAATTCTCAGTAATACTTACTGACAGGGGAGTCACTGGTGTTGAATGAAAGGAAATGATTGTTCAGTCTGATAAGAGGACTCTGCGTATGGCCTTAGAGAAAACCGTATAGTAAATCTGGCAGTAGGTCTCAGCGAATTAGATTAAAAAACACATAGGACTTAAAATGTTGCTTCAGTATAAACTCCCACTGGAGTGGAATCCAAAATGTTGTAGTGTTTTTGATGCACCAGGTTTCTGCAAGCGGAGTTTATGTTTATCAGGGTAGCATCTGTCCAACCCTTCCTTATTCTATTCTGGATCATGCATCATTTGTCCTCCCACAGCTGTCATAAAAGTGGCATAAAGTTGGCATAAACTTCATGTCATCTGTTCTGGCAGTTTTCAGAGAAATTTAATCCTCTTCTCACATCTGATCTTGATTGTGTTTATACTGCTGTGTGAGCCAATACTGCATGGATTATGCCACCACAGCCTGATTGTACTTAGCTGCCTTCTTTGAATGGGTTTATTGTGAACTCTTCATCTTTATGATGTAAAGCCCAAAGAATATAACAGGAAAAGTCTTTGAACATGAACCAGAGTCAATAAAAAGAGGTCATTAATCTTTGAAGATTGCTCATAAAAATGGAGTATGTGCTTGGGGAAAGATTCCCTCTTTTCACTTACCAGTAGAGTTCCATTTTTTTCACTTACACAAACTGGTGAGCATTGTCTGCTTTCTCTGCAAGGAGAAATTGGTGTTGTAAGGGGTGGCATTTAGAGGAAAGCAGAAGATTCATTATGAATGCTGAGTTCAGTAGCTGATTACTTGGGAAGATAGGAAGGCAGCTTTTAGAAATGTATCCTAAAATTAGGTTAAACTGATTTTCTCAATGTAAGTGTTGCAGGTACATGTTTTGTGATAACTCCAGAACTTGATACAAAGTATCACACTGTAAAGATGAGAGCGTAAATATTTACTAACTACATATGATCTGTATGTACAGCCATTATCTATTTTTATTATGAAAATTTACAGGAGTATCTGTGCCTTGTGTTGTAAGGCTGAGTTTGATGGCTATGAATAACCCATGTAAACATTTATTTATCCAAAATCACGTCTGTTAGCTTCACGCAACTGTTTTTTGTGCAGCAGTAGTGTATGAGGATGCAGAATACTTACTTCCAGTCCCTTCCCTTCCCATCTTGCTTCCTTATAATAGACTTCAGAACTGCCTTAGAGTCTCTGAATGCCTGAAGTAAAAGTACTATAATGCCTTGAAGTTTAAGGTATGAAAAGTATGTGACTGTTCAGTTTTCAGTTTAAATATGAATGAAAATCTGTGGACACAGTGTTGTACGTGACATGTAAAGATATGAGTTTGGCATGTGTCATGTTCTTAGCTGTCTTGTAACCCAGGTGAAGTACTGTGTGAATGTAAGAGAAGAATACGTAGAGGAGAAGAAATTCTTTTCTATTTTAACTTGCTGGAGCACAGATGTGTGTTTGGATCTATTCAGTCTGCTTGCTTTGTGTCCTGAGGGAGGTTCTTACCGATGTAGAATGCTAGAAAGAAAGCACTGAGACTGTGGTGGCTGTTGGAAATGAAAAATAAAATGGACGCTTTTTTTAAAAAAAATTTTGAAAAACCACCTTTTCATTTTAATCCTTCTGTATGCTTGGTGTTATTTAGGGTAAAATCATTCAATCTCTCTATTGGTTTTATGTTCTGATGTCAAGCTATACTCTTTTAAATGCTTGTTTTCTTGCCCTGTGTGGCAAACTTCTAATTATGTATACAGTGTAGGATTGCAACCATTAGTATTCAGACGTTAACTCCACACAGGATCATTCAAACTAAAGCACATTAGTGTCAAACTGTTAAATATTATTCAGAGGAAGTGTCTGACAAGTTTGACAGTACTTACTCATCAGTGGTTTACTAGCATTGCGCTTACCTGCTTGATTTAAAAAAAAAAAAAAAGCTTATTTTTTCACTGTAAGTGAAGTGAATACTATAATCAAATGGGTATATGTCACTTGGTGCTAATACTATAGATCAATTGTCAAATTCCAAGGTTGAATTAGCAGAAATATTAAAATTTGATAGACTTCTTCAGTGGCAAGGATTTCACATGACAAATTGGCAGCTCCTGTCCTTACTAGGGTCTCAAATGTCCATTTCCATTTGAGCGCGACAGAATGTTTTAGTTTGCTAGCAGAATCCCTTTTTGACTTGACAGATGACTTGACAGCGTCTCCAACAAAACCAAAAGAAGAAAATAACCCCTTAAAATGCCCCTTAAAAACAGCATTTCTGTGAAACTTTGAGGGACTTTTATTTGACTTCAGTGCTAACATGTACCTGTTGCAGCGAGGAACCATGAATGTTCTTGGAACTTGCACAAACACAAACTGCAAAGTACTGCATGGCATCAGGCTCAAAAAATGAAATTTGAACATTTAAGGTCTAAAGCCGTGTTGCAGATACTAAATTTGTGGCTTGTGCGTTTTAAAAGTATGGCCTTCTTGCCTTTCTTTTTCTCCAGCAGAGAGGACAGTCACCTTTTTTTTTATATAAATACTCAATTGAGAAAGAACACCCAAAATAATAGAAAAAGTTAAGCAATTAGTTTCTTATCCTCCCCTTCTGTATGCTTCTGATAGCTTTTTTTTTTTTTTTAGTGCACATAGTTGCCTAATGCTTTGCTAGCTCCTTTTTCTCACTTTGAGACTTTTGTTTTCTTCCCTACAGTGGCTGTGAGCCATTGATGATTCGTTTTAATGGTCATAAAGAATAGATTTTGTTTCCTTTCCTGCTTTTTGGCAGATGCTTGTGAAGTGGTGGCAGCAGGTAAAGCAATAAGGAGAAGCTCTGTTTTCAACAAGTGTTTCAAGTGTTCAGTCCCTCTGTTCTCAGTTAAGTTCACTGTGTTAAGTCGTGATGTTTACAACCATTTCATGTTAATGTTTTCATGTCTCAATTTTTGAACCTCTTGGTTCATATCTCCAAACCAACTGGACTAAAAATCGTTTTTACTGTTATAATAGAAGCTAAAAATTTTGCAGTTCTCTGATTTCAGAATATATGTCTTTAAAAAATTGTCTATTTAAAAACTTTCAGACCTAGATTTCCAAAAGGACAAATCTGGACTTTTTTGGACCTTTTCAGGTAAGCTGAGATTCCTGAATTCCCAAGAGGTACAGGCATTCAGTTGTTCCTTATTCTTTGGTTTTTCCTGTTGGTGAGCATGTTGCCTTTCAGTGCACGTCACAAATCCCTTTCTTTGTCATCTCATTTTCAGTGCACAGAAGAGGAGGAATTTGTATGCGTACAATGTCATGAACTAAGCTTCTTCAGTTGAGCATCAAGTTTTAATTCTCTGTCATAACATGCCAAAATCTAAGTGCTTGCATGAACAAGAACGTTAGTCAAATGACAAGAGCTGCCTTGGAATGAGAGAGACTCAGTAGCGTGCAACAAATTGTCTCTATGCAGATCACTAAAATTCATCCTCTAATCCCATTTTGCAATAATTCACTTAGCATTATTCTCTTCTTTTCCACTGTACAGAAACATACTTCCTATCTGCGGATAAAATATTTTCTCATATGAGCTGGTATGAAGCTGCTGTCTAGACACACGTGGCCTACCTCTTAGAGAGGGGTTTTTGATACAAGGGTCAGACTGTCAATCTTCCTCTTGCGATCTTTACTTTTTTCTAATTATCAATACAAAAATATATTCCTAAGCTTAGGGGAATAAGGATATATGGACATCATCTACTTACAAAAGGCATAGTGAGGGAAGGGGAAGAAAATAAGATAACTGTATTTGCAGTGTGCTTCAGTGAGAAAATGAGATGCAGTCTGGTAGAGTTGCTGCTGGCTAAGTTTGTAAAGCAGCACCAGTTACCAAGCTTACGTGATTGCAGTGTGGTGCTTCTCAGCGTTCAGATGCGTGGAGTTCCCCAGTGCGATAGCAAGTCAGTGGTAGATAAAGAAACCTCTGGAAATATTTCCCCAGTGTTAGCCCACTCCCAGGTACTTTACTGATTTAATGAACTTGTTGATTTATTTCTCCATTTCTGCAACGTCATATCAGGTAAACCAGGGATGCTAAGGTGGATATCTGTGCTGGTACATAGCTTACATCATATCAGTAAAAACGCTTTGCTGCTTTGCAGTTTAAAACACCTTGCATCAGCAGAGAGTGAGCAGCGGAATGGTGTCAAGGTTTGCTACTTCGTGACAAAAGTTTGAGCAGAGTTCTGACTTAAGACTGCAAAGGTGCTTAAAAAAGTGACAAGCAAGAGAGAAGTTCAGCATTCCCTCCTTCTATAGACAATATAAAAAAGATTTGATTCTTAGTCTTAGTGCCGTATAAAAAATTTTCCTTTAAATCAAATCCATGGGCTCTGTCCGCTTGTCTTTTCCTTTTCATCAGTTTCCTTTAAACGTGGTTTGGTACCTAGTCTGTGGGCTGTATATATAGCATTAATCCTGAGGACAAGGTCTCCTTTTTGTGTGACAATGTAACACCTAGAAAAGCTGAGATCTTACTGGTAGCATTCAGTTGCTGTTATAGGGACAATTCTAATAAATAACAGGAAGATCAGAAAAATGTCTATTTGAATGTATGCTGTGTAACTGTTGCTGTAATTAGTACTAATTGGCCTCTGTGTTGACAAAGTTGTAAAGAAGCCAAGAAGTAAACTTCCCTCCCCGCCCCCCTGGTGGTGTGCCTTAATTTTATTCTCCAGGACTGTCAGCCAGCAATCTTTCACCAATGCACAAAGTGCTAGAAGCGTTTCTAGAAGTAAACTAACAAGCAAAGAATAAATAGTTTACCATTTTAGATAATTACCCTGCAGTGAGCTCTGTGTGACCAGACACTGTGCTCGGCAGGAAGAATTTATTCACTTCGAGGAACCCATTTGGGTGTTCCCGCTAGTACCAGGAACTTACTCATAATGAAACAAGAATGGTTTAATGTAGCTGTGCTCAATATTAAACCATATTTTGGTTCATTATCATATCAAAAATAGGAAATAAGACATCTGGAAACTTTTATGTTAGATATCATTCCAAGTCATTAATATAAAATGTGTAATTTAGCTTTTGTGACACTAAAACTACAGCTGTTCACTCTCTAGAATCTTACGTTAACAACATGAACAGTCTCTTGTTTTTTGATAATATTTGCATCCTTGAATCCAGAAGAATTCAGTAGCTGAAGGAATAAAATGCAGCTTAAAACGCTGATATCATTTCACTTGATTCTAAAATTGAAGGATAGGAAATGCACCTTGTCAGCATGCATCTATTCAATTGTTTACTAACATCAGCATCGTGGATTTGATGGCTGATGTCTCCTGTCATTGATTCAATAATAATTGCCTCTGTGGAAGTAAAGAAGGGGTTTTTTGTACCTTTTATTTTCTAATTGCCATGTATAAGGAAAGGCAGAGCAGGGATGGATTATCGTTTCTCTGCTAGATCTGTGGTGGTGTGCTCTGACCATCTGCTGAATGCCTTGACTTAGAAAGAGGAAGGGATTTATTCCTTTTGCTTTTTTTTTTTTTGTTTTTTCTTAGGGCTTAAGGACTTCCTGTGCTCTGTTGATAATCCCTCTTGATACTCTCAGGAGAAACAGACGAGAAGTGGCAATCCTAAGTGTGAGAAAGTCTGATCCTGAAGAGGGTCACCACACTTAGCAACAGGTCCTGAACCCCAAAAACATCAAGTATAAGTTCAGCTGATTTGCTGTACTGTCTTACATCACACCAGGGAATCACTGAGTAATGAAGGAAGCTGGCATCGAGATATAAATACCATGGCATAAGAGTCATCCTTTATTGAGAATACTACAAAATGTGTATGGTGTAATTCTTCACAAGCTCCTCCTTCCTTTGCATGGTGGTTGCTATGGAAAACTCAAAGCTTTAAATATGCTTGTCACATTCCTCACTGAGGTTTGCAAGAAATAATTGTGATTGTCTACATTTCCTTATAGGCCTTAGGCTGTATTTTTTTTTGTGTAGTGCACTTCTGAAGCTTTATCTCTTCCAATACGAATCTTACAATGGAAAAGAGGGGCAGGCTGTTGCTAAGTACAATTGTGTACCAGATTTGCCTGGTAAAAAATTGAGTAATATGTAATATCTCATGTTTAAATATTTATGAGGTGCCATAATTAATCACTAAATTATCCATGTAAATTAATTGTTACTAATTAACAGTGTCTTTTGAATCTTCTAGCCTTGTAAGTGTACGAGTTTCATGTGTCTCCTGACAGGAAGAAAGTGGAGAAAAGTTTTGTTTACTTTGCCCTTTCTTAGTGCTGCCTCTAAAAGAGTCTGTCTGGAATCTAATCCACATTTTCTTAGGATGCAGATCCATTGTAGAAGGCAATTGCTTACACACCCCTGAAGACAGGAGGGGTAGAAGAAATTAATTTTTGTTGTAACTTTTAGTTACTGAGGTAGGTAAGTTAGCGTGTTCTGTGTCATAGCCTTGGTTTCATAACCCGTCTTTTATTGTAATGGTAAATGTAATTTTAATGCTTTTTGTCATTCGATTTGGCATCATGACTACTTAGTACTGTTTTTAAAAAGATTCCTTCCCCCATGAGTTTTAACCTCTTTCTTCTACTGATAGAAGTTCTGGGATTGACTAGGGGAATTTTTGCCTTCAGAGCCAGCTGGTGCCTCAGGACTGATTTTAGAGCACATTACCCCCATGACATGAAAGAGTGCCTCACCAAGAGAAATTACGCTACATGCTGGGCCTTCTGAGCCTTGAAATCCCTGCAATTGTAGATTTCTGTGTTTGCCAGTCTGTGAAAGAATTATGTGCAGTGGTATCTGCAGAGGAACACAGGACTAGGAAAAAGGCAGAGAAACACGTCCAGCAATAGCAGTTCAAAGTCATGTCTCATGGACATTGTGTAATTATTCCATTTCTCAAAAAGTGAGAGGAGTTTGAAGTACACTACAGAGCAAGTTTAATTTCTGACTTTATTGCCATGTCATGTTGGGTGACGTCTAACCTAGCTGAGGATAAAAGAAAATTACCTAAAATTACAGCAACTGTGTCACAGCTGATCATGTTTTATTTTCATTTTTCTTTTACCTTTAAATTTATAGTACGCTGAAGTGTTATGTGTAATGGACAGGGTGGGCAAAAAAAGAATTAATACTGAAATGGCTACCTTTGATTATGTATAAGGAAAATAATTTGGTTTCACGTGCAGTGATTCGGTCCTTGCTAAATACTGTTTTTAGGATATTATTAGAAATAACATGGCTCTCTTAAGAGCAGTCTTGGCTGATAACCAAGTTTAACAATTTTTGGACAATTATGATAGAGGATTCTGAGCCTGAATATCAATACTGTTGATATTTACAGTTGTCATAATAAATTAGGGGCTTATATATGTGTGTGTATATACATACATGTTTTTAGCCTAATGTAGGTGTTTGTCTGAGAAGGCTTTCATGCGTTTTAGTAGTGCAGCATCATAGCAAAGAAAAAGAAACTGCAAATCATGCTTTCCTACTCATCTGCTGGTTTCTATTTCATACAGAGTATTGCTCAGCTTATACTAAGTGCTTACATTTTGAGTGAGCTTAGTGGAGGCGCCTCTGTAGGGGGTTTTTTGGGTCTGTATTTGTAAACCTTTTTGCATCAATTAATATTTATTATTTTTAACAAGTGCAGTCCTGTGAGATTTGATCTGTGTTTTGGTTGTTGTTTTATGAACAGTTTGAAGGAAAATTTCAGTCTGAGTCGCCATCATTCCAGGCAGATGCTTTGGGTAGTGGTACAGAGAGCGGAAGCCATGTTTTTCTGTCCCTTGCGTGGAACTGTTGAGAGGCGGCACATAGGGATTGATGAGTTAAAAAAAGAAGGTCTGCTGTGTGAATTTTTGTGGGCACGGATTCTGACCTTCTCCATGCTGCCTGCAGCAGGATGGTTTAAGGTAGGTTCAGCAGTAGAAATGTAGATGCCATGGAGATTTTACTTCTGGAAGTACATTGGTGACATTGGAGTGTGTCTAGGAGAAACAGTTCAGGCTTCAGAATTGAACACAGTGGAGTTTGTAGCCAAGAAGCGGTCAGCATACGCTAGGCAGAATGCCACTGCTGCAGTATGCTGATATGGCTGTGTCCCTTACACAGTCCTAAATATACATGTACTGTTTCATTAGGAGTTACTTTAGATAGCTCTGATGCTATAGTACACTCCATAAATGTGTGATCCAGGAGCTTCTTAATCTTCTTTTCTCCCCATGTCCTGTTAGGGAGAGAGCGTGAGAGGGCACTGGCTCGGTGGTCGCCTGGCAGCTGGACAAGGTCAACCCACCACAAATACTTTGAGGTGGGAGAAGGCTTTTTTTTTTAGGTATTAGACCTTACGTTGGATGTACGCCAGTTTCATAGGCTCACTGTCACAGTCATAATTTTCTTTTTTATTGGTTCTCCTGAAGGAGTAGTCTTCAAGGAGAGAAAAATCCCACCTTCCCTGAGCAGACACATGTAATTGGAAACACAGCTCGTATTTACTGTTCTCTGGAGCAAGGAAACTTGGTCTCCCAACAGATTTATAGACCCATGACAATCCGTATATTTATCTGAAATTGTGATTGTCGTTTCTTCAGTTACTATAAGGCAGATACTGCTTATTATGTGACGCAGAAGAAACAGGGTCAGTGTAGATGCTATCAAAGGAATTCTTATATTTTTATAGGGTTTCATTGCAGTGAGAAACGTTTTTCACATTAGTGTTTTTTGTAATCAGCTAATTGTCAGTTGTTTCTCTGAATGGTAATCGGACATATTCTGAAATTACATTTAATTTTGGACTGCTGCACCTTTTGCAAATCGCTTACCACATACTGAGAGCGCTGTACAGGAAATAAGACATTAGGAACTGGAGAAACTGAGCAGAAAACATGATGTCTTTTTTGTAGCGATGGCACCCATACTGCGAGACTACCTTTCCTCACTTTAACAGAGATTTACCACAGCTCTGAAACACAATGGAATAATGCACTTAATTGACCATTAGCTGTTTTGCTGACGTGACAGTACCAAAAAGATCGGTCTTTTTATATAGTTCGGGATAATGTTGGAGGTTCAAACATCTCGGTAAGCTGTAATTGCTTCTGAATGTTATTTGCTTCAAAAAAATGCAGCGTGATCGAATGAAATTGTAAAAAAAAAAAAATAAATAATTTATACATACTACATAATGTAAATTATCACACAACGCAATTATTCTGTTTTCAACAAAATAATAAAAGTATAGTTCCTATTTAAAATTTACTGTTATGTCTATGAAAACAGATGCTGCTTTTGAGCGATTTTTTTCTCATGGAAAGCAGATTTTAATAAGTAGCTCAAAAACTGAAGCTAGTATTTTTAAAGTGCTCTGCCAAAAAAAAAAAAAAATCACATTAACAGGCCCAGTGCACATTTCATTATAAAAATGCACCATAGGCAGTTTATGCTTCTAAAATGTAAAATAGAAAATGGCTCATATTGTGAAGTTGTTCACAGCTCTAGACGGAGTGAAAGGATTAATATTTATGCAAAGGCTTAATCCCTTGAAAAGTTATAACTTGATTGATATCACTGTTACTACTACAGTTGGAAAACCATCCACAGTAGATATTAATATCTGTTACACGGTATTTTAAGTCATATACTTGAAGGTATAATTGTTAGCAAAATTTCTGCTGTGGCTCTGCTCAACTGTGCTACAGCTGAACATATGCTGGCACTGAAACAATTATTTATTTGTGTATTTTCATACAACACTAACCAAATACTTTTATTTGCTTAAATACTAATTGTTGCTGAAAAAACACTTACATAGGATTAAAAATGTAGGACAGTCTTTTTCCTGTCTATTTTACGGGTCATGGGTATGGAAATGCAGCTAGACCAGCTACATCAAGACTTCCTCTTTATGTTCTTGCAAATTAAGATTCCCACCCTATATACTTATCAGTATTTCAGTAAACCAGGTTGCTGTCTTGTGTATTGTACTATATTATATTTGCAGGTGATGGTGGGACTTAAAGCCAGATTGGGGACAAGAAATAGAAGATTATGGTTTCCATGTAAGATGCGTGATTTTGTGTTTAGAGAGAATACTCTCCCAGATGAACAAATAAGAGAAAGTAAAATCAGTGGTTTTCTTCTGCAGTTTTTCTCCTTATTTCCTTTTAAATTGAAATGCAGACTTTGCCTTCAACGGGAAGCAGTAGTTAATTTGGTCAGTATCAGAACACATATTCTAATAGGTGCTCTTTCAGAGCCAGCTCCATGATAGCTTAGTACTTACAAGTATTTGTAGAAGGATGGTTTTCCCAAGCCCAGCACATCCTTTGATTGTGCCCTGACAATTATTGACTCGGTGGATGATAATTTACAGATAAAAAACATGAGTCGGAACTGTTTTGAGTTCCCCATCTTTAGTGTTACTGCAGTGAGGGACTGAATTTCCATTGCAATTCCGTGGGCATCTAGACCCTTTTGAATTTCAGTTGATAGACATATCCCTGGGGAAATGTCAGAGAAAGATGTTGATATACTGAATTGAATATAAGAAAATGTGTCAGAGCTGGTTGTAGGTCTGTGAGTCACCAGTGAATAGAATGTAGTTGGCATCACGGGAATGAATTAGCTGATTGAATGAAAAGCCTGTAAAGGGAGATGAAGAGAATACAAATGGCATCGTAAAGCGGTGCCACACAGAGACGACTGAGCTATTCCTGGACCAAACAGGGCGTGAAAAGCAGGGCCAGAATACTGTCAGTGGAATTGTAGTGTTTCATCTATCAAACCTAGGTAGCCTGGATACCCCTGCACACCACTGTTTTTCCAGGTACTAGTTTGAATGATCCAACAGGCAGAGATACCTAAAATTGTCTGTTATCTCAGTGGCTCTGTGCCTTCATGAAAGGGACAGGGATTCTGATACTTGCTTCCATTTTTCTCTGCTTTCAGTGCAGGCAGCTGAGTCCTTAGGGAGAAAAACTATTTTTGATATGTTCAGCTATGGCTTTTTCTGTCTGATTGGAGGGCATGTATGTCGCATATAGATGGATGGATAGATAGATAAATGCTCAAATGAAATTGTGAAACGACACTTTGGCTTCTATGTGTAAGCTGCATCTTAAAATAAGATGCGGTAAACTGGTTCCTTTAAAGCAAATAGTATCACGCTGAAATTAAGCAACCTTAGTTCACTGGAAAATATAAATGCTTTCAAACTTTAATATGAAGAAAGAGTAAGATGAAGGTTTGTTTAATCTCATGTTCGTACTTGCTTTGTCTTTCTCTCCGTGGCTGTATGCATTGCCATTCCAGCTGTGCATCTAAAACAGCCCCCGTATTTCTCTGATCGTTATACCTTACAGTACATCTTCTTATAGAATTGGACAATGTTATACATGTTCCTCTACCCCTAACTGAATCAGGGCATTGGAGGAGTTACCAATTCTGTCACCTCTTGGTAAGAAGTAATGGTACCAGAGACTTAAAACTTCAGAAGTTTTTTCTATTTTATTTTCAGCTGTTCTTAATGGTGCCTGACTTCTTGTGAGAATTTGAACTGTCTAAAATTAAGTTTCAGTAAAATTGAACATAAAAAAACTACTGGTTTCCCATCATTCAGTAAATAGCTTTACTCTCCTGTTCTGAGAAGACTGTTTTGAAGTTGTGATCCTTCGCCTGCATAGTAACTTCTGTTATGTTTATGGCTTTTGTCACAACTGCAAGTTTGGAAGCAATTGCTTTATACAGAGACAAAGGATAGTTAAATAAATGATTCTGTAAATGTTCTCCAGTTTTGAACTGGGCAATTAAGTTAAATTTAGCTCCATTAGTTAAGATAAACATAAGAGCTGTCACTTCACACATTTTATTTGTATACTGGTCTTTTTTTGAGATCCGCTAAAGAAGTAACTCCATAACTTGTATTAAAAAGAATCAATTAAATTAGAATGTTTGATGGCCCTAGTACTCTGTCAGACATTTTTAATGATGGGAAGAAACAATCTGAAACTACTCTCAGAGAAACAACAAAGCTGTACATACTGAAAGGTAGAAATTATGTTATATCTGTTTCAAGGAAATTAAATAATTGCTTCCCACTTTGAGTATACTGCATTTTTATTATGAGTCAAGATGTCAAGCTTCTTGCTGTGTTAGGAAGAAAATACTGTGTCTTTGAAATTTTTGTTTTGCTCTCGCTTGTTTTTCTCGTTATTGACCTGAACAACTTAGCTGCTTTGTAGTTTTACCTCTTCTGAACTTCTAGAGAAACTTCTCTGATACTCAAAACTTCAGCTGAGAAAAAAATAAAATGCCCCCAATAACCCCACAATAAATGTGTGAGAATCTAGCCAGGTAACTTTTATTTAAGAGGATTTGCTTAGAGAAATTTGTTGATTTCTCTGCTGACAAGTAGAAGGAAATATAATAACATCACTTAACTTGTAGAAGGATAATAAAATAAACTAATTTCTATATAGTGATTGTTTTTACTCTTCTAACAGCAGCAATACAGTGGGAGTGATACAGTCTCAAAATGTGCATAGGCTTGTGTGGTTTCAAATATAGGTTGCTTGGACTACTTCTAAAACCACTGAAGACTCAGGTTATGTGGAGCTAGAAAGTCCTGTGCATCCTTAAGAGCAGCAGTGATGTTTCACGTAGAATAGCCAGCGTGTTGCTTTGTTCTTGTATTTTCCAAATGGTGCAATTAATTCTTTTTTTCATTAATCCAGCTTTTTCTACGAGTGATCCAAAGTACAGAATTGCCCTGCTCTGCAGCTTAACAAGTGGTCGTCAGTGTCCTTGAGATAACAAATGGCTAAAGCCTGTGAAGTTCAGCCTTGAGTACTTCGCTGGCAGCTGTCATGGTGAACAGATAGAGGCTGAACGTCATACTAGTAAGGATGTATTCCATTAATGAAACTGGACGTTAAGAGAAGGAAATAACTGGGGAGGAACACTTCATTAAAGGGATGGATGTTCTGGATTTTGTTTCTCCCATGCAGTTCCCATCAGGGCTCAAGTGGATGATTGAAGTGTTTCATGATCTGAATTAAGACATCAGTATTTCAGAGTTCCTGAGGCTCAAATGAGGTGAGGTAACTTGTGAACTTTCTGTAATTTACTATTCTGTTCGTATTGCTGGAAGGGCAGAGCCTGACTAGTATACTAGTACATACAGTGAGTTTTAGATACCAAATGTATCTAGACATAGTAATTGCAGATTGCTATAAATAGTTACAATGCAAAGCAAAGCCATAGTACATGATAGAGAGGAAACTTACTAAGAGAAGTAGAAATTCACCAGACTGTTCTACTGATCTTGGTGAGATTGACATTATATTGTATAGATTAAAAAAGGATATATCTTTACCTTTCACAGCTAGAAGACTAAGATATGATGCACTTACACTAATGCAGCTGAATTTGATCATAGTGATTACATGAGACCTCAATATAGTGGCCAAATCAAAAATGTTCTGAGGTTTTCAGGGAATTTATATTTGTCTGCAGTGGATTATAACGTAGTTTGGGAAAAAGTCGAAGTGATCCACTCTTCATCCAGAAGCAGAATTCTGTTAGAATTCCCTTTTCAGGCGTATCTGCGGTGGGGGGGCATGTTCTTTCTATGTCTGTTACAACAGCATTTCTTTTATCTATTGCAGTAAGCTGTCATTCGAAGCCAATTTGTTTAAATGTACTGCAGAAGTGGAGACAAAGATCACTTGAAAAAAAGTTTTAATGCACTTCCAAAAGTTTCCATGGGGTATGAATTTTGGACTACTGTAAATCCTAAATTGGTGAGTACTTGGATTCATCTTACAAATAAGATGAACTACAAAGTATGGTTGATATAAGACTAGATTTTACTCTTTTATTGCTGTCCTTTAGTCCACAAAGTCACTCAAGGTGTTTTGTTTCACAGTGGTGTAATGAAAATATTAAAATGTACCTTGTGGATTATGAAAAAGAGAGTTACATGTTGGTGCTGTTTGAAGGATGCAGCTATCAACCTCTGAATTTGAGAAATCTTACCTGTTCACATATAAGAAAAGAATTGTTTAAGATAACCAATTGGGCATGCTGAGTAAAAAGCTGTATCTTAAGTTACCCCTTTCTTGAAAAATGACAGTATAGGAGAAATGTATTCTCTAAATCTTCTGATGAAAATATTCCTCTAAGTGTTGAATAATTGAAGTTCATAATGTGTAATTCCTGCCCCATTTGTGCTGCTCCAATGCGGAAAATGTAGCAGGGAACAGTTACACAGTATTTAATTTCTACTAAATAATTTGGAGGTCTCTGTTTTTCATGTGAGCAAAGTGAATGAAGTGGATGAGGCTTCAAAGAGGGACGGGGGAGAAGAGTGGCTGTGATGCCATTGTAGTATACTGGCTGTTGGCACTGGTGATGAGAACCAGCATTTCACTCTTGTCTCGTTACAGCCAGTTCTAGACATTTTTTTGCTTTCTGAAGCCAGCAGCTGGCAGCTGCGGTCATCCCAGAAAGTGAGGTCTGCCGATTTTTTTATGTGCTAAGGAAGAAAAGATCATGAAAGATTGATAAAAGCTAGTATAAGACGTTGTAGGGATGAAGATCAGAAGTATGGAATGGCTTACATGTGAGGAACAGCTGCATTAAACAGTGTCTTCCGTTGGGAAATGCAAGAACTGGGTGGAGGGCAGAGAGGGTGAAAACATATAAGTCGTTATGCAAGCAGTGATACGGTAACTAGAGGGCCTCAAATGAAGCAGCAGGTCGTAGGTTTGAAACAAAAGAAGGGATGCTTCTTCACACAGTGTGTGCTGTTAATCTGTGTAACTCCTTGTAATGGGATTTTTAGGTAAATCCCCAGGAATTTTGAGTTACGTGGTTTTGAAATGCAACTTGACTTTCTTCAGAGTAAAGCAGTAGTGTCACGTTTTGTTTGTCCGGGTTCTCAGTACAAAGGAGAGAGTGGATACAAAGCAGATGTGGGTCAGCACAAGAGAACAGTAAAAAGTATTAAGCAAGCATAGGAAGCAGCAGTTACATTATGTTGTGGTTGCCTTACCCTCAGGGGTGTTTGGACGTCTTCTACTGCAGTAGAGGTTTTGATTGCTTTTAGAGCAACACTGAAGAGTTAATATTCAAATTGTGTACAATAATAATTTTATTTCAAAGTTTAACTTTTATTCAACAGAGGAGTCTCTTGGTACTGCCTCTCTTAGGAGCTCTTGGACTCCAAAGACCTGGGAAAGAGGAACACAAAGATGAATGCATCAGGTCTGTGCTCAGTATCTTCTGAGAACTCCCCACTCTGTGCCTAAGATCTAACTGGTGCAGAGAAGAGAGACGGTTTTTTTCTGTATTTGTCTTAAAAATTCCATATGCATGAAAGACTGTCATTACTTTTTTATGGCTGGATAGATACCCAGCAACCTTCCAGTTGCTAAAACCTGAATTAAATTTGAACATTATGTCAATATATATAAAAATAAATAATACATTTTAACTTTTAATGTCCATTTATTCTTCAAGATTATCCAAGGGTTCTGTCTCTCAAACCCTGATAGAGTATTTAAGACACCGTGCTGTAGGGTAACTGTTTCAATAGGGGGTTTTTTTGAAACTCTTTGTATAGATGAGGCTTTTTAACTAGTTTAATTATCCTCTTGCAACCTTGCAATGTAGCATACTATGTTACAGTCAGCTTATGTATTCTCCTCACCGTGCTCTTCTCTTGCTCAGTCTGTGCAGTTATTTTAAAAAGAGAGACAATTCTAGCTGAGCCGCACTTGTAACTGTGAGCTCCAGTGAAATATTGCGTATCGGGGCGTGCTGAGCCAGCCAGAGGGTCTATTAATAGTAGGAGTGAACTAAAGATCCCTAGGATAAAGGAAGAGTGGGAGTAAAATTTCATGTGTGAAGATAAAGATGCCATAACAAGATTATGCTTACAGGGAATTTTAACTTCATGAAAAATGATCTCGAAATTCATGAGATATGATGAAATGGAGAGAGTCCTAGTGATTGCAGTAAATAATTGTTTTATGAGCCGTTGTTTTGTAGTAACCCTAATAATAAATACTGTTTCTCCCATGTTGAGGTCACTTCTCCCCTGCCTGGAGCATATCTTGTGACTAATTTTTCTTCGTCTCTACCTCAGAACAATAACACCAGTGTAAATAGAGAAAAAATCATATTTTCTGTGTAGGAGATAAAGATGCTCTAGTTTCATAAGCTCTTTTGCGTCAGCCCCTTCCCGTGGTCCTTTGTATTACTTCATCACATAGTATCATGGAGCATTATGCCTGAAATTCTTTTTGGAGAAGATCACAACCTTGTTTTCAGACAATTACTCTTTTAGATGATCATTCTGCTTCACGTGTGCAGGGACAAGTTCCTCAAATGTGCTGTCACTTTCATATATGGTTGAGCAGGATTTTCAGGTAATGTTTCTAGGGCAAGAGATTTGTAAGGAGGCCCACCCCTGAAATGACTACTTTTAGTGGATTTCAGTAGCAAAGATCTTGATGGATGAGTGGAACTTGAGGATTATGTTACATCCCTGTTACCTTTCTACCGTTTTGCATCTTTCTTTGTCAGTTATGGATGCCATGCAAATAATACTTGTAAGTATTTCCTAATTAAATAATCTCTTTGCTATATCTAGCAGTGTCAATTACTTTTCAATTCCGAACAGTCATTGCTGGTGAGTAATGATGTGTGTGTGCATGTGTTTTTATAGATATCAAATTAAAATATATAAAAACATATGCCTGTATTGTTAGGACTTTGTCACTGGTGTAGCGTACGTGAGGATATTACCAAGACTGATTACTACTTAGACCTCATGCATGTGCTCAACTTAAATAGATTAGACTAAATTGATGACTAATAAAACCATTGGTGGCCTGTAGTGGCCTGTACCAACAAATTCATATAAAAAGTGGTAAAACAGATAAAAATGTAGGCCCTTGGAGGCTAAGGCTTTGGATGTTGGGTTTTGGGGGGATGTGGAATTCAAATGCTGCTTCCGAACACTGCAAAATGACTTTGGTTCATAAATCACTTTGAAAACTTCCTTGTCCTGTTGTGCCATGAGATGTCTTGCTCGTTCAATATGCAGAAACTTCTCTCATGTTGCAAGTTACTAGAAATAATGGATGTGGTATACACTGATATATACTTGCTTGGTACCAAGAGAATATTTTGTTTCCTAACTTTGGAGCAAAGAAAATTAAACTTCTGAAGTAAGCAAAATGCAGTGTAGAACTTAATAGAAAGGAAACTCAAATCCTTTAAGTTCATTTTCTGTTTGTAAACTACTTACTCAAGGAATGTATGTTGAAATTGCATTGATACTAAAAGGCCCTGCTTATGATCTTCTTGAGTTAGGAGAATAGAAAGTAAATAGTGGTTGTACCTGTACAGAAAATAAAGGATATAACTGCCAGGAAATGAAACAAAAAAGATCAGAAGGATAGAGGTAGAGAGGTGGGAAAAAACCCCCGAGAAATAGCGATTAAAAATACAGGAGTGGTAGCATTGGAGAAGTAGAAATGCTTAGGAGTCAAAAAATATAAAGGAAAGATAGTGTTAAAGGGAAATAAATAGGACTATTATTATATTCTGTTTTCTCTTTAAGAATTCAAGGAGAGAGTAGTTTTATAAAGCTGTTCCATTATTAAAGTTGGTTCAGTTTAATTTTCAGCACAGTGAAATGTGGAGCTCCCAGTTCCTTATGAGAGTTTGAAAAGGAGGAGCTCGAATAAGGAAATGTTAGTTGAACGGCATTACGCACTGCCTGGTTAACACCCTGAGAGGCAGGCAGGCCGCAGGTGTGGTGGTTCAGGAAAGCCAGGTACGATTCAGACACTTGATGGCAAGTGATAATCTTCCTTCAGATGTATTCCGTCAGAATCTCTGGGCAGTGGTTAAATAAGAGTGTGAGACTGAATTGAGACTTTGGAAAATAAAACCGTTAAAAAGACGGAAAATAAAACTGCTCTGCTGCGCACTTTGATACAGGCAGGAAGTTTTTCTTCACTGGTGGTTGTCACTGCTCTGCTTAGGCTTTATTGCATAAGCTGGTACTGTCCTAATTTAAACTTAGACTTCCTATTACGAAGTATAAATCAGAAGATTAAAAACCTCCTGCTACAGATTTTTTTAATAGAAAGTGACAGTTTAATTTGGCAGAGTTGAGCTGAAAGGATGCTTAAACCTAGCTGAGAGTGCCAGCATCAGCAGCTCCAGAGTAGTTGGAAATGAAAACAGAAACATGAATAATTAACAGATAAGCTTGAGTTCCTCAGATACTTCGCAATTACTTACTTGAGAAAAGTTTTCTTCTCCATTAAATCCCAGAGTTCTGTTTTTGTAGTCAGCCTGGTTTTGCTTACTGAGAAGTAGTGGATATATACCTAACTCTTGTTTTACAAAAAAAAGGGTTTTGTTTGGGTTTTTTTTAATGGAAAAGTAAGTTTTTCAGGTAAGCTCATTTTTTACTATTACCTAGTTTTATTACTTTATTTCTTATAGTCACATTGGTGTTTTTTTCTTAAGGTACAACAACATTTAAAAATAAACTTATTCATTTATTCATAAGGCCAAATGACCTGCATTTTTTAGATACAATAAGAAATTCATGAGCAATTGTAGCCTTGTCGGCAGGGTGTTGTATTCCAGTGTGCAGCTCTTTGTAACAACACTGAGCTGTTAAACATCTGACTTATTCCATGGGCTTATAGTAAACAGCGTTCGGAAGACTGTCATCATGATAATGGCAGGGAAAATACTACTTTTTTGTATTTATACTGTCTCTCTGATGCTCTGTGCAACAACTTCATGAGCTGGAATGTGGTTCAGCCATATGCTGGAATCAAAGCTGCCAGTTTCTGCTCCAAGGAAATTAATGTGCAAAAAGGTCTTTTATGTATTTCAGCCTGCAGGAGATTTTGCTAATTCAGCTGGTGATTTCAGTTAAGAAATTTGTTTAGAGCATTCTGTTGGTAAAATCTAGAAAATTTTGCTTTGAGGAAAAAAATCTTTACACCTGCAAACCCATGATTTTTCCTTCCTGTTTCTGCTCAGTAAGTAGGATGGAAGTGTATTTTCTTCCTAATTCTCTCTTCGCAATACTGTAATTTGGAAAACAATATTTATTTGAGGAAGGTATATTTGTTTTATAGGGAACAAGAGTAAATTTAACTTTGGTCCTGCTGCTCTGACTTCCACCATAAGTGGATTTCTAACAGCCAGTACCAAATTAAGGAGAAATAATACCAGTATTTCTCCTCTTTCTGAGGGTGGTTATACCCTATTCTGCCATGGAATACTTAATGACTAATCTGTATTTTTCTGCAGCCTCAAATTTAAAAATACTTGTTTAGCAAATTATCAGTAAGAAGATTTCTGTTAGTGTTACAATCTACTTGTAGGTGACCAACATCCTGAACAGAGCCTCTGCCAACAATAATATTAATTATGTCATCTGTAATTGTGGAATAATTTAGGCTGAAAGGGGAGCTGGAGCTTAGCTAGACTACCTTCCTCTCTGAGTGGGTCTAATGAGATTAGGTTGTTCAGTGCCTTGTTTTGAGCATTGCCAAGGAGAGAGTGTATCTGAACTGATGAGTCTTCCTGTTACAGAATCTGTTCTTGCAAAAGTAACATTACTCATTACCACCACTGTCTCCTCACTCCCCACCTCCCCCAGCCCCCAAAAAAGAGGAAGAGGTAGATGTGGAAAAGGTGGTTTCCGCTATGGTTTACGAAATGTGAGTAAAATAGGTTGGAATGTCCTTAACCTTTTCTCTTGCCAACAGAGGTGTTTAGGTGAAATGCCCTCATGAGGTGAATTGACTGTCACTGGTTGTGGTGGAGCTACAGATTGGTCTGAACTAGGAACAGGCCCAGTCACATCAGAACTAACTGAGATCCCCAAAGCAGTATTCAGTAATAAAATAATACTATCTATTTTACTCTTTAGAAACATGGAAATTGTAATACTGTTTAAAAAAAACAACCAACAAAAAAACCCAGACAACCAACCAAAGGCTTTGTGAACGCATTAGAAAGTTTTGTCATATTTTACCCAAAGCCTGGTTAATATTGCCATACTTATGCTAGGTAGTTTCCCAAAATGTTTGTAAACAAGCCCCTGTGTTCTGCTGTATGTAATTTTCATTTTGTGTTACTATTTCTTGTGTAAAAGTCAATTCACTAGAGTAAAATTCCTCTAGAGGGGTGGGGAGTCTTGTAGAAGCAATTCTAGCATGACTTTTCTCCCACGGTAAAAAAATCGAAGTCTCAACCTTGTGATAGCAATGTCTTTCCCTCTTGCCTGACGGTTGTAATTAGGCAAGCAGGCATGACACGGTAGTCTAGTGAGGTATTGTGAAATCTACAGTAACAACAGGTGCTATCAGGCTCTAATTATCCTGAGGCATAGTAAAAACCAAAACAAAGCAAAAATACCCTACCTAAATATTTATTAGGATGTCAATGCAGTGGAGTTCTAAACTGTGACAGTGCATTATTTCGTTGCCAGACCTTTTTTTAGAAAGTGGAATTGGTGAAGTACAAGACCTAGTATTGCCCCTGTTCCAGTGCTGCTTATCTAATGCCATAACGAAAGGAAAAAGGATAGGACTGAAGTGCTTTCAGGCCTAAGATAATTAAGTAGACAAGTGTTCGTTTTCTTTTCTTTAAATGTCACATTCGGTTGTCGTTATTTTGAGAACTTTAGTTAAAAAGTAATTGGTCAGGCATTACTTTCACCGGGCATTTTAGTCCGTGTGCCTTAGCTTCTCAAACGCTAGTCACAGCTATATTTTATTATCGTTCTTATTAATGCAAGGAGTACTATGGTGTCACTTTTCTCATTGTTGCCATCAGTAAAAAGGTTACTGACAAAAAATTGCTCTTGTTTCTTGCATTTTCTGACTGTTCCCAGTTTTAACTTTCAGGATGCATTGTCAACTTTGCTTAGAGTTAAAGATGACTTTCTTATTGGACTAAACTATCAAATACAACCAGTTAAAATCTGTTCACCTTCCTTCGAATTTTACAATATTTTTTTCTTGTGTATTATTTGAAATTCATTAGAGACTTATTTCATGAAGAGATGGATTTTTCCTTATCCTTTAATGTATTTGCTATAGGAATTTACAGCAGGATGGTTTATGTTTCTTTTGAACTTTATCTGGAACACAGAGTTTCTGATACCGGTGTATGTTTGCTGGGATAAAATATACCATAAATGAAGGACAGATGGAATTTCAGATGTGACAGGACTGTGGGGTTTAACAGAAAGAGAAGATGTTTGGGAGGGAATATTTTTACCCATATGATAACATCTGATTTTGGTATTCCCCTTGCTACAGTGCTATTCAACAGACTGACTTCTCTTTTAACATGACTTTTATTTTAGCTAGTTGCAGAAGCCTTTCACTAAATAATTGGGATGATATCTTATTTGATAGTCTAAATACTAAGAAATTTACGCCTGTACTCTTTCATTGTATTATGTGCTACAGTCAACAAGAACCTGCTAAATGTAACTCTGTTCTCTTAAATCAGGCTAAGTGAGGTGGTCTGTCCTTGTGTCGAAGAGATGTGCAGACATACATGATGCAATGCTTCTGTTTGCTGGTTGGAAAGGACGTAGTTCTGTAAAAAGTAACAAGGTGTAAAAATTAGTAATGGCTTTTTTCTTCCGCTACTGTCTAAGTTTGCATTCTGTTTCTACAGATGTTGGAGTGAAAGAAAAGTGAAAGGCAATATAGCTTTCCATGGGAGGCTGGGGAGATTCGGAGCTTGTCCTGCTGGAAATGAGTGCTCTGGGGAATACGTGTTACATGAAGAAGCAGAAAATACAGAGGTAGAACAACCAGGATTAAACAAGGATTTGGATCTCCCTGTGTACAATTGTACACGCTTGTTAGGTGGGTTTAATTTTTTTATTCTTTGAGGGTACAGCCTACACTTCTGTAGTCTCTAGTCATCTTCACAAAATTCCTGTGGGATCCATTCCAAACTCCTCATCGTGTTTTTCAAGAGAATCTGTCCCACTGCAGGGCGCTGCTTGGTTATCCCTGGTCCCTGAACACAGTGGATTGCTGCGGGTGCCTCAGCCTTGGGGATGTTAGAGAGCTAAGGATGCTGTAATTCTTGCAGTATTTCTGTCATCAAGTTGAGGGCTGTGTCTCTGCAAGGGGTGGTATGTCAAATCATGCTCTAATCCAGAATGTCTGCTTTAGCAGTTGGGCAAGAGTGCTTTAAAATCTTTATGTTCATGAAAAGCGTAATTTTCCCCTCGATGGTGCAGTTATTTGGAGTGAAACAAATCAGTTCTGTCTCAAGTGCGCATCACAGGAGTGTAGAGAAAGAGGTGAATGACTCTTCCAGCTGGAAGAGAATTCTGAGGAAAACAGTGAACACAACAGAGAAAAGTGGATGGGGTGAGAGTGCTTAACCTAATGCTCCTTTCTACAAATAGTTACATATGTATTACACAGTATTTTTAGTGGTCTCCATATAGTTGCATTTCACTTCCAAAGCTTCCTCCAAAATAAGGAAATTAAATGCTTCCCAAGATGTAGGCCCATGAAGTTAGTATAGTTCTATGGTGGTAGAAAACTCTTTTTAACTTTCTGAACTTTGGCGTTTCACGTCTTTTTTTTTTTTTTTCTTTGTACACTTAAGCATTATTATTACAAAAAACCAAACTCACTGCACTTTCCTAAAGTTATAAATGTTTTAGAAATCTTTGTATATGTATCAAGAAATTACTTCAGAGCTTCTGAAATTGTTACCCTCCCAAACTTGTTTTCTGGGTTTCCGAAGGATATTAGAGGAGTCATCTCTATTACCTGTGTAAAACTATTTGGGTGAAACTTGAGTGCGTTTAGAAGAAAGCACCTCTTTAGATGAAATGGCACTCGGTAATAAGTGCTAAACCATCATAAATTCAATTAAACAGTGTCTCGTGACTGTGTTCTAAGGAGGAACATCCTAATCAGTGTTCCCTCTTTCTGAGTGATTATTAAATAATGACAGTATCTTGAAGAATATAGGAAAAGATATTCAGTCATTGCTATTAGAATAAAATTTTCACAATCGGAACTGCAGAATTTGACATGATACGAGCTTCGTAGTATGTGTCTTAAAAATACCTTGTCCTGTTTGGCCACTTAAACAGAATATGTGGAATTGCTTTAAGAAGTTACTTGTAGAATGCTTGAGCTAGAGAAGGGGATCTGGAAAGGACAGTGTACAAATCTGAAATCCTGTAGGAAACTCTGCCAAACTGTACTTTTTCAAGCTAAAGCCTATCTGAAATCAGCAGGCTTTGCTTTTTCTATCCTGAAATTTATAAGAAACCCATGCTTTTAAAGATGGCATCCACAACTTGAAAAGATTACGAGATACCAAGAAGTAACTCTGCTATTGCCAATGAGTTTTCTGTGGAAATAAGAAGTTATTACGGTAATATATACATACGGTAATTACGGTAATATATATATACGGTAAGAAATACATAGGGGGAAAAAAATCAGAATTGGTGTCTTCTGTTAGGGGAATTTTGATGGAACATTCTATTTCTATTAATCAGTTTGTAGTAGACTTTTGGAGAAAGGTTTTTGCTTTTCACAGGAACCTGTAGTTATTCTTGAAAAACAAAATATCCACATTATGTGAAAATAAAACAGCTTCCTAGGTAATAACAGGAGTTTCATGCTAATGATAGTTCACGGTACCTTCAGCATTTTGTTTATGTAGCAATGTGTGTGTTAGATCTCACATGGAGCATATAGTTTGTAGTATGATGCATGAAATCCAGCGTGTGAGTCTGTGTTTGAAAGCTGCACAATAATGCAAGCAATAGAATGATATCTCCTGTGATTTACTGAGGTGCTGCTTCTGATAGATGGACAAAAATTTAATTCTTACTCCATGAAAAAAACTAAAATCTTTCACTGCATTTTCTTTTTTTTTTTTTGGTAGAGGCCTTGTTCTTCAGCTGTCCGTGACCAGTAAGTGTCATTTACCAAAAAAGGAGAGCAATTATTTTAATTTTTTTTTTCACTTAGACGTCATGACTGTATTTGAATTGTATCTAAAATGATTGCCCAAGAAGCAGAGCATGCCAGATTATTTTCTTAGCGTTAGAGTTCAAAAATAATCAATAGATACTCCTTTTTCCTTATTATCTGTTGAACAGCTCAAGTTGTTTGTTGAGAGAAGAATATACTTTCAGTTGCTATATGTGCATATGTCCCTCAAGGGTAATCCAGAATAAAAACAGTCTGCAGAAATTTTATGAAATTTTGTGAGGCTAATTAATTCCCTATCCAACAAGAATTCCTTTGTCAAGCTTGTCGGTATGGAAGCAGGACACGAGCTGGAAAACCTTGATAAAACATGACAAAGAGCTTTTGGTGTGTTTGATGTGGCATTCAAATGGAAACAAATGCTGCTGCAGAAAGCAGAAATGTTTGGCAAGGAGGGCGAAAACAGTGGAATACGCCTCTCCCAAAACAACAAAATAAGGAAAAAGACCATGTGAAACCAGTTTTCCTTTTACACTACCTGAGGATGTTGTGCAAAACATAGCACTTGCTTTTTATTTCTCAACTGAAGCTTGAAGTGTATTATGTGCAAAGTAAACAAGCATTGAACAGACACTAGGAACTTTCAAGAGCAACTTCTGGTTTACACCTAAGAAGATTGAAGTCAACAACTATTAGCTGTTCAGAGGAATTTTGAGGTAGGTAGCGTGCATAATTATGTGTTAGCATAAATCTTCCGAAGCAAAGGATGTATCTGCTTATTCCAGGTGACACCAAGGCAGTTGGGTAGCACTCACTAAACCGAATCGATTTACTTCAGAAGAGTTGGAGTGAAAAGCATTTCTTCTGCTTGCATTTTTAGAAACCGATCTGAAAAATACTAGACCGGCTATTTTTTAGTATCAGACACTTCTATTTGTGCTCAAGAGAGAGGATGGTTGGGGTTTTTTTGATTGTTTTTTTTTCCTTTGGGGGATAAAATCCCTCAGTGTGTAGGATCTTGTTGGACAAATACTTAAACCTTCTAAAGCAGAATCAACATGCGGATGTTGTAGCACAGGGAAATACAATGTGGCTGCAGATTTTGATTGATATGAGGAAATAAAATAAATGATGTATTGGCTATAAGAATTTCACACTTTCTAGAAATGATCTGAAAATCCGAGAATTTTTGTAACGGTATTTATTAATATTTTATGCAAATTTAGAATTTCCATGTAGTTCTTCAAGACTTCTAGTTTGGGTATGGCAACTCACCCTGCCAGCTAACAGAAAATAACTCGAGCGGTGCCTGATGTCTTGTGTGCTTTGGGCCAGCCTTTTGCTGAAATTTAGAAAGCCAAGACAGAAGTCGTTTTCTTGACGTAACTGGCCCACCGTGAAATTCTCTAACTGCTGAGAAAGCACACAAGTCTCTGTTTGTTAGTGGCCAGTAATACCATGTGCTCCTGATGAAAATGTTATGATGTGTTTCAGCATTTTTTTCAAGTATACTGAAAGAGAAGATTGAAAAAACCTTAAATACCAGCCAGTGTTTTCATTTCTTCTCTCGCTCTTTTAACATTAACTTCTTCTGTTAGGAGACTGATACATGGATCATCTCTCCATATCTCTCCAACCACCCATCCTGTCTCACACTGAAATACACATTAAGCTCATCCATTGTGAAATAAATACTCAGAAATCTCTCCAAAACAGACTTACAGGTGTAATGGATTGAATTAAAATTTAGAGTGACATACTTTTTAAAAATACTTGGTAGAAACAGTTAATCCCGATGAAAGGTATAAATACCTTGTCTGAAGCAAAGATAACTTTGAAGTATAAATAATGTAATACATTTTAATCAGTTTTACTGCAACAATTTTTATCTATAAAATGACTTATCTTGGAAGCTCTTTTCAAGCAAGTTGAAAGAAGAATATAATTTGCTTGAATAGAATTTTAGTAGTGAAATCTCCGTAGTTTGGAACCTGGACAATCTTATAATGGTGTACTCTCTTGCTTTCTGTCTAACAACAATTAAAAAAAAAAACCTTCCTGAGCAGTCGCCCAAAGTAGTATAGAAACTACAAGTTTAGATGCGAGTTTGTTTCTTGTCAAAATAGTGCTTATGGACTAGACTTATTCAGTAAATCCTGGAAGATTTACTAGAGCAAAATTCAGTTTTGAGCAGAGAATTGCAACACTATTATGTACCATTGAAGCTTCTTGTTCCTGCTGGTAACGGAAAGATAATACTTACCACAATTTAAAATCACTGTGCAGAGATTGTTGATATTTTGGCACTTGAACAGAAACTTTTGAGCCGTGTGTAAGTCAGTGGAGTTTATAGGGTTCTTTCTTGACAAGCTAATATATTTTAACCAAGATAAAACTTTATAACTAACTCTGGAAGTTTAATACAGATCCTGTATCATGATCAAAATATACTCCTTCCCTCTAGGAAAAAAATACATCCTTGTAAGGACTTTAGCAAGGTGTAACTGTTACACTGGTCATCTTCAGCTAAGCTCATTCCATATTTCAGTTCACTGATCTGAGCTAAACATAAATTACATGGCGCACTTTTTTCTTCTTTGTGTTCTTAGAAGCTTTCCAGACTGGGGAAAAAGGAAAGGGGGGACCCCCCCCGGTCACAAAACAAAACAACAAACCCACAAAAGAAAAACCAACCCAAACCCACCAACAGTGCAAAGGGAAGCAGCTCCCTGTGAGGAAGGTTGCCACTTTCAAACTGGAAGTGAATGGGATTCATTCTTTACTGGTAGTTTCTTGTGCAATACTTGGCGGGTTTTAGAGCAGTGATGTTAAAAATGTGAATTTCACCAGTGTCCATGCTTGGAACACGTGATAGATTTGCACAGCTGCTTTACTTCATTTTCAGAGTTAAGTATGATTCAAAATGCCAGGGTTTTAAAGTATTTTGCCATAAAATTTTAGTATTTTACATCATTTGGTGTATTAGAACAAATTTGGACTAATAGACTGCAGAAGTATGTTCAATATAAATCCAGAGAGCTGAAGTCTGGATATAGTTGAAGAAAATAAATGGTATCATTCTCAATTGCATGTTCCTGGCGCTGCAACCCAGTACATCTCAGAATCTGCAGAGCATAAATTTGACCTTTGAAGAAGGAAGACTTACTACGTTGACGCTGAGAATTTATTTGATGTTAAGTAACTTCATGCAGTTTTCCACACGTGGCTGATTTAAGGGGAATGAAGTAGGAGGCTGGTTGTGTACTGCTGCCCGTTAGAAGCATTTCAACATTTTCTGCACTATTTTAATGATGAATATAACTTAACAAAGATCTTGGCAACAGAGGGAAGCCAGGAACCAGAATAGAGACGTTGTGTATTTCTTGCTTTTCGGGGTATGCGTTACAGTTTCTGCGGTGGTGCTCCTTAACATGGGGTTGTCTAGTCCACCTGGGAGTGAGCGTCAGAGGGAAAAGGTAAGAATCATGTGGTCTTTAAGGAAGTTTCTCTTAACCAGACAAGTTTTACTTGAGTCTAGTTTAACATTGCTTTCGTAAAGCCAAAGATTTCTCCCGGCTAGACAGCGTGAACAGTTAGAAAATTTGAACTTGAGGGCTATGACGAGCATGCAGTGACAGATAGAGTGAAGTTAAGTGTCAGAAACTTTAATCACAGATGACTGCTCTGACTCCTGAGAAAAGACAGTGTAATGCATAGTAAATATAAAGGAAACTTAAATTCCGGGCAGGCGTAGATGTAGATGCTGTGTAGCTATGCTCGTTACCATTAGCTGAACATCTGGGACATTGGTTTTGGGATTAAGGCAAAGAAAGATGCTTTGATTTCTGAGTAGCAGGATAATCCACATTGGTGTTCCTGATCTCTCTCCATTATTTGAGCTTTCTACCATGAATTCCAGTTTGTCAAATCATCATATTAGTATGCTTTTTCTCATTTTCCACCTAAACCACTTTTTTTCCATGCCAGCCTCTTCATACATCCTAATCTTTTTTCTTTTTCTAACTTTCTGTTAAATTTTTTATTTACATGGGGTCACTCCGGCTTCACTAGTTGCTTCTCAGCCCTCTTGTTTCTGTGCTTTTGTTACATATCTGCCTTACCATTCTCATCATCCCATGTAGTTCATCCCTCTCCCTTGTACTCTTCTAGCATATAGTCTAATTGGATGTTGTTTCTGCTTATGTATTATCAATGCTTTTGAAAGATTTCTCATTTGTTACTTGATTTATGATAGAATAATGGACAGTCTAATGGACGCTGAACAAACTATTTTGAATTATTGTGAAATAGCACTACTGATTTTACAAAGGCATAAAACTTATTTAAAATATTCATCTTTTCTCTTGTCATTGGCCTTATCTCTTGAAATACCATAAATTACGCATTCTTAGCTTTATCTGCTAGTAAAAATATTATGCTGTCTGTTATACTAGAAATCCAAGGCAGTAAAATCCTGTGTCGAGCAACTTCATAGAGAAAAGGCCTTTGTTTGGAACAAAATGCCAGTGAATATTGACTTTCATTTGCAGTCAGTTCAGGTGCCTGTATAATTTTGATGGAGTTCCATTTATTCAAAAGGAAAGCTTTTGCAGAGTTCATGCCAAGGACTTTATGGATAATTAATTGTAATGGATACCTTAAAGCTGAAAGCGCTTTATTTGTGCTGTCATGTGCATTTGGGAAAGTATTGAAATAGGTTTTCTTTTTATACGTTATGTAGGGAATCAGATGATGGCTAGCTTGCATATAAATGGGATCAGCTACTGCATTCACTGTATCAAGAGATTTCCCACCATAAAGCCACTACTATTTAATCGTGCAGGTGGACAACAAAAATGCTTAATCCAAACACTTAATGACATAATTGTTTAAATGAAGCATGCATATTCGATACAGCCAATACCAAAAATAGGTTATTAAGTTGGAATTTAGACTAGAATTTTCTAAACAAAAGTTTTCAGCGGCAGCAGTGAGGCACAACCCTTTTTCTAAGGGTTATATTTTTAAAGTAGGCAACCGAGTTAAAACTGGCTGAGGATGTAACATAATTTCTTCACTGACCTGGTTTATTGTTTTGCTCCTTTGGCACTTGCAGCACTGAACTGATTGCTTTTCTTCTCTGTCCTAACCATGGTATGTTTTTCCTAAGCTAGTTTTAACCAGAAACAAATACGAACCCTTCACGCACTTCACATTATAAGCAAAATCATCATTTCAGTTTTGATTGTTTATCTAAATCCCTTTCTCACTGAACTGAGGACTAAGTACTAAGAAATCTAGAACTGGTTTCCTGGTTTTAAAAATGCAACACTAAAAGCTTCTCCTCATTTCTTACTGCATCATGCAGAAGAAAGGTAGCTCTGCCACGCTGATGTCTGAGCTGGCTGCTGATGTCATGCTCTTTTATTGGAGAGACCAAACATGCTGCCACATTTGTCATTCCAATCTCATTTACAAGGGGTCAGGATTTATAATGCTTTTTAGCTTTTTTGACATAAAATTTTTGTGGTTCTGGTGCAGCAAGAGCTTTTTCATAGATGTGCTGCAATAAAGGAGTTCACGTGAAAAACAATGCGTTAAAAGATAGCAATCCATGAGTGTCGCATCCACAGATCCACAGAGCCTAGTCGTTAGTTTGGAGCTGGTTTCACTAACCAACACGTGAATTAGTAACGTTTTAAATAGACTGTTTTGTTCTTCAGTATATTTGTACTTCTGCCACCTTACAAATAATAAATGATGAAAATGTGAAAATCATTATGCAGTGACAAATTTGAGAGTTACAGTTGTTGTAAAGGCTCTAGGAAGAGGGGGTTTTTGTTGTTTATATTTCAGTTGTGCTGGTGCTAAATGAAGGGGATAGGAATGATCTCTGTGTTAGAGGATGAGCAATTAACGCAAGCTAGATCAGAAGGGAAGCAGAGATGAACTGAACAGATGCTTGTGGAAGGCTGAAGTGATATCTTTATATGAGGCAAATGGAACAGCTGTAAGTAGTGATGCTCAAGACTTCTACAGTAAGGATCATGTTTTTAATAGAGATAGTTCTATATTCTGTGGACACTTTCATTGTCTCATTGAGCATGTCCTTTGACACTCCCAGGCCTGTGACCTCTCTGTAATAATGAAAATTGCGTACAGAGAAATGTAATATAATTAACACACTTTTTTGTATTTTTTTGTTGTATGTTGGTGCAGTTTCTCAGCTGGAAGGAGCCTGGTGAACTGAGCACTGTGTGACTAATGAGCTGTCTGTGGAACATCTGCAGTCTGAATACCTGCATCTCCACTGAAAACAGTCTGGGAACCTGTGCCTTAATGAAACTTCAGACCTAGGAAAGGTGATCCTGTCATTTCTACTAAATTGGCTGCTGGCTTATTTTTTTACAATACCTTTCTTCTGTGCTTGGGTAATCCTGATCTGACACAGTCTATTTGGCTGTGTTCTGTCTAATTTTTCCTTAATATAAGATCAAGTCAAACAGCTACCTCTTAGAGATGATGCTGCACTAATTTTTCTTTTCAGATTCTTTCTAGTGTCAAACACATTCTTGTCAGTAAGTTCTTTCCCATGGCATTCAAATAACAATTGCTAGTCCTTAATTAATCAGTCTTTAAAATAGTAATAACAAAAGCAGTGATAGCATATATTATTCCTAAAGTCAAGGAATGGCTTGTTTTTAGGAGATGAGCATTACTGGATTGGGTAATCCTGTACAGGAGTGCTGTGTGGCAAAATTTTCAAGTGCTGAACCCATGATACAATGAATAAACTCATAGGATTTAACCCCCGTGAACAGCCATAATATTTCAGGCTTCAGTCGTATTCCAGAAGAAAGTGTTTGCACAGTTCATATGTTAATCTTGGGACGCTTGTTTCTTTGCTTTGCCTTAGCCTGTTTTTATAAATTCAAACCTTCCAAGGTTTATTATACATATTTTACTGCCCAACAGGAGTTTTAGAGTATAATGATATAAAAAATAACTGGTTACTCAGTTAACCTAGTAATAGAAACTCTACATGTAACTAGGATGGATTACTTCCTTCTTTTCCAGAAGTTATTTTGAATAGCCTTTCATACATTAGTTTCCCAAACTAAGCATATGGTAGATCACATCATACTTCTGTAGCTGGCTGTAGCTACTTCTGTAGCTGTTTCAGTTTTGGGCGCTTGTAAGCCAGAAAAGCAGCTGTACGACAGTTTCAGGATGTAGCGTCTCAAGATTTCACTTCAGTGCGATTGTTGCTTTCCATTAATATTTGTTTGTGATAGATTAATCACCATAACAAAGCTTGAACCAAATACTGAGCAAATGTGATCTGTGAACACGTTGAAAGAACTGAATAATTCAGTCTGCCCAAAAGCTGAGGAAATACTAGGTACGTGTTTAAATAATAATGTACCAGGATGTTTTAATAATAATGTAACCAACCAGGAAAATGTAAGAAAAAATGTCATTCAAGTGGATCTTGTAGTTATCTTGTATTATTACTTCTTGTAAGTGTCACTGAAAGTGATCGCCAAATATTATAATCTTTTACTTATTTTAAACGTGAAGAACAAATTTCTTCAAGTCAGTTAGTCATTATTAAATGTCAATGCCTGGTAAAATTATTTATATTTTTATCAACACTAAGTGCTGTCTTTTGACTATATACTGAAAATCAGAAATCATCTCTCAAGTGTTTTATTAGCACACTGTAAATTTTTAACAATGCAGTGCAGATTTTATTTCTGAGGAATGCAACTTGTGGTGTGATTTATAGAGCTAACATCTCTGAACTCAGGAAACGCATTATGTGCTGCGACTTCCTTTTGAGAAGCAAATAACACTTCAGGTTATCAAATAGTCATAAAGCTTGCAATCATAAACCTATCTGGTGCTGTTAGCTAATCAGAATCATTCTTCCATGGATAATATTTTCAGATAATGTTTCAGTAAATTGCATGTTTTATTGCTTCTGTAACACAGTATCCATCCCTTCCTATGATTCACAAACGGGGCACAGGAGCAAGTCCCTTTGGAATGTGTAAATCTTTGAAATGAAAGGACGTTGCCCTCTTCCACTATGTAAATTAATTTAAAAATTCAATTTTGTTGTTGATGAATTGACTAAAAAAGGAAAAATCTTAAATTAGGAGGGGAAAAAAGATGATCAAGGTCAAAATTAGTACTCAAAGCTGTCGGCCACCCTGAAGACTTACGACTTGCTTTAACACTTCTCCTGTTGCCAGTTTCCATTTGGACTGGAGTTTATCAACTCAAATTTTTTGGTTTAGAATGATGTTACTCTTCCACCAGGAGTGACTATCCAGACAGGTTACCAGAGGTGTATTAGATGACCACCTCCCCTATTCTTTGGGGCGCTGATGACAGCCCATGCGCAGCTGGCTGGGCTTCTTTGAGGCCTTTGATACAGTCCCCTACAACATTGCTGCTGCTAAACTGAGGAAGTATGGGTCTGATGGATGGACTGTTAGATGAATAAGGGATTAACTGGATGGCCATACGCACAGTTACAGTCAATAGCTCAATATCCAAGTAGAAACCAGTAATGAATAGTGTCGCTCAAGGGTCCATACTGGGACCGATACTTTTTAATACCTTCATCAACAGCATAGTGGGATTGGGTACACCCTCAGCATAGCTGCAAACACCACCAAGCTGAGTGGTGGAGTTGGTTGACTAGAGGGAAGGGATGCCATACCGAGGGACCTTGGCAGGTTTGAGGCTTGTGCAAACCTCATGAAGTTCAACAGGGCCAAGTTCAAGGTCCTGCATCTGGGTTAGGGCAGCCTGATTTAAACCATTCCATGATCAGGGAGTTGGAGGCCTGTTGGAAGGAAGGAAGGTAGAAGGGATAGTAGGTAGGAACTGAAATTGGCATGTGATGACACATCATCCTAACCGCTGATAAAATCCACCTAGGTGGACGGGTCGCCTTGCTTAACTTGGAAAAGGAACGTGAAATTATATAGGTTCATAAAACAGCCGCTGTTAAATGGCTTCCTACCAGGCTCTTACATGGTCTTCAAAAAGTTAGTGGTGCTTCTGTGTTTATTCTGAAAGTTATTAAATAATAATTCTGAATTACTAGTGCAATTGTGCTCATATTAAAAAGAAATAATTTTCTTGAGATTTGATAAGAAAATCAGCCTTATTAAGGCTCTGTGAATAATTGCCCCAAGTGATTTATCTCACTTTAATAGTACAGCAGCACACATATCTGCAATGTGTATTCTCATCATTAAAGACTTTTAGTACAAATATTTAAATATCTAATAATTGGAGACTTGACATTTATTAGAATGTAGGTTTGGGGAGAGCTTATAATGCTTTTAATATAACTTGACAGCCTGAAAAAAATGTGCATTAATTCCATTATTGTAAAGCCTTAAAGGAAAATTACCAAGAGATGCAACTTGGATTTGTCCTTTTCTGCCTTCTGAGTGTGAACTGAGCTGTGCTGTGGTTAGCATTTGCTCAAGTATCTGGAACAAAAAAAAGGGATACTGAATCTTAATTATTTTTTTTTTTCCTCTCACCAATGCAGGGTAACTTCATTTAGATAGTAAAGATTTTTATAAGTGTTCATTATCTGTGTTTAGAAATAGAGTTTGTGTTAAATGTGCCTAACTGATAGGTGGATAGGTAAGCAGAGGCTCTTTGATCTGGAAAAACTCACAGCAGAATCATAGACTCTGAAGTTTAGGATAAAATCCTTTTACTTGATCTTCTGGTTTTGTGCTTCCAGATAGAGAGGATAGTGGGCTGATTTAGAGTCACTAAAGAACTAAGGTCTGATTTCCATGGTGCTTGCACAGCCTGTGTGAAGAACCAGTAGTAAGGCCAAGAGTTAATTTCAAGAGCACAAACTGTCTTTTTTTGCTGCAATCAACACCTGGTGATTAACCTACAAATTTTGATGGTTTTGGCAAAATACCAATTAAATTTCTTCTGGAAAAGGAACAATTGGTAATTTTATTGAACAACTTTCAGTACTGAGATAGTTGGTGATTTAAAATACTGCTTTGGGACTCTCAGGAGTGGTCAGTGGAGTTTGGAGGAGTAAGTCCACGTCTGCCTCTGAGACACAAGAGTGCCATTCCGAGCTTGTCACAAACCCGGGCCACAGATCTTGCCGTAGTTGTTCAACGGCATCTACTTATTTTCCGAGCTGCCAGGAAGAGTTAGAGATGGAGGGCTTGTGCCTGCATCTACACTTCTCCCTAAGTAGCAGTGGGAGAGTGGAGAAGGCTTAAAAAGGAAACCTTTCTATTCTTGTTGCTGCTGGCATCGTTGGGTCAGTATTGTCAAGTGTTTTAATGTTTTTCCTTCCCTGGCAGCGCTTCTTACCTGTGTCCTCTCCTTCTGTGGCAGTATCCGGAGATGCACAGAGCAGGCTAAGAGATGACAGCCGTGTCTCACTGCTGCTGTAGACTGCTGCCTGTCTTACACACACATTGAACTGACCCTGATTAGGACTTCTTAAAGAGACTTTCACTTGGTTACCTGAGGTACTTTAGCAGCTACTTTCTCTTCAGCTGTCACATGTCTTCCCAGCTTAATGACTAATGGCAGCTCATATAAGCTAGTCCCAAACTGGACCAGATAAAAGCACATCAGGGTATTCATGCTATTTTTTCCCCATTTAACTGTAAAGATGGAGTTCTCTTAGCCTGCTGCTCTTTAGAAGAGTACATATTGACAAATGACACTCCTTTAATGCTTTCTGACAATAACAGTGCTTTTTGCCAATTTCTGCTGCCAATAATAATGACTGTCTGTTACACCAAAGCAACTAATGAATGTCTCCAAATGACCTTTTAGCAACTACTGTCCACATTAACTACTCCACAGCATTTTCACCTTTCCATGGAGTTGCCAGTGTTTAATTTCGCCTGTATTAACGTAACTGGCAAAACTGACAACTGTATATAGGGTAGTTTGAATGACATTGCTGCTGCAGCAGCCAGTCCAGTTCTGCAACTTGTGAGGAGCACTTGGGGTCACATTGACAGATGACTTTGAGGGACAGGAGAAGCGCTTGCCTCTGTGCAAATTTCTCGAATGAAAGGCAACTAAAAAGCACAAAAGAGTTGTTCTTCATGGCTTCGGGTTAGTACTAATGCTCCTGCAAGGCCTGGTGGTAGCATCCATTTCTAGGGCAGGCAAAGAACATGTGTGGGCAGTTATGGCTGCTCTGAGCTCCCTGCGAGGTTTAATCAGTCTGCATCTGATTCTTGAATTTATCACTGCTTTTAAAATATTTTAGGACTCAGTCCAGCGTATGTTAAGGTGAAAAAGGGCAGGTCACAGTTAGTGCTCTTCTTCTACGTGCATAGGAGAGAAAAAGAAATTTCTTGATGTGTCTTAAATTCCTAACTGACTAATCAACATGGACTGTGTGGGAGCGTTAGGGATGAGCTTTAGAGACTGCTGGATCACGTGAAGATCACGTTGCTCAAGATCCCTTGAAACAGCAGCCAGCATACGCCTTCCTAGAAAATACAAGGAAAAATAAGCTAAAGGGAATGAAGCTGGGGAGTTAAAATTCCAACTGAATGACAGCCCTTCCTGTAGGGCCAGTTAACCCTTTGTATAACACAACTCTTTGTAATGTAAGTGCTAATTCTTTATCGCCTTAGTTTTCTATCCTGTGTACAGTGCGACCCTGCTTCATTCCCAAGCACCTATATGTAGCTTCCAGCTCAAAATGAAAATTGGTACAAACATTTGAAGGTAAGCAGTAAGCTCCCTTGGATTAGAAGGGCAACAACATCTCACCCTATTGCTCAGAGATCCTGCTTTCTTGAGGCTGATGTCAGAAGCCCACTCTTCTTACTACTCCACATGTGTAATTAAAACTTAATACATGTGGAAAAGTGGTCCGATAATTAAAACTTAATGAAGAAATGAAATGCACGCAATGGGAGTGTTAGAAAATAGGATATTCTATATCAAAATATGGCATTGAGAATTCAAAAATAAATTTCATTGATCAAGTATAAATATTTGCACGTGAGTAATTCCTATTAACTTGCTTAAGTATTTTAATTATAAGCAAGTGTTTCTTGTTAAATATTTTAAACTACACGTTCTTTTTACATGGCAAATAAAGTAATGTTGTACAATTTTCCCTTAAATATTGTATCACTTCATTGAAAATGTATCCTCTCCTATAAATATATGACCTTTATTTAGTTTCAGCAGACAGCAGCACAGCTCTCACTAGTGCATTTGATTAGCTATGTTCCAATAATATTTAAAATCAAAAGTAGAGGCAAAAAGAAGCCACAAGAAGTACATGTGTTAATTTCATGGCTACTTGAAAATATTTGTCTTCCTGATGTAGGCCCTGCAACAAAATGCAATGCTGAATTGCTCCTTGTTTCACGATAGTGTTTTGGAGAATTACACCTATGAATAGCTGCAAATTCAACAATCTAAAGGATATCTGGACAAGTTACTGTGCAGAAATGAAACATGGCCATTGTGAAGTGGTTCATACTACTCTGAGCAAATAATTTCACATGGAAAATACAACATTTTGATCCATTTGCAGAATATTTGTAAGTCATCTGCATAGTTTCAAGCAGAAGGAATTCAGAATTCAGAATGAATTCAGCAGAATGAATTCCTTCTGGCATGAATACAGCTGAGGTGTAGGAGTTACCTTGTAATATATGGTAAGTGCTCCAACACAGCAGGCAAATAGGGATAACTTCTTTCAAGAGAAAACTTAGACACAAATAAATAGCAGGACTCTGGCCACAAATGAAATGTTATAGGAACAGACTAGTGAAGAAAACCACTTGCGATATGTGAAACATTTGAAGCAGGTAGTTGAAGGAGGTCCTAAAGAAAGCATTGAAGCATTTTAGGAAGTTCTTGAAATCTGGACTAATTAAGAGATACAGTATTAGTTATTTAGATATCTGTGCAACTGGTGGTCTCTTCATATAGTTAATTAAACTGTTCACATATCAGAAATTAAGCATGTGTATACGTACTTTCAAAGTAGAACTGAAGTGATTTGTATTAAGCAGCTGTTGCCATGTAACATTGTGATATTCTGAAATCTGAAAGCATTCTGATGTAATGGAGGGGAAAAAATCGCTATGTGATTTTGGGCTGACAACAATTTAATCGTAATGTATATTACAGCTTTTACATGTTTTCAGTAATATTAGTTCTGTTGGTAGTATGCATTGTATCGTTCATCCTATTATCTTTCACTCCTGTTGTCACCTTTGGTAAATTTGTGTATGAAATGTAAGAATTTTTTGTGTCTCTACCCGTTAAAAATAACACTAAAATTGATACTGGTTTAAAGGCAAGGATTTTACCCAAACGTGACTTCCTATGAATGAGGAAGCTACAGAACCAGGAGTAGTATTTTCCTTGATATTAGGTTGCATGTTCTCAACACCGTTCAAAAAAAGAGTATAGAGAAGAGATACTCTGTCTCAAAGTCTGCCTAACATACAGGATAACTCTGACCAGTTTTCTGTGACGTGAGGGAGAATGCCCTGTTAGCCTTTACTACATGTTATAGGAAAGCTTTCCCTCTTGTGATTCAGTGAGTTGCAGGAGCAGAGGAAGTGGCCATGTGATGCACTTTACCTTCTTCCATCTTGTTTTCACCTTTCATTACAAAGAGATTGTACCTCTCAATTGCAAAACTACTGCCTTGATCGGTTTTTTAAAGACGTAATACAGTCTGTTATTTAAGGCTAATCTGTGAAACACACTCATAATGCACAATCTGAAATTCAGTGCAATAAAATCCTCCTGTACCAAGGAGGACACCTTGTGCATTAGCACTAGCAGAGATGATCATGTAATTTGGAAGACTTACGACAGCTGTAGCTGTGGTTCCGTGGTACAGAAGAAGACCTGGAAAGGTCTTTAAGCTTGAATTCAGTTTTACGTGACTGTACAGAACAGATACGGCATGAGTGCTGAGAGCTTGAATGGAATTTCAAAAAGCCTTTTGTACATTTGTGTACTGTGGCATGGGCTGCTCTGAACGTCGGCTCTTGAAAGGTAGTTTTCTGTTATTCTTTTTGGCAGTGAGAGGAAAATAAAACAGTGCCAGTGGATGGAGAAGGTTGGGTCTACAGTGGCAGAACCAGAATTCAGGGAGCACCAGTTCCCCAACTTCCCACCAGCGCACTGGACACAGGTTAGCATCCTGGCTTTTTATGCTGCTAGTTTTATAACCTGTCTGCACTGGATGACACTTCAAATCCACAGCACGGGTCTTCACTAGGTTCACAAACACGTAACAATCCCAAATTTTTATCCTGTGTAGGAAACAGTGTAGTATAATTGAATCCTTAAAGTACTGCTTGATTTGTGGAAATCATTCCAATGCTCTTGCTGCTGTCAGGCAGCTATTGGGCATGGAAATCTCATTCCCAAACACCAAAACTTCACAGCATTTCAAGCAATTAAAGCCCGATGTTTTTAATGGTAAATTTTAGGTTGGTCTTACTATTGGACCAACATAAATCAAAGTATGGTCCTCTCCCCTTCCCCCCAGTCCCCGAACAGGAAGCTGAAAACCTTTGCTATGATTTCTCTCTGTAACATAAAAGAAAATTCCTGAATGAAATGTTTTTTAGTGTTGTGGTGCACAGTATAAGAACACATACTGTAAATTAATTATTCTCTATAGACTACGTTGTTATGAGACTGAGATAAGCTTTGATCTTTGATGCATTCATTTGCATAATACCACATAGAGTACTGTGCCATTGTGTATTTTTCATCATCAACGAGTGGTTCTCCTGATACTAAGATGTGTTCACTTCAAATACTTTATTGTGTGAGTTTTAATTGCAAACGCATTCTTGATATTATTTGTTGGACTAATAGTACTGAGTGCAATCTATCTCTTAGTAGCTGTTGGCTTTTGACACTTGAAAGACAATTAAGAGCAGAACTGGATGTTGAGAGCACTAGACGTTGATCATAAAAAGTCCATAGAAATATTATGTTAAAATATCAAACAATTGGGTTTTTTCTGGTAGAAGAGGCCAACATGAGTTAACCGCTAAAAGCGATGTATGCAAAACCCATCAAAACTGTGAATATTACCTGTGTGTCTGATTAGGGAAATACGAATTCAGAGTCCTCATTTTCTAAGAATCAGGAAATGCAAAATGGTGACTAGTGTTTATGGGGTTTTTTAGTGAGTTTCAAAATTATTTCTTTAGATAATACTTTCCTTTTTCTGCCTGGTAGTTTGGGTGCCTAGCTCGTCAAATGCTCAAATAGAGGAGGAGTTCCTGCAGAATAAAAGGTTAACATTAATGTTGAACGCAAAGTTCTAATTTTTTTTCTCCAAATCCAAAAGATAAGCCTGGTTGTACTTGTGGGGTCTAAGCTGCTTGTTATCTACATGACTGACCTTAGCAGAGGTGAAGTACACAATGAAGTTCTTATTCAGTATGTGCAAACAGAATGAAAGCAGTTAAGAAAGAGTGTTTATTAGTAGGATATCTTAAATATAGATAGTGAAATGGTATGCTAGGCTGGCTTCTTGGCAAATTACTACAATGGACAGATGGTTTTTCATTATCTGTTGTACAGAAATACAAGGCTTGCAACAGTGTGTTTTGTATTGATGCTTATTCATCTGTGAGAGTAATTTTCAGGCTGCTTGTCCAGAAAACATTCTAAATCTTCCTTTGCATCTGCAGAACATCTGCTTAGGCCAGGATTGTCAATGTCAATATTTTATTGCTAGTAAGCTACAGGCTGTCTTAATGTCTTCCCAAAGCCAAAAAAATGAGTATAAAATAGGATTTCAGGGCTGGGATCCAGGGTTTACTGTCTAGATGCATTCTTCACTTTGCACGCAGTGTAAAATCTTATTCAATACCCCTTGTACTCCTGCTAACATATGGTCTCAACAATTAGTGCAGAAAAAAGCAGTTTCTCTTTGTAGCAGTTTACAAATGGTGAGACAAAGATACATTAGTTTAGATATTTATATAATATGTTTGATGGCAAGAAAAATGTAAACAGTGAAAGGCCACATTATAAACATCTTAGTAGGATGCATGCCTCAGTTAATTACTCTAAAGAGGGAGGCAGAGGATTTCACATCTAGATTTACACTTTTTGAAGATACAAATTACAGTCTCAAAGCCTCACCATGGAAATTGCACTAGATAACAAGGTGCGTTTTTCAGCTCCTTTAGGAACTCCCTATTTCCTTAATTACGTGTCAATACTGTTGTTGTTTTCCTCCAGTTGTCCCACCCCGCAGCGCTGACTTCCACTCTGATGTCTGTTGGGAGTGTAAGCCCATGTAGTAAGTTCTGAGGGCACATATGAAACAGCAGATGAGCACTGTCCGTAACAGAGTAGAGGTTTCAATGAACTAAGAGTACCAGATGGTTTTTACAGTCTTTCTTTTTCTCTCATACCTCTTGGGTCTGTTGCTTCAAGAGATATTTCCGCTGGCTTGGTGAGATCTGAAAATTCCTACCAGAGAATGGGTAAATGGCAAACACAGTCATTCACATTCACAGGCAGTACCATGAACAAATGCCCCTGCTGTTTTACAGTCTTCTAAAGACCTAATTTTTGGTCTTTACACCCTAGATGAGAATCCTAGCCATCAGATATGGGTTCAGTATTTGAGGCTAGTAGCAATGGCCAGATTTAATACCAGAGTTTTTAAGTAACTGAAGAAAGTTTTGAGAAAGCTTCACCAGTAGTTGCCTAATGTTTGTAGTATTTACCAGGACTGTAGAAAACTCAGAGTATGTCTCTCTCTGCATTAGACAGAGGTATCACAGGGCATGTATGTATGAGGATAGCAGTTATATAGTGTTAGGTTTATAGTATAGTTATATAGTATTTGTAACTTTGGTCATTTCATCCTCTCATTTCCACTGTAAGAAATACTGATGTTTATTAGAAATGTTGTTAACAGTAACGTGCTGTAGTGTGAATGTAGTTTGTCCATTTGCTTTAGCACATCACTGAATGTGACTGTATTCTATTTCATAAAAAGGGGACATGTTTCTGCAGCATGATTACTTCACCTTCACAGTTCTTTTGGATTTGGGTAATTTCAGTAAGAGGTAAATCCTGATCTCATAACTTCCATGAGAAATTAATGAATTGTAAACCTTCATGGATGTGAATAAATGTCATCGTTGCTCTCTAAAGGCAAACTTTAGATAGAGGTCTGTATTTCCATGAGTGCTCTCTATTGGATTGATTCTGCTTTCATCAAAATCCATGGTTCAAATTCTTCTGCTTGTTCAGTAGGAGCAGTACTTGGGCACTGATGACTGATTTAGAAAATCCTGGGCACAAAATTCAACTGACTTTTTCCAAATCTCAGAGCAGTTTATGTGCATACATTCAGGTCATCTTATGAATGACAACAACCTCAAAAACTTGGTTAGAATGGGGAAATGCATTAAAATTGACAGAGTCATTCAAATGTTTTTATTCCCGCTGACATAAAGCAGAAGTGCCTTAATAGAATGGAGTGTAAAAGAAGAGTGAAAATTTTTACATGCACAAATGGCAGTTCTGTGTCTGAGTTTCATTGACTTTGTCTGGGAGCTGAATGGAGCTGGCCTTTGTCCTTTGAAAGTAAAGGATGAAGGACAAGATTTGCTGAGACCCATGCGTGACAGGTAATGAGGGAATACTAATAGATAGAAGAAGCTGTTGATGGGTCTGAAGATGAAGGCAGCCTGACTGATACCCTTGCTTTATTGCGACTTTCTAACTTTCTGACTGAAAACGCTGCTTCTAAGGGTCACCTTTTCCTGGCATCATGGGTGTTTTTTTCTGTTTGATTTGACATCTTTCTAAGATGTTTTACAGTGGACAAAAGTGAATGAGTAATTTACCATGTGATAGGATGCCTGTAAGTCAGTGCATACCTCTCCCATGATCTTGTACCTTTGTCTTCCTGCTGATGTTCATGTTGTTAAAGGTGCAAGGTGAACAATATTCAGACATGACTAACATATCTTAATGCAGAAAGTTTCAAAAGCTGTGGTTGTGGGGTGTGTATGTTGTGTGGGTAGGTGCATAAGAACCTGTGAAATGTGCGTAAGAACTTGTGAAAGGAATCATTGCACAAAATCACTTATGTGGCATTATGTAAAATCCCTAATCGCTCATAAAAGAATCGTGTAAGCCATTTTCTTTTGTTGTACTACTTGAAAATTAAACATAAACGTAACACTTCACAAAGAGAGAGATGTCTCACCATTATCTGGAGTTCTGAGATGTGTTGCCCAGGTATACACTCAGCCATGAGTTTCTATTTGCCACATGCACTTGAACACAGAAACTTTATTTTTCTCCTTCACTCATATGTAACATGTAATCTCATAAAGAAGTGATACAAGCTTTTCTCAATCAGTATTCTGAAGTTCCTGACATCAGATTCCTAGAGTGTTTGGAAACATCCTCATAAATATTAGGCGTAATTGGATGTTAAGATTAAATAGTTTTATTTATTCACACAAAGTAAGGAATGTGATGGCAATACAAACTAAATATGGAGCCACCAGCTAGAAAAGATGATGATTCTGCCTAGTAGCTCTTCTGCTTCAAATCTTCTTTGAGCATGATGACGAGGAATCTAGGTGTTAACTGCTTCTGATATGTGGATGATATGGATGGAATTAAGACCATTAAGGCATTATAGGAGGAGATAGTGTTTGTCTCTGTGTACCCAAGTGTCCTAATTTTTTAATTAGAAAGGGATTATTCATCATCTCTGAATTTTGTTTTGTAGTATGTCCTGATAGGGTTAGTGAAACAGCCCTTAGGCTGTAATAATGTCCCTGCTTTATTCAGAAAATTCTGGTCAGCATGTGCTGCAATCTAAACCAGTTGTTGTTCAAGGAGAACAGCTATATGTATGGACAACAATAAATTAGTTCTCTGATACCATTTTTGCATGAGACCCACATCCCTAGAAGTTGCTCTGATGTAGTGGTTTTTCCAATGTAAATTCGTAAGGTACAAAACCACTGTAGTAATTTCTACCCGAGGTTAGATTCAAAACTTTGATGTGAAGCACTTCCCTGTGGTCGTGGGCCATCCAGGTTTCAGATAGTCTCCTTTAATGCAGTTGTTACTGCGTGTCCAGTTCTTTTATTTACACTGAAATGTTTCCTCCTATATTGTAGGCATGAGTAAACTTCATTGCCTTTATTTTAAAATTTAACATAAAACATCCTGGAAGTGCAGTTTTTTATTTCTCCCTATAAACTTTACACACTTTTTTCTCTTCTGTTCTTTTTTCTCTTCTGTTCTTTTTTCTCTTCTGTTCTTTTTTCTCTTCTGTTCTTTTTTCTCCTTTCAAAACACAGGGTAAGTATAAGCTTGTTTCCTAACATGGGTTACTAAGACATACCTAATTACACTGCTTACTTTTGATACTCCTTTTTTTTTTTGCATAAGCATTGGCATTCCGGTCTAATGTGAGGAAGTGAATTGCAGGTATTGGTTGCAGTTGTGAAGCAGTTCTGGTTGAATGATGAATTCCCCGATGCGTTTCTCACTGTTCACTTTGTTACGTGGAGATGGAAAAGCAAACGAGGACTAAAATAGCAAGTTTTGCTCAGTGCTGCTTTCAGGAGAGTAGTGTACTCTAGCTCGTACATGCAAGTGCAAGGCCACAAATACAAAAGATGCATTTCTGGATTTCTGTTTTGAGTTAACATCCTGAACAATGCCCTGAATATACTTTGAGATGCACTCTCTGTGTTTTGCTTACTCTGGCTTTGATCCACTTAAAAAGAATCTAGTTCAAGAACATATTTCTTGGATTCCTTTTCAAAGAAAAACTTCAGTTTCATTGATGATATTTCCTAAGTGCGTAAAAAGAGAATTCTGACAATGCGTGGCGCTGCGACTGCCACAGCTGGTGAAAGCTTCTTGAACCCACTTCACTTCAAGCCCGGTGTTGTTCTGTGGTTACTGAGAGAGGTGAGGTTTTGTTAGAAGTGACAAAAAGATGACTTCCCTTTTTCGGTTGCAGATATCGTGTCCATTTAAGAAACCGATGCACATTTACTGTCTTTACTGTTAAAGAACAAGGAAAGATTCATCACCTTCCCATGAGAATTCCAGAGTCATCGTACAGACAGATGTATTAAATGTTGAGACTAGGACTAGGTAGAGTTGGATTATGTGAAAGGAATCTTATCTTTTACATGTATTAATTTAGATCTGGTATTCATCTCTGTAAGGTAAGATTGAACATACTGTGAAGAAAAGGGGAAAAGAAACCAACCCTTCGTTTGGTTCTTCTCTATGTTCCAATTTGTCAAGCTGTAGTAATTCGGAATAGGTAAATGAAATGTAGTAAAATTAATAGGAAAAGTAATGGGAAATCATTAGAACAAGAGAATCAGTCAGTCCACTGGAAGTTTAGGATTCGTAACTTTGGATACTGTTTTCAAAAGTGTAAATGATAGCTGTAGACGGTTATGTAAACTAGATCAGAGAGGGCTTTTTCGTTTGGAGAAGGCTTGACCTCATTCCACCTTCACGCTCTGTGTTGCAGGGTATGTTGCTTCTTAGAAGAAGTGGTCGCTGTTCTGATCTGAGCTTTTCTATCTATTGATTAAAATGATCTCTTCTACCTGTCTTGCTTCAATAATGGCTTTAAATTCTTCTGTGCTAAGGGTTTAGTTATTTACATCTTCTCTTTACAAAGAATACTGACTTCCACATTTTAATTTGATTGAGGTTCAGCTTGTAAGCATGTGGAATGAAAGCATTCAACCACACACTCCTTGCATCTTGGCACACGGCAGCCTTTTTCCAGGGAATATTTTTGACATTCTGGGGAATATTTTTCAAAATTTCAAATCGAGGAAAGAACCAGTAGCACAAAGTAGATGAATAAACGAGTGTTCTACTATATTATTCCATTGAAAACAAGCCCTGCACTATATTGAAAACAAGGGTTTTTTTTCTAATACTATGTGTGTTGTGCACAGTATACACATCTGGTTTCATTAATCCTTAGAAAAACAAGTATTAAAAAGGACAGAAGTTATCATTTTGTACTATTTGCAAACATACACCATTATTATAGTATTTTGCTCATTCACTTAACTGCAGTATAACCGGGCATATAGACCGTCAACATTTAAACAGAATTTTCATAGAGGAAATGTTACTTCTGAGCTCTTTGAGCGTATACACCTTTTTTGCTCGTTTGCAGTCAACAATATGTAAATATATTCTGATATTGATTGCAGTGTTAGCGGGATGATGAACAAGTTCAGTTAGGGTTATTGGTAAGGTGAATACACTACCTAATATTATTCCAGCCAGTTTTTGAAAGCCATCCAAAATGTGTGTATTTCTTGAATCACCCTGCCTCAGCCGTGCTCGGGTGACAGGCTTCTCAGCTGCCTGTCACTGAAGTGGATCCTGAACCCTTGAGTTGCCACTTCTTTATGCAAAATAGAAATTGACTCTTACAGCGTGAGAGGACAGAAGCAGTACGTACTAACATCATCTTACATTATCCCAGATTTTACTGTAACTGTATTTAAACTTCTGGGAGCGATGTGACAACAGTTCACACTGTACTTCTGGCTTTCCCCTCCAGCTTGTATTTTTGTTAAGTTCCGAGTCTCCAGCTCGGCGGTGCGTTCTGCAGAAGGATAACAGGTTTGAATTCCAGTAGCTAAAAGGATGAACTGACTGTTTCCTTTTGTCATTTAAGGAATAATAATAAAAAAGATCTTGAGTAATGGTAACCTTCTGTAAAATGAAAACTTAATTTATGCTCTGATCAGAGGCAGTTACCAAGTGTTTTAATTTTTTCTGTTGGTTGTGTGAAAGTTCCTTAGAAAGCTATTTCTGTCTATGGATTACAGCACGAGGAGATGAAATTTGTAGTTTCCATATGTGATTTTAATATTGCTTTAAATGTTGTGATCCTCAAAAAAGTATGTTGCAGAACTCATCATAATCTGAACATTAGAGAGACTTCCTAAATGAAGGTCGTAGTTACCCAGCAATTTCCTTCTGTGTTAATTGGAATAAACAGCTCATCAAGCCAACCTGAAATTGTAAGGTAATGACATTGCTCCTTATGGATGTTTTCTCAGCATGATGTATATAGCCTTGTGGTTATTAGTACAGCAGATAACTGAGTTTTCTTGACACTTATTCCAGCTATTTGCTCTGCTGGAATGTTACAGATACATATTAATGCCAAGCACCATACTACCATGAAAATGTCCTTGACAAATTAGCCTGCTGAGTCTGCATATAAAAGGAAGTCTATCAACTGATTTAATCTTGGTTCTGTAGTCTCAAATTTCATGTTATTTACACCAGAATGTTCTGGATCATAAGTATCTTAAGGAAAAGGATCTTGCGGGAAAAACAATCAGCTTCTACCCATATGATCCATGTGTTTTGCGTATTGAAAGGAGAGAAGTTATTTCTTGCATTGGGAACTACTCTTTCTGCTGAGAAATGGACAGAATTGCTCCACTAAACAGGGTGTTACTCATAGTTTTGCCTAGTTGCAAAATTGGCTAAGTGCTAAAAATGAACTTGCTTTGTTTTACTTGCACCACTTTTTTGACAGTGTGGTGTGCCTTAAATGTTTGTGCAAGGAAAGGTGACTGATTGGAGAATGTACAGGAAAAAAAAGCACAAAAAGTGCTTAGTTTCCGAAAGTATGTTTTTAAACAGCCAAAATCGGAAATCAGAATATAGTCACTGTTTTATCATTCGCGGTCCTGCAGGGGAATGCTGTCGTCTTAAACGCGTAGCAATTAATTTAGTGCAGAGTTGTTGCAAATTTGTTGATCTTCACAATGCCCAATTCTTTTTATGATTATCATTAAATGTTTATTGTTGGTGATTATAGTTTATTGTTAATGATCATGACTTTTAATCTGTCTATAGAGAAACAGCTGCAGTTATTTACACTGCTGTGTCGGTTTATTCTACATCTGTGGTCAGTGGAAATAAAATTTGAGAAGAGGCATTAAAATTACACATGGGGAAGAATTTACACTTGCTTTTTTACAGTAGCAGGAAGGACAGCAACTGGGTTTAGACATGAATTATTGTTATTTAGCTTTAATTGTAAGTATGCCTGAGTTTTCATAATATGAAGGGATAAAACCTTTGTTTACACCAGTAGTATTTCTTCTGATATTGATTTAGGGGGGAAAAAAGCAAAATTAATAGAACAGGCACAACTAGCAAAGCTTAACTGTTGACGAACAGTCTGAAAAACGTTTACGTTAGTTCTCACATAAGAAATACACAGAAAAAGAAGACTGCTTTTAGACTCTGAAAGTCTAAACTTGTCTTACAGTACTTTTTGAAAGAGTTAAACCATGAGGAAATTTGCCATTTAACCTAAAATTAAATCAGTGACGTTCTGCAAGCAGAAAGGGGGAAAAAAGCTCAATTATTAACGCTTTTCTCAAAAGTTTCAGAGAGCAAATTTATTATTCTGACACTACCAGAATGTTTTCTGGAGACTTTTTGATAAATAGAATGACTTTACCAGCTTGGGTGCTAAGGCAGTTGGAAGTTATTTATTCCCATTTCTTACTTCACATCTTTTGTAGCTGGATAAAATCTGCGTGAATCATCACAGATAACTTCACTGCACTTAAAAAATGCTTCAAATGCATTTAAAAGTTTCTTCAACAGAGAAGGATTCAAGTCTTTGGAAGAGCTGATTTTGTATTTGTTTTTCTAATTGTTTTTTTAATGGCTTTTGTTCTGTTTGTTTCTTTGTGTCTATACTAGGATTAAATGTATAAATGTACAAACTGTGATTAAGTGACCTCCGGAACATCCTGGAAAGAAAACGAAGACAATTTTTTGATTTGAGAAAGAACAGTTTCTACGGGAAAATTAGTTTATTTGCAGAGATGTGTAGAAAATAGTGAAAGTCTGAAATTCCTTGCCTCCGCTCGGTAGCTTTAACACCAAAATCTGACTCTCGTGTTGAACAGTGTGAGAATGTAGGATTTTCAGTCTTCTACGAAAAAGAGTTCAGGGCGGGAGGTTTTAACCTTGCTGCTTTATGAGAGATTGCGTGATACAGAATCCATTTCAGTTAAAAGTAAAATAATAAATGAAATTAAAAACTATAATAAAGTAAAAAATACGGTTTCTTTTTCTTAATACATAAGAAGAAATTTATTCACTACACTGGGCAAGAGGCAAGCCTGAGGCACAATTTATCCTGGAGTAGGTTTTCTGGCTCTACATGTTTTCTTAATTCAGTTGTTCCTAGAAAAAGGAGCCTTTGTTGGTTTTTGCAGTAGTTGTTAACAATAGGACAAATTACTCATTCCTTAAGAATAATGCTCTTAGTTTTTCCATTACACAAACAATAGTTTTCTGTTTCATTTCTAAAATATAAATGTGAATACTTGAAGACGCAACATAGAGAATGGAAGAGGGGGGAAAAGTACCATTCTAGCAGAAGAGCTCTTAGTTACAGAACTCCTTTAGGAACTTTTGGTTTCATGAAAATATAAACGGAGTATAGTAGTAGCACAGGCTAAGGGCGGGCAGGGCCATCTTCTGTCTGCGAGGATTAGTGAATCTGGACACGGGATGGTATCGGTGCTGTGTCTGACAGACGAGTGGGTGCTGTAAATCCTGTCAGGGATTTACTGATACGGAGGTCCCCGATGTAAATAGGAAACAATGCAGTATAGGTGATGAACTTCTTACAGTGGTGTGGAGTCTGGACCAAAAGCTAGCAGTCATGTTTTTGAAACTGGTAGTCATAGAAATAAAAAATGTTTGGGTTGCATTGATTTCTAGTGGAAAGTAAGAATGAAGGGATTTTAAAGGACCACATTTCTCATAATGGCTTTCTTAAGTCTCAATTTTAATCAACACCTGTTTTGTCTTAGCGAGCTCGGTTGTGAAGAGGAGCACCTCGATGTCCTCACACGCTCATTGGCTTCAGAATTAACAAGCAAAAACTGCTGGGTCAGGTTCCATGAGACCTCTGGTTTGTGTTCCTGTAGGAGCCGGTGTTGATCGTGTCTGTGTTTCTGATCCTTTTTATGCAGCTCCACGTCTCAAAGCGGGGAGTTTGACAGAGTTTGTTTTTGCTTTTGTTTGGCCATTTAAAAAGAATGATTAAAAATGAATGATCCCAAAGGCAGATTTTATAGCCTTTCCTTTTGCATTTTTAATGTTAATTGACTGGTTTCAGTATGAATGAAAAGCTACTCCTAAGTAAACACAAGGTCACATTTTCTGCAAGGAAAAAGTTCCTCATCTAGTCTTTCCTACCCCTATGGGGAAAGGGTATGGCAAGCTTTGTACTTATTTATCCTCCTCAGCCACTCTCAGAGGATACAGCCGCCTTCTGCTTCTCTGGTAGTGATCGTATTTAATCACACATTCTCCTCCATGCTCTTTTAAACTGGCTCCCTCTTGGCATCGTGTATCAGAAGGGTTTTGTCCACTCTTCCTCAGGACTTTTGTGGCTTAGCTCTATTTTAATTATCATTAAAATTTTGATTCCATCTGCAGCGTGCCTACGATACCAGCCTCCAGCATCCACTTATTAACTGTTGAAAAAAATTATGCTGTTTCCACCATGGTCCTTCTAAACATCTGTAAACTGATTTAATTACCGTCTTTCAAATCCCTTCCTGTAACTCTCCTCTGGTGTTATCGCCAAAAATAAGACATCCCAGTGCTCAGGTGGCTTATATTTTGAGGCTGCGTCCCATCGCTGTGACCACTTTTATCCCTTTGTTTCCTTGTGCTTTCTAATGCTTATTTATTTTTGGCTTTAATTTCAGATTGTAAAGTCTGCAGTGGGGGCGGGTGTTTTTTTATAGGTTTTTACAACAGAGTCCAGTTAGATACTGGGGCTGTGGACTAAATACAGGCGTCGTACTGTTACCGAGAATCCCCACAGTAAAATAAAACAGGTAAACTGAAGAACTCAGTTACAGCTGTATTAGGGGGATTATTAAGGCTATAGCTGCAGCAGTACTGGAGACCTACCTGTGCGATTTGTTTGCCTGGTTATGAAAATTCCTTGTCCTTCAGCCCAGATTCTTTGTGTTATAGAACTGGTTTTGCTCATGCCCTGCTACTTAAATGTCACAGAATTAGTTCAGACAAAGGAAAAATTCTTAATGCAGTGTCATGAAGCAGTTAACCCTTTCTTTATGCCACTATTCTATATAATTTGGGAATCCAACCCAACTAACAGACCTCCCTGTAAGTGAATATATGTCTTTCCATGCAGTAGGCAAAACACTTTGCATTTACAGACTTCCGGGATGGACACACATTACTGAGATCTAAGGGCTCTTAAAGGTCATCCCGAGAGTTATGCAGTTGCTCTGCGTTCCTGCTGCTCCATCGTCCTCCCTGTTGCCAAACCCATGAATTGTGACAGATTGCTCAAGGTATTTCTGATTGTTGTGCTTGGAGTTTGATGACTGAACACAGTAACTGCAGCTCTTGGTATGTTAGCTCACATTTAGAACACTAAAACATGTTGTTAGGATGTAATTCCTTACGTATAAATTCTGTTTGAGGGTAGTGTGATGTAAGCTCCACTGCTGTGCTTTCCAAGTCACAAGCTATACAGTCAAGAGTATTAAAAAAGCTTCATTTGATCCTGACTGTTGTGTCTTTGGAGAGAACAAATAACAAGAGATTAAAAGGAAAAGCGTGCTGTAAGAATTGGTCAGGAAAATCTATAACAAAAAGCATTAAGTAACTATCCCTGATGAAAGACAAGCAACTGAATGTGTCTTTTTGATTGAAAGACGGAAGAGACTTTAATGTCATTCTATTCATTGGGACCTGAAAGGTCAGCTCAGTACTCAAGTTTAACATAAAATGATGTGTGACCAGAAAGTGATAGTACTCGGGTTAAAAAAATAGGTGAAAATGCTATTGCTTTGGTTCTGTTTCTTGTACCATTACTCTTTGCTTTTAGCTTGGTTACTGCAAGAGAATTTGGACTTTATCACCTCCGTCTCCGGCTAAATGCAGTGTAGGCAATCGGACTCCCTGGTTTTCTGCAGTGTCTGAGCTTTTCTGTGTGTCTGTGTTTGCCATCCACTGGTGCCTGCAGGGACAGATTTCTCACAACTCTCAGCAAGACAAGGTAAAAAAACCCAGTATACTGCAAAATGGTAAAGGGTTCTAAATTGAAAGAATGGCTATGAATAGCCAGCGAGGCAAGAACCTGCACATCAAAGTATTCAGTCTAGTTTAAAATATTTGCTATTCCAATGTGTTGATAATACGGCGTGAAACTGAGTTATGTTTCGGCCGACAAAGCGTGTGGCTGCACTGTCACGTGGAAAAAATCATCAAGGGACTTGCTCAGCCATTATCCTGTGATCTTCAAAATGATCTCCTAAATGAAAAATACTTGGAATGTGTTGATCACTACTTTGTATTTTAAACAGTATTCTGATTATTTGCTATCAGCTAATGATGACTTTGAAGTCACTTGAGGCATGGCAGAGCGAATTAGTTTATTTGGCTATGAAAGTGCAATACAGGAAATGGTTGTTGCAATACAATTTTATTTTTTTCCCCTCCATCTTTAAGTATACATCACAGCAGTGCATCACAGCCTCATTTTTTTAGAATGCAAGGGATTCCTCCATTTGCTTTTAATAGCTTCTGCTTTTTAAATTTACCGTTGCCAGTGAATGTAGGTCTTGGTCTGTATTACAGTTTTGTAACTATTTATCTTTGACTGAATTACAGTGTTGTCGTTGCAGCATAGTGCAAGGAAGTTACTGTGAGTGGTCCTTCAAGCTTGTAAATGAACGTTCTTAGTCTGAGTTTATATGCTTATTATCTGTAAATAACACTCTTGGGTATTAAATACAGTTTTGAAGCTAGCAACTAAAAACCTGATTCTGTGAGCTTTGCTAGTTTAATCAAGAAAGAGATTTTACCCTGTAATCTACGTGTCCTTTTAACATTGAAGAGATTCGGTTTTTAACTGTAAGAAGTTAAAAACAAGTAACTTCTGTGCAACATGCAGAAGAAAATGAGTTAAGGGATTTTTGCCACGGGATTTGTGGCTGCTGATTCTGAGAGTTACTTTTATGTTGTGAGCTGTTTATAAGCAGTCCACAGGCTTAAATGTGTCAGAGGGCTCGTGTATCCATCATAAAACCTCCAGCTGTGTATAGCTGCTGTCACCTTGGCGTCTGCTTCTGTGTTGAATCGATACCTGAGGATCACTCAGATCCTCAAGGAGATTTCCCCAGTCCCACCCCTTGGCTGGGATGCTCTACTGGCTTCCATAATGCAGCTCATCAGGATGTCTCTAGACCACCAAGGATGATTAATATTAATTTCATTATATACTGTAAAAGATGTCTTTGAGCCATCGTTCCACAGATACTTGCTCTCTTTGGTGTACTGTTCTGCCCACGCTCTTTTTTTTTTTTTTTTTTTTCCTTTTCTTCTTCCTTTTTTCTTTGGTGGGAAATTC
>VXBO01008905.1:626570-645078 GCA_013400135.1 Rhinoptilus africanus
CTTCCCCTCTTTGGTGTTCTGTTTTCCCCTCCCTTTTTTTTTTTTTTTTTTTTTTTCCTTCTCTTCTCCATTATTTCTTTGGTGGGAAATTCTCTCTCTATGGACTCGGCAGACTTGTCCCAGAGTCAGGAAAACCCACCAGGGGGAAAAAATCGTGGGCCATTGAAAGTGGATTTCTTTTTTTTTTAATTTATTTTTTTAGATTTGCACGTACAGAAATATAATTTAATATCCTTCTTCAGTCTAGGGAGTTGAGAGACCACACAGATATGGCACAGACTTTACTGTCTCACTTTGCTCTGGAAGAAATCCACTTTTCTCTTCTTTCATGCAGTCTTGGACAAAGACAAGGCCCTTCAGGAGTGGTAGATACAGGGCAGTGAATTTTTAATCAGCTAATGAAAGTCAGATTACTTGTCAAGCGGTTTAGTAGCCAGTCTTGTGGTCAATTCTTATGTTTTGAAACTGCTTTCTAGTAGGCTTTAAAGCACAAGCAGTATTAGAATAAGCTCCCAAAGCAGATTCATCATAGAATCATGGAATGGTTTGGGTTGGAAGAGACCTTGAAGATCATGCAGTTCCAGCCCCCTGCCCTGGGCAGGGACACCCCCCACCAGCCCAGGTTGCTCCAAGCCCCGTCCAGCCTGACCTTGAACATCTCCAGGGATGGGGCAGCCACAGCTTCTCTGGGCGACCTGGGCCAGTGTCTCACCACCCTCAGAGTGAAGGATTTGTTCCTAATACCTCATCTAAATCTTCCCACTTTTAGTTTAAAACTGTTACCCCTTGTTGTATCTCTCCACTTGCCGATAAAGAGTTGGGTGTAGGAGTGAGGTGGGTGGTAGCTCCAGTGATCAACTCCTCTGCAGTCTCTGCTTGGCAGCCCCAGGTGGGAGATGTCTTCTGGGGTGCTGGGGGCACCTGTCCTGGTGGGTCCCTTACAGTGCGATACAGACTGAGAGATTGGGAGTGAGGTCAGAGGGCGGTTACTGGGGGTAGGAAGTGGAGCCATAAGGGAATAGCCTTTGGGAGCCCTGCGGTAGTTCAGACAGAGAAGATAATCTGCCTTCAGGGATTCAGATGCAAGAAGTGTTGTGAGTGCTAGGTTGTAACGGTAACAAGAATTGCTGTTTTCTGTGTGACACTGTGAATTGTTGAGAAGGTAGATTGATTTTACTGTTTCTGTTTTCCTCTGAATTTTACCAAGACGTTAGTTGAGTGCTGGGAGAAATCATGTAAAAGAAGACTCTTTATGAGCAATTACAAATACTGAAGCAATCTACATAGCGTGCAGAAGATGATGGTAATGTGGTTTAGATTTGATTTGCACAACCCACTGAAATACAAGGGTTAATTGTCTGTGGAACTGTGGCATGTGGGTTAATTTGAACAGATTAGATTACCATGATTAGCGGTGCCTGGGGAACAGCATGAAATGATTCACCATTTAAACTGGTTTGCTGCTGCTAGGATGAAAATAACCAAGGCAGAAAAATCAAATGATCATTGCTGAGGAAAGATAATGCAAACATAAAGTTTAGGAGTGTGTGTGTGTGGTTCTCTTACGTGTCTAATTGAACCCAAATTAAACAATTTGCAAATTGGTTTTGAAGTCAGAAAATATACCTGAAAAATAACCCTGAGATGTTGAAGAGAGACGGTCTCTCTGGAATTTCGCTTTTTAAAGTGAGAGATTTAAAATGTTGAAAGCATTTAATTTTTTTTAATACATGTGCCAAAATTAGGTGGACGTGATTTAAAATAAGTAACTGTTATTATTATTATTATTATTATCATTATTATTAGAGTAGCAAATGCTGAAGCATAATGGAGGGTGTATTATTGCCATAAGTTTTTCTAAATCTCTAAGTAGAGATGGAAGAATGTTTCCGAGAAGCTGAGGGCAAGCAGTAAATGTGTATCTTACAAAGCTAACGCTTGCCATTAATTTTAGCCCTTAGTCAGGCCCGTTGGGTATTGTCTTAAACAAAGATTTAATAAGAGAAATTATTTTGTGTTCTTTAGAAAGTAGTGCTTGGATATTACAATTAGATAAACTCTTTGAACACATAACAGTTGTAATTGCTGTACATGTATCTTACTGTTAATGTGATTATATAAATTAATTGCTAATCATTAAACTGTATATAATGTCTTACTATTTATTAGTGCAATTTCTTAAAATAATTGCTCTAGAAATTATGTTTTCCATTTTAGATTTAAAATTGCTCTTACTAAAATCTATGTATTAAAATTTGGCCTATGTATATTTTATAATTAGCAGTCCCCGGTGATACTAATTATCAATCAGGATTCACTTAACATCCAACAAATAACCTAATAAATCTTAAGTGTGTAGCCAGTTGTCTAATGCTTAGAGCAAGGCGTTGGGGAATCGGCTGTATGTATCCGGTGCTGAGCTGTACCGTGCAGTGGTAAGAGGGAATTTACTTCCTTGTTTCATTCTAAATATGCATATAGAAAAATCAGGCACTGGAGTCTGTAAGGCTGAGTGAATTATTCATTAAAAACAAACTCATGTTCATCTGGAGAGTGTATCTGGCGCTGCTTGGAGTTTGACTAGACGTGACATGAGTCAAAACTATGTTGTTCACCAGGAAAACTGGTGAGGAGCAAGAGAGGTCCTGGCTTAATTGCTGCCAAGGGTTTATCCTGGGACGTAGGAACTGGCAGACCCCACAGAAGCAAGGAGGGTGGTCTAGAAAGAGGGGTTTTCTCCCCATACTGTTTGTTCAGAAGAACAGAAATGTGATGTCCATCTGAATCCATTCTCCAGCTAATGTCTTTCTGTCATACGGCGTTGCGCTGAGGCAGCCTGTGAGGATATAATTTATTCCATAGACATCTGAGGGTTTTTTCAGAAAGATATATACATTTTTTTCCTATTTCTTTGAATTGTCTTTGTTCTTAAACAGAGACAAAACTTCTTGGTGGTAAATAGCTTGTAATTCTAACAAAAGCCTATGTGAATAAATTGTTTTTATTAACACTGTGTATTTCAAAATGTTGTAGTCATTCAAATAATAAAAGGAGCATTCATTGTCTCCTGCCTACACTGATGCTGAGAGCTGGAGGTACTGACAAAATTCAGACATTCACAACATTTTTTATCTATCTAAATATGTTGAAATAGTGAAAGATTATAAGAAAAGACTTTTGTAAGGTATTTCTTATTAAAATAGTTTAGATCTCCATTTGTTTATTCTTGGCACTGTTTTGAGTAATTCTGAGCTTCAAAGATCTGCTCTCAAAACTGAATTCTTAAAGAACATTTTCTGTTTACAGGCATCAGGTTTGCTTTGGTTTATGGCTTGTCTCACGGGTTGTAAGATACATCTTGTCTGCACTGAGGGGAAGAAGTATGTATTTATGTGTTGGTGAAGATGTTGTTGTGCTGAAAAAGCAATAGGCAACCCGAGTGTAACGTTTGTGTTCTTCTGTATTTCTGCTTTTAAGTTCTCAGATTTGTCATAATTTCCATTTTGTTTCCTATTAGGCTTGAAATTGGAAACTCTTTAAAACCTAACAAACCCGCAGTTTTTTTCCCTCCTCTTTGAATAGCAACAGAAGTGGGGCTATTGCAGTTTGAAATAGAAATGAAGTACAGCCTCTGCTTTTCAGCAGGTACTCAACTGGAACATGCAAGTGAAATATCATGAGAAGTAGAAAACCTAGCTGCTGACTATGCTGCTTTTGGCTACAGACTGCTGCTTTTGAGTCACTTTTGTCCTTCTGCCTTTTTTGTGGCTTCTCTGGACTTTATGGAAAAGAAGTGCTTCTCCTTTTGCCTTGGATGTCCAGCAGGTGAGTTGGAACAAGAGCAGTAACCTGGAAAACTGGCCACTGTGCATGTGCAGGTTCATTATAGGTTTTTTAGGCACTGATTCAGACATACCCAGGAAATAATATGCCACTGTATTACCCTAGGTATGCAGTGCCCAGTTCATCTTCCAGAAGTCACAAGCAGAAATACAGAAGTCTAATGAACTGTGGAAGCCCAGCTGGTAAAATGGAGAGAGGTAAGATATGGATTTGCTCCATGTTTGGTGATCAGGAGTGGTCCTGAGCAACTACAGCACAAATACGCTTTATTTACTTATACCAGGAAATTTTTTTTCTGCCTTATTATTATGCTTTTTTCCAAGGAAGCAGTAGGACCCTATTGTAAGTCCTTGCATCAGTTACTGGTAATTAACCGTCAGGGTGCTATGGTTTGGGTCAGAGTCAATGATTTCAGCGTGTTATTGCTGGCTCACTCCCTTAAGGCAGCCCTTTGCTTTTCCTCTCTCAGTTTGTCACTATTTTTGGATGGGGTCATAAAGAAAAAAACCCAACAACTCAACTTTTACAGAAGTAGGTAAGGAACTTTCTTCCTACGAACTTCTTATGCTAGAGGAAAGTATTATAATCCAAGATACTTACTTTTCTGCCCTCCACCACTGCTTCAATGTAACTACTAGCTTTTGTTTGAAAACAGAATGTCACTATGTTTCCCATATTGCTTAGAAACAATCCTCTCAAAATATTATTTTGTTTTCTCTTTGTTTAACTGGCACACACTGCTTGCTTTGCATATTAGTGCTAAGTTACTGAAAACGATTTTAGTTGTCTGAATACTGAAAAGTAGGGACTTCTTACTTCGTAGTCTGCCAGGTGAATTAGTGTCTATTCGTCACTCGTAATAGGAGTTATCTGTTGTTCACTCACAGCTGTTGGCTGCCAAAATTATTACGAAGTCATGGGGATTTACGGATTCAGATACAACCAACTTCCAAGAACAGAGCAATGTTCCTTTTTTTGCATCTGTATTCCCATAGTAGCAACAGGGGGAAAAAAAAAAAGGGATGTTTGGGCAGGATTTTGGGGAAGTAGAGCATTCTTCAACATTTCACGGGATGCTGCCAGTGTTTGAAGTACAGTATATAACCACTCTCTATGATGTGAATAGGAAGTTATACAAATGTGTTATTTCTACTTGTGGCTGAATTTCTGTGTTGTATTGATGCCCGGTTTATTCTATCGTGCAGGTTATGAAAGCTTTCCCAGTTCATGAAAGTATTCCTCCTACAACTTTTGCTTTCTCCTGAGAAGTGAAAAAAAAAAACACAACCCAACATCAAAAATAGCCCAAACACCTTTGCCTGTAGCTTCCAACCACCAAACAAAATCCAGAAATTAAAAGGGCATATGCCCTAATCTTTCAGAACAGCGTATTTACAACACAGTACTGTAACTTAGGAACACATAACACCTTTCTAAAAATACTGTAATAACAATAATAATACAGTTTCTAAATAGTAATAATAATAATACCATTTCTAAAAAAGAATATTTAGCAAAGCAGAACAAACTTCTTTTGTGCTGAGGCATTTGTAAATTATTATAATCCTGTAGAATTTCACTGTTTTTCGTTTATTCACATGCTTTTTTAAACAAGGAAGGTGGTGGTTCTTGTGATCAAAAATTGTGCCAGAATGCTAGTGCAAACTCCAAGTTTTATAGTGTTATGTTTGTAATGTATAATAGAAATATTGTAATAAATGTGTGTGACTATATTTGAGCAAAGCATACTCAGGTTTGATATCCTTACATTTTCTTATTTATGTTAATGTACCTGCTGATTCACAAAATTCAGTCACTTTCAACATAATCCTGATTGATTAGTGTTAATAAACAATGAGATTCTATACTGAATGAGAAGATTGTAGATTCCCTATAAATTAACTTATTAAAATTTTACTAAAGTGACTTGTTAGGGAAGATGTTACATAATTGTTTATTTCATTCACATTATTAACACTTCTGTCATTCACTTCTTTGAGTAATAAAGCCTGTAGTGAGCTCGTAAAAATAGGAATTTTAAAGCAGGAGCTCAGTTTTTTTATAGCTTTATACTTCGCCTTGTGATTTATACCCATGCAAAATGAGTGTAAAACTACTACCCTGTCAGAAGGACAGGATTTTCATATACTCTTTGCAAAGGCAGAAATCACTATGGCAGTAAAGATCAGGGCCCAGAGGGGCAAATTCATCATCGGTGGAGCTCTGTTTACTCCGAGGGTGTAACAGCACTTTTGAGTATGTGCTGTCTTTCACTCTCCTGAAACATCAGTGGTTATTTAAAAGAAAACCCATCAATAAATAAATATCACTTAAGTTGCATTAGGGATTAATTTGGTGGGGCTCTTTTGCATCTTTTTTTATTAACAAAAGTTTTGTTACATGTTTGTGACTGTCTCGGAGACTGATCTGGCAAGTGCTCTGGGGGTTACCAGCTGCAGCACTGCATCGCAGCCAGGCAGGAGCTGTGATTGGATCACCTCTGCTACAATCTTGATGTGTAACTCGCTTTATCAGTGGTGTTTTGTCAAATTTCATCTTTCACCTTAGCTCTTCCCACTAAGTACACCTTGAGCAAAGAAGCGATCCTGAACTGAAAGTAGACAGAAATCTTTAATTATGCTGTCACAGCCCATGAAACCACATGAATCTCACTTTCACTTTAGGATGTGAACATTCTTTGCACAAACACTAAATTTCAGCTTCACTGACATCAGCTAAAACAAACTTCTTTAGCGGTCCTAGAGTGGTGGCTCTAAAAGGCCTCAAGATTTTGAAATCCTGAATAATTTGCTTTTCCAGACAGCTTTTAATATATTTCCCCTACAAATCAATTAATGTATCATAGAGCTCAATTACTTGTCCATAAAATGGAAACGATACTTCTCATAAATCAAGTAATTGTTGCTCAGAACTGTGAAATGACGGTAACAAGAACCCTAATGATACAGTAGATAAATACTGTTGTAAGAATGCTCTCTCAGCTCTCTCGGGGTATTTTAAATTTGCAGCAAGTCTTGGTGAAGATGATGAAGTGGTGATGTACATAAAAATAACAGGGTTGGAAGAGAAATTAGCCTTGCAGTACTCTTCCCTCCAAACTCAGCATTACCAACCAGCACGTGTTGGTAACTGCAGGCTTTTAGATACGATGCCAATTATTAAGTGCTTTCTGTACATCAGTTCCTTTAGGAACTCTTCATTAGGAAGAGGAGTGTTCCATATCTAATAAGTTGCCTTATATAAAAAACAGAGTTTCCTTTTCACTTTTCGAAGACTTTTTTTTTAAATTTATTTCTTAATAGTCTGAAGGATGAGTCAAGCAGCTGTAGTGGTGCCATCAGCCAGGCAAAATGTAATCATTTGAATATTCTTAATTAGGGTTCTAATTTTAATAAGCTTGCAACACAGTGGAGAAGATTAGGTATTTGTAGGTACTGGGGGAGGGGAGAAATAATTAGAAAGGCTATAAAAACTGATACTACAGTAAACTTTTCTGGCAGTTATCTCTTCAGGGACTAATTTAAATAAAAAAAATGTTAAAAAGAAATCACTGCACAAACAGGAGTTCAAACTGAGTGAAACCAGAACTAGGGGATGTGGCAAATTCCCTGATTAAAAGAAAGGGAGAAAGGTGACATTAATTTGGTGGGGCTCTGAATTCTCATTTCAGAAATATTACCATTCTTTAAATGTAGGGAAAAGGTTGGGATTTCATTTGTCTGTAGTGGGTTTTGTTTTACAGGAATATATGCAAATACATAATAGTTAATGTATAAGAGTAAAATCTTGTCATAAAACCACACATATAAGTTTTTGATAAGTACTCAGAAGTATGTTACCTATCTCACTGGCTAGTAATTGTAGTCTCCTGTGTTCTACAAAGAAACATTGTTCTCACAATGTCTTTTTGTGTGGTTTGTACCTTACCTTGTTAAGATGCAAGAGGTTTTCTCATTTTAATTTAGCACTGTTTTAAAAAGCAATTACTGTGCTTTCTTGTTTGTATGAGATAGGCATTCTTCTTCATATCCAAGAACCCCAAAACAGTGGGTAGATATTCCATGAGATAAAACCTCATGAAGTTCAGCAGAGTCCTGCACCTGTAAAGCAGCAACCCTAGACACCAGTACTTAACTGGGGGTGGGACACACGTGACTGGAAAGCAGCTTTGTAGAAAATTTGCTGGGAGTCCCATAGGAACCAGATTGAACCTGACCTGTTCACTTCTTACAGCAGCACAAGTAGTTGGATGCCAGACTTTAAAGAGAGGGCCGAGATATGTCCCTGACCTGGATAAATCCGCAAGTAAGATTGGGATGTTCTTATCAAGGGATAAAGATGATAAACAAAATTTAAAAATGTAACGGAGAATTCTATAGAAATGATCTGAGGTTGTCTCTGATGTCTCTTGAGCGCTACGTTTTGCAAACCGCAATGGGATTAGGATCTTAGTGGTCATACATGAATTTTATCTGCCCTGGTGGGGAAGTTGAGAAAGAATCCAGGAATTGTGTATGAGAAATGTACTATAAAATTCAAGTAACAGTTGATAAATGCTCTTGGTCAAGTTGTTACCCCTTCAGAAAATTTTGACTAAGTTTCTTAGAGTTGTGGCCAATGCTTACCTGTTCAGGAATGCAAAATGTGAACAGCTTGATGTCGTCATTCCAGCTGTATTTCTTGGCTAGATAGTGTTAGATACAGCACAGGACTCCCTTAAGATGTTGAGTCCTCCTGAACTAGCACTTGATCTTAGCTGCTTATAATTGCTATAGAGAATATTTCACTCAGTATAACTCTGCTGTTCCTTCTGGTCTTTTTCTCCCTGTAAGCAGGTTGCACTGCAGCTGTCTCGTTTCTACATTGGAGGAGGAGCTCTTCAGCCAGAACCAGGGCTTGGAGGGATCTGCAGCCCTCAATGGAAAAGAATTTGATTCCCGCCTGGAGAAGGATGAAGACTTCCAGATTAAGACAAGCTTCCTGCTAGAGTGAGGGTTTTTTGTGTAGTGGATCATGATTTGGATGGAAAGTTAAGTGTTAGCCAACTGGGAATTTTTCATTTTTTTAATTGAAAAATGCCAGTGTTTCATAGAAAGACTTTGTCTAGCATTTGTGACGTAGATACCTGAAGAACTCAGCTGGACAGCTAATACGATACAGTAATATGATCCAGATACTAAAAGAATTTTTTGGCTGTAGCAAGTTCAAGCTGAAGTTCTGGATTTATTCAGGCTTTTAATTCCCATGTCCCATATCACCTAAGACTTCCCTGTTGAAGAAATTCCATTTTATGTAAATACTGAAGTGCTCGGTAAACTAGAGGAAAGCAGATAGTGATTAGACTGTCTGTGAGCTTAAAGCCTCCGGTTCGGTGTTACTCTAATGTAGATGTTAGACAACAGTTTTTTATAAGTTTGCTTCCTGTAAGTTCTATCAAAGGATAGAACTTCTATCTACCTTTCAGTGTGTTTTTATTATTATTCTCACTAAATTTTCCTTGGGGTAATTTTTTTAGATTGAAAACAATTTACTGCGATAGCCTTTTCTATTGCAAGACAGTAAGAATCCATCATTACAAAATCCTTTTGTTTTGTATTTGGAAGGCAATGGGAGATTAATTTTATTTATTTGTCTTACTCTTGAGACTGCTTTAGAAATTTCATATATGCCTTCTAGAAAGGATTAGAAAATTTGAAATGAGAAGCCTGCTGTGAAGTAGCTAATAACCTGCTGGTCAGGACAACCTGCTGGTCAGGACAACCTGCTAGAATTGGGTGACTGAGAATCGGATTTGAATTTGATAGCAGAGAGACTCAAATATTAAGCAGTGACAGCCTAGGTAAAGGCCTTTTTAACTGATTATGAGCTGTGTTCAAATAGAAACTTTTCACAACTCTCCTCTTCCCCCTTTTCAAATACTGTTTTAAAATTACAGAATTCTGCATTCTCTATTAGAGACAAATGCCCTCTACCAAGAAAATCTGGATCGTCTGCCTGGATAAGTAACTGTTCTTTGTGATCTTCAATAATGTTGTTCGCCCAAGAACCTCGAAGTACAAATAGTGAGACAGGTAAGAGAGCTGCTTCCATCTTCTCCTACAGTCCGGCAGCTGTTTGAGTAGTTCACACGGCAGTAAAATAACTTGTGCAGGAAAAGAATAATAGAATTATGGGATGAACTTAACTTAAGGAAACCTGTGAATCACTTGCATACAAAATCCCTATGGTATTTATGGAGCATAGGCGATCAGGCCATACGTTTTGCATTTTCTGTTTTCTTGCAGCACTAGGGATGCACTTCATAAAGTGCATCTTTCAGATGCCTCTTCCAGTAGCATTTTTGTACATCTTGGAGGACTTTCAACCAAATGATGGTGTAACTCATCACTTTGACAATGTAACAAATTAGCTAAAGCAAAATTGCCAGTAGCAATAATAATAATAATGGAAAATTGCAATGCTGGTGCCTATTCTAAACATTGCAATTAAATAAAATCGCTCAAAAATTCCTAAGTTAACTTCCAAGATTGCAATTTTTAAGGACTCAAATATTCCAGGTTCTGAGAGACCTGGAGTTGAATTTCTCCTCTAGTTTTGTGTCAGAAGGTCACACACAGTGGAACCGTTTGTGCACTGAGGGGAATATCTCTTTTGTGGGTTTTTTTGAGCTCAGGGTCTTCGAACAGTATTGGTGAGAACAGTAGCAGCTTAAAATACATCCTAATCTTAAAGAAAGTGTAAGTAACACATGGCTTTACAAAGGTGTTTTTGAACCAACCCTGGCAAAGCAATTTGTATTTTTCAGTGTTTTAGTTTGATTTTGGCTTAACATGGAATTGTTTTAGCACTGGAATAGTTAGGAATATTGAGCACCTACAAATACAGCTTACCAGAGGAAGCAAGAATGAGTTTTCCAGAGATTTGTTCTTAGTGCTCATTGTAATATGAGTTATGTGGCTAAATCCTTACTAATCTTGGGAAATTCTAAGGAGTCGAGGATTAGGTTTTGAGCTGGTTCCGTGATTCTGGTACAGACTGGAATGACTCATGTGCAAATACTGTGCATATGTTACATGACATCTGGAATAAGTGAGTCCCAGAAGATTATAAGATTGATTTTGAGACTGTTTCAATCTTGAATACAATCCCAAAATGATTTTTATCTAGTCCCTGTAGATTGAAGCATCTTTGAGTCTAATTACATTATGTATTGGGGATTAGAAGAAATGGGGAAAGTATGTGAGAATTGGGCAGAGAAAATTATTGTCTTTCGGTAAAATCACTTCCAATCCAGATAGTGTCATACATTATGAATTATAGTCTCGTTTTTGCTGGAGTTCTTTTCATGTATTCAAGACATTTATGACCAGAAAAATTAGCTGTTGAAGTACTAGACTCTCTTCCTTAGGTACTTTTGTACCAGAAGATGGAGCTGGAGAGCCTGGATTCAGGATCTCGGCAGCCCATCACTTACTTTTAGTAGTGTTGACCTGAGTTTTGTAATCTCCACAGATGAGATCAGAGAAGGAAAACTGTGATTGCAGCTATTTCACCTTTTTATAAGCTTCTAGCCTTAAAAACAGTAAAAGTTAACCTACAGTACTTAATAAACAAGTACACATTTCAGTGGGAAACATTCATAAGACAATATTTACATATTTTTCTTTGTCTACGAAATGCCTATAGAGTAATTTTATATTCCAGTGGAAGGCGTCTGAAACGTTATGCTGAATGAAGTTACACGTGTATAAGATTATTCATGCCTAATTATTTGCAGAATCAGGACTTTAATTTCTTTTATTAAATTGTGAAAAGTAAGGGATGTGATTCTGCAAACTCTTTCAGAGGCAGACTTCATACAGAAACTGATGTAATTCTAAAGTAAGATGCATAACACCAATTAGTATCAAGAGCTAATGCACATTTGGATACTCTGATGGATGGCCCTGGTGGTCAGTATCTTTGCATACTGTTTAATAACTTACAGAACTATACTCGTGAAACACATGCACGTGAATTCCATTTTCAATGTTTCTAAGCAAAATAAAAATATGTACATTTTATTAACACAGATGGTAGCTTTTCTTAAAAAGAATCCCAGTCATTTAAAAACTTAGCAACTTCCCCCTCTCCCTCCCACTGATATTTCAGTCACTAAGGATTTAAGTAACCCTGCAAAAATAATCCTACAGAAAGGTTAAAATAAATTCTTTTATTTTCCTTTTTTTAATAGCAACAATCTCTAATGTGTGCATAATGTTGCTGACACTTTGTGTACTTACTGTAAATATCACATACAGAACAATTTTTTCGCTTTCCTATTTTCAAAACAAATATTAAATGTTTGCAAAGCACTTTGAAGATAGGTACCATTTTGATATTTAATTTAAAAAGTATATTCTGTCCTTTCCGTTTATGCGAAATCCATGTTGATTTATTAAGAACTCCTCATGGACTTCTGCATTATTGGGGATTAATTCATTGGTGGGTGGCACCATGTGGCTGAAATTCTTCCCTGCTTGAAACGCCCTCACTGTCTTTAGTGCACGTATTCAGTGGAAACAGAATTCCCTTATTTCCTGAACTTTCTACCCATTTTCTGAGCTTCTCCTGTTTACATCAGGTCTTTCTGCTTTTAATTATGTAAATCCTGCTCTGTATCTTTTCTTGGCAAATACTAAGCTACTTCTAGGCTGCCCTGTTCCCTCACCAACTTTGTGGTTACTGTAGACACTGCCCATGACCAATAAAATACCACTAGTTCTAGTGTCAGTGTCTGGAATCTCTTCCAGGTGACGTGACACAGTGTGGGTTTGATTCACTGGTGTGTTATTACAGATTTTTGAAAGAACTTTGAAATGAGTAGAATTACCACAGTATGGAAGTGAGGTAATGTAGTTATGAATCAGCATAAAAACTGAAATAGTGCAGGCTGGAATCAGCATTACTTCCGCTGCACCTAATTTTTAAATAATTTGTGATAATAAAAATTACTCTATTTCTTACAGAATTATTTCATAAAGGGAGATACCTGAGGAAGAGACTGAAGAAGGAAGGAGTCTCACCTGATAGCATTGTGAGTATGATAAGTAGTGTTCAGTAAGAATAAAAATGGAAGCCTTACACATAGAACTTTGTCTTAATACTTTTCTGGTAATACCAGCTATTTCACAGTGCATTGAAAGTTCTCCAAGATATGAAGAGGTGCACTGTACTAAAGGACAAATCATATTTATGTTGGTCATATTTTGAAACCAGCCACTTTATGAAATAACTAAAACTTTTGAGTCACTTTGCACAATGACTTGAATGACAGACATCCTATTACATTGTCTGTTGCACTCAGTTATTTCATGAGGTGCCTAAATGTTTCAAGCAGTTCTCGAAATGACTATTACATTGCTGTTAGTCGTAGAACCTAGAGCTAGGAATGTTCCATTGCAGTGTTTTTCGTGAAAAGTAAATATTTCCACAGGAAAGTAAGACCCTCAGGAAATTCTTTCCAATAAGGATATTAATAAATAAATAACAGAGCACGAAAATTATCTTTTACATGTATTTATGTTTCTGGTTTACTGTCCTAGATTTTCCAGGAACCTTTCCTACTCCCCGTTGCTTTCAGTAGGCCTTGTTATTTATTGTTTTGGTCATTTCTCTCCCCTATATATTGGAGATCGAAGGAAAAATGTTTCAGTGGAAGTGTTTAGCTTCTGGTCCCAGTACCTCTGGCTTCTTTTTAGAAAGACTCGGTTCTTTTAGAAAGATTCTTCTAAGCTACAGGAGGCTGTTTCACATTTTGTTGCTGAGGTCCCAAGCTTAGACCCGTGCTTGCTACATGATTTGCTCCAGAGTGAGTCAGATGTCCCATGAGTCATGTCATGGTCTGGACTACTCCAGAGCAAGCTAGGATGAGCCCAGGCTTCTAAATCTGGCAGCCTTGACCTTGAGAGAAAGAAAGAAGGGATCCATGCACTTCAGAGTTCTCACAGATACAGAACTGTGGTTCCAGAAATAGGCCAACTTTTGATATTCCCAGTGGCACTTTCCCACTCTTTTAGTTTGTGAAACACAAGCTTTCATCAAAGTACAGCCCCTTTGCTTGGTTATTTATATTTATTTCTAAACAGATAATATATAGAGATCTGTATATTGATATGATATTAGAATTACATATTAAGCCTAAGGAGTTGTTATTAACAAATAACAAACTATCATTCATGCTCAGCTATAAATCAATGGACTTGAAACTTAGAAGAAAATACAGTTCTCTTCATTTTCTGAAACGTAAAGCTTGACCACACAGTCTTTTATGTAGTGAACTCTCAGGTAAATCGGAGGCTTGGCTCACAGAAGTAGCAGAGTAATGCGGATTTACCTCATAGGTCTGGAATTTACATCTGGTTCTACTTGACTCCCTGTTCTAACCCTGTAGTGCCAATAACATCAGGTTCTCCGGCCTCCTGCTTATATTGAAAATGACTAATAAGCAAAATGCAGGCTCGGGGATGCAGAAGTCATCTTTTTAATCTAAAAAAACCAAATACTCAAAGCTATACCTGTTTCTTTTTGATGTAGAAAGTGGTTTAAAAATCATGTATTTTTGCATAAAATTGCTGTGAAATTCCTAATGGTTTTGCTCTTACGTTAATCCCACTGAAAATTGGTAGAGAGGTCTCAAGTCACTCTTCTCATGGGTCTAGTTTCAGAACCTTGCGTACAGGGAGAAGTATACTCCTTAGCCACAGGCCTAAATGACCGACTGCTGTAGTGAAACATTATCTCTGCTATTTTTCCGTGGGGAAAAACAATCATTGCAGTAATGGAATCTGCTTAGACCCACTGAAGGGGATTTTTCTCAGAGCGTTAATACCTTTAGTGGGATTGAGGGCCGCAGAACAAATGTTTGTGCTCACTCTCTGTGAAAAACTAAGAAAGATGAGAGTCTGCTCATAGTTTTCCAGTTTATAGCATTACCTGGTTGAACTAATGTTTATTGTAAGATATTGTATTCCTAGGGCTATTACTCTAAGTTTTGAAGTAAGAACACAATTAGCTTGTGACCTCATTAGAACCAACAGTTGCATTTGCTCTTTTGCATTTTTGTAGTTGGGACTAAATTGAGGGGGGAAAAAAAGCTGATCTCAAAGGTGAATGGATAATAAATCTTGCAGACCATTAATAATCTGCTAAAGCCCACAGTGCTTCATCTTACGTACTTTTTGTCAAATGGTTTTACTCTCCCAGACATTTTCTAATTAGCCTCTTTCAGTCTCCTTCTATCAGTTCTATCAGTTTCATTTCCCTGTACTACACTTAACACTCAAATTTCAAAGCTTGTATTTTTATGCTAAATGCTTCTGCTGCATAATTAATTTGTCTTAAAGGAGAGTGTGTATGAATAAAACAGATTAATATTCTTCACAGTCTTTCACAGTCTAAATTCATTTTGGAAAATAGTTAAGAAAGCTTTTCTCACTCTATTTCTGTCCTTGAATGTAATTCCCTAGTCAGTACTGAATCTCTCTATGTAGAGGAGGGCAAAGACTTCAGCTGTTGCGGCGAACTCTCACAGAGCATCTCTACTGATGCTCTAGAATTCAGCGTAACCTGACTGTGTTTAAAGTAAAAAAGTTTATAAATAGCATTTCTGCAAGATCAAAGAAACCACAGCAGTGATTTTAACTTAAACAATGAAGGCCATGCCAAATGGGCCTAGTCTTATGTAGTTTCCCCTCTACCTCAGTTTCATCCCATGTTCTAGCTCTTCCGTGCACAGAAGAAACACTTAAGTCTTGGTGCGAAGCTCACTGAAGTCAAAGGAGAGTTTTCTCTCTGATTTCAGTGACCCAGCTATCCCTTGTCACTCACATGATCCTGTAAGTGCACGGGATGATTATTTTGAAAGAAGTGGTGTATCTGTTGCTTCTCTACCACAAAAAGCGTGGAAATAATTTTCTGTTGTTTTAGTTCTGAGTTGTTAGTTGTGTAAAAATTGCAGCTCCTCCTGTTTGTGTCAGTGTCCTGTCCCATCATCCCATTTCACCGTTTGTAGGTACTAAAGATGACCTTTTCTCCAGTGACTTCAGGCAGCAATGATTCTTTGGTCTGGACTCGGTGATTGTGTGATTCAGTCAAAAGGCTGTAATCACATAACAAATGAGAAGTAATTAAATACCAGGATTATTCAGTGACTCTTAACATTGGGATTTATGTGTTTTGTTGCATTGTAGTGCTTTAGCATATTTTATGTTACTTGCACAGGCATAATAAAGTCTGTAACCCATAAAACAAGGAAGAGTCCTAATTGCACTGTGCATGGATTATTTATAACTAAGTGGTCTGTGAAGGATTAAGAGTCCATAAAAAGAGTGCCACTGACTTAAAACCAATCTGTTTGCCTTGTTTTAATTGGGATGAGAATATTAGCTCATAGGTTTCAGAAACATTGCATTATGAATATGATGCTTGCATTCTAATTTTAAAATGGAAAGATGAGAAATAAATATTGATTAAGAAACCTTATGTATCGGGAATATAGTCACTCTACGACAGATGAAGCCACTAGGCCTTGTGAGAATTATATTTGTCTTACGTGTTGAAAAGTTTGAATTTACCAATTTGCTTGGGAGAGGAGAGGAGATCCCAAGATTTGTTCGCCATGGCATTTTCTTCATAGAGTAACTATGTCTACATACAGATTCCTGGGGGCATAACTAGGCACAACTCAAGTATGCAGAGTGTTTGTGTCAGCATACCTCACTCTCTTTCCATTTTTTCCCGTGGTTCCTTTGTTCTCTCCTCTATCTTACTGAACCCATGGATCTCGACCTCTTAGGACACGTGATTAAGCCGACTCCTCCTCATTCTCTCCTTGTCTGGAAGATACTGGCATAGCTTATACCAGTGCACAGTTTTTGTAGAATAATCTTGGCCAGAATTTGTTTAAAGTTGGCAAATGGGGATGTCAGGCATGCGAAATGTATTTAATTTTGTTGAACGTGTAAAATAATTTCCTCCTGGATTCCCTTAAGTGCCACAATTCAGCCCAGAGTCAAGTTTTACATCCAAGTTGTTACAGAAATAGTAATACTTCAGTCATATAATGTCTCGAACCGCACTGTTACATGCACAATTAAAATCTGTCCCTAAGGTGATACTAAAATCCATTATCACCCTTGAAAGCTACTGTAGACACTTGACACTTAAATTGATACATCGAACGTTAGCGTTCACCTTTTGCTAGCCTATTGGTTAGTTAGTCTCATTTAATTTTCCCCTGTAGTGAAGCTATTGCTACCGGTCTACATGTAATTAATAATTTTCTTGATTCATGGTCCAATATGCATGCCTTTAAAAAAGTACAATTTGGGAAGCTTGCAATGGGTTTTTTTGCAGGAGAAGTAAGGAAGTTGGTGTTAATCATATCGTCCATGGGTGCTATCCAGAAAAGGAAACAAAAACCCCCAGACCCAAAAATGATGTACTATATCTGTCCCGATTTATATTTCGCGTGAACTAACATTTGCTACCTGTGACTGAAAAGAAAGAAACAAACAAAAACTACACATGACTAAGACTGCAGAATGGGAAGAGCTATGCATTGTGAAAATTAATTGGAAAAAAAGGACACGTGCAGTGGAACTAGATGTAGCGGCAAATAGCTTGCTCTGTTCTGACAAACAGGGTAGAATAATATAAGACATGAGGAGTAATCTTAATACTCAAAGGTCAGATAGAAATAATATGTGTTAATTTTCATAACAGCATATGTTGATTCTAATTTTTAACTGATAATTGTCAGTATAGCAGAATCTGTATTTAGCAATGAAAACAATAAATGTGTGCCACCTTCAGTTGAACAATTTTAGCCATAACGGTAGGAAAGGGATGCTATTTAAAAAGCACAGTGAAGGTCTAAATTGTGACTGGAAATGCTTTTCCTTAGTAAAGTCTTTTGTTAAAAATATCTTTAAAAATTCAATGCTGCTTCAGTAGAGCCTCCCAAAAATGATACGGTTGGCTAGATGTAGATATTCAGATAGCTAGTAACTTTGCTACATATATATACTCTTAGGCAGCTAGTAGTGCTCTCTCTCTGGAGACACCAGGGAAGATAAAGACACTAAGTGGTTATTTTTCTTGCAAGACATATTTTAGCTTCAGCAAATTGTCCATTGATATTGAGAGTTATCAGATGACACATACCTTCCCATACCTTAACTACCGCCTGCCTTGAAATCCCATTTCGATACTTTTCATTATCCTATTCCTTAAATAAGAACAGAAAAACTGAAAAGCCAGAAAAGATATGACGCTCATGATACATGTGAAATGTGGTTAGTTTTCTTACATTTTTAATTAAAAATAGGTCAGGCTTCGAAAAGAAGCAAGCTCATGTACTGTTTTGAAGCTAACTGTAAGGTAACTACTTTTTTGTAATAAAATTATTTGGCACGCTTATACGCAGTAGCAAAAGGCATCACAACAACCGCTAACAGTTAACAGTAGATGCAGAATGCATTTACTAATAATGGAATTATTACCAGCTTTGTGTAGGCTTCAAAGATACAAGACCTACAGCTGTCAGCAACTACTGGTGCCTAGTCCGTATGTTCCTTCAGGGTTTGTTTTTGTGTTTTTTTTT
>VXBO01008905.1:646628-661887 GCA_013400135.1 Rhinoptilus africanus
AAAAAAAGGAGCTAATTTGCATTCAGAACATCTCTTTCTGTGTTATCTTCTAAAAATTATCATAGATTTGATGAAAAGTAGAGGAAAAGAAGTGTAAGTCCAAAGAGAGGTTAACAACGGAGTTTCTTATTATGATAACTTTAGTAGATAACTGATGCATACAAAAACGTCTTTCCACTCACTACAATCTAGTGTACAGTGTATTACGTTATTGATCAGGAGTATTAGATGTGACACTGGAAGGTCAAATAACCTCACAACAAGCTGAAATAAAATTTTCATCTTAATAAGGGTCCTCTTAAAATGCTGTCGTGGTCCCTTAAATTTGATGACATTTAATAACACTCATTTTGGCCACCATTGCACAGACCATGCAAAATATTTTATTGCAAGAAACAATATTAAATAGATACAGGAATGTGTTCGTAATATATACACTGCACCCAATGTTTTCAGCCACATGATCTGATATACCAGAAGTAGAAGCCTGTAGGGCAATCTCTTTGCAAATTTACAATTACGATCTTCTAACGAAAGTGCCCTTACCTACATTTAGTACAAAGGGGTGAAGATCCTCAAGTAGTATAAAGCTATTTTGCTCCACTAACCCACAAATGTTAGATAGTGGTGTGTATCAGTGCAGAATTTTGGTAGGATGCACAAATGCACGCCTCTTTTATGCAGAGCAGACCCTATTCCAAGGATCACAGAATCATCGGTGTGCAAATAAGATTACAGGATAGAGATTAAAACTTGCTGGCAGATAGCAAACGCTGCTGTCTCTCCCTCTGTGACAGACTGTTCAAGGGGAAGTTTACTTGTGGTGACATTTTTGATCAAAGACATAACAGCAAAATTTAGAAGGTAAATACCTTTGAGCACGGGTAAACTTAGAATGTGGCTTAAAAGAGCAGATTTCTACAAGATACAAAACAGACAGGGTTCTTTCAAAATTTTTGGTTTGGTTTTTTTTTTTTTTTACATGAAGCTTGGCTGTGAAGAATAGAAGCTGTTATATCCCAATAGGTGAGGAGAACAAACCCAACAGAAATGACTGCTCCCAAACAGGATGCACATCACAGCATGTTATGTGGCTGTCAGCGGTCAGTTACATTCTGTGCACGGGTTTTAGTGGAAATGAGCTCCATAGGCTTAGACTGTTCTAAAAGATGAATCAGAACATGGGAAGAAGCTCCCGTGTACTCATTCTGTGTAAGGCACTTCCTTTCTTCCCACAAACTTCAGTGGAAGTGATGGTTACAATTGCCAGAAGTAAGTGGTGTAATGGCAGGGCGTATGTTCTGTGCTATTAGGCCACAGTATGAAAGGATTTGAAAATAGCAGTCGTACACATATGATAGGTCTGCATATGTAATTAAGAATTAGTTCTTTGCACCGTCTGTGCTAGACTACTCTGTATCAGCTTGGTGACTAGGTAGACAGATCTGTTGGGATAAAATACTTTAATCTAAAGCAAAGTAGTTGCTGAATTTTAAATCGTGAAGATAAACCCATGAAGCAATCAAATAAATCTTTCTTTGCCTTTGGCTTCTAGTAATAATTTAAAACATTGCCAACAAATAGACGCCGCATAACATGGGTTTAATATATTTACTTTGAAACAAGTACGTATCACTGTATTGCATAAATGTCCTTTATTTACACATGCAATTTCACATTCAAATGGCCCCAGGAAATTTCAGAGTTTTTGTTTTCTGTTGCTGCTGCGCATTAATGCTTCAAGGCATTGCTCTGTATTTGTACACAGCTGCCAGGGCATTAGAACTACCATTTTAAAAACAGAGTAAAATAAAAAAAAGTGTGAGTGTTTTGGTTTGTTTTTTTTTAGAGAGAAGCTAGTCTTTGCAGCAGATACAGCCAGCATTTGATACTGAACTGTTGTTCTTACCCTCTGTTGCATGATTTTCTTACATATTACTGGTAGAGTTCTGAGCCTTTTCAAGTTCCATTTGTTGAAAAGTCATTGCTAAGGAGAACTGAAGTCAAAAAGGGTCTTTCCTGACTTATTTGACAAAGTAATTGGCACAAGAAACATTTCTAATGAAATCAGGAACAACCTTTGATTGTACTCTACATCTGTGAAATAGGGAAAAAAGGAAGAAGGAGGGAGGAGAGGGGTAGATTGTAGCTCTTCCTCTCTTTTTAAGCCAGATTTTCAAAGAAGGATCTAAAATAGCATTTGAAGGCTGGATTGAATTTTTTTTTTTCCCTTTCATGTGCAGTCTAAGAACTGCAATTTTACAGGCCTATTTAAAATTTGGTCCTGTAAAAAGCAGCCCTTTGCTTTGTGTTTTGGGAACTTCTTAATCTTGGGAACTTCTTAATGTCCTCAGGCCTTTGAAGGTCAAAGAAATGCCGCATGTTTCGTTCTTCCTTTAACACAGTTCGTTTATTGAGGTTTGACTTTCGGGCAAAGAAATAGATGCTTTCTGTTAGCGTTCTATCAGCTGTAGCATGGGACTCTGTGCGGGGTCATTTACTCTAGAAAGATGGGTAAATTAGCTCCTGGGAAGACGTGCACAACCTGGCCCTGATGCTCCTGCTTCATGATACAGCATACTTAAGGTCCGTTTGGCTGTCTCTGGCTATCTGAGATCTGCAGTGCTCGCATATGGTTTTCATTCTCGGCTTTTTACTGTAAAATACATGGTGTAGGTATGATCAGTCATGGAAAGTGAATAATCTTAGGAACAATTACTTAATCTAGTCCTGGTCCTTTGCATGCCTGTGATTTGTTATTCTGAAGGTAAGTTAATCACACTTCTATGGAAGTGGAAATACCTGTTTCTTATTTTCTGCCTCTCTCCCCCTGAGCAAATGGCTGAGTGGGAGTTTGGCTGCTGGCAAGGGCCAGGCCACCGCAACAACCACATATACTCAACCTTAGAGATCTAATCAAGACTTTACTATTTGGTCTCAGCGAATATTTCTTATGAACATGTGGCATGGTAAGCGGTAGATGAGAAATCTGTGCTCAGCCCCAGCTCCCACTTTGTTTGGTTCATCTGTTCTTGTGATACTCGTGTGGTCGCAGGACTCACCTGATATCATACTGTTGAGATGAGTGATCTTCATCAGAGGAATCATTTATTCACTGCCAGTCCTCATGTTTTATTCATTTTTCTGCTCCTTAAGACACTCCCAAATCGGTTACAGACCAGCTAAAGTAACATCTCAGTTACTCTTTCCCGAGGAGCAATGTGGAAAGCTAGAGTAACTCTAGCTCCACACTGACAACATTGATGTGTCCTCTGTGTCATAACAAGTGTCTTGATAATGCTGAATGAAGCTATGAAGAAAAAAGTGGAGAGGATGTGAGTGTTTGCACCTCATTTCAGGGGAGTGTGGGGCTAGTGAAATGCTCTTTTGGAAGATGTTACAGATTAAAGATCTCTGAATACTTTAGCCAATGATTCATTGCACCAAAGGGTAAAGTTTTTGTCATCACGTCCTAGACATCCAGACATAAAATGAAAACAGCGCGTCTGCTCCACATTTGAAAGCAAGCATGTACACACCTACCATTCTGGAATCGGTTTGCCTGGATTTGACTTACTGTAGTTGGTTGAGAGGATGAGAATATAAAACGTGTTGGTCATCATGCACGGCAAGGCTGGACTTTGCTGTAATCTAGGATTCCTGATGGTTTCTTTCCACTCATCCTTGCTCCACCTGTTTGGTGAATATGAGAAATTGCCACTCATTTGTAAAACTTACCTTTGAGGTGATCATAAGAATGATCAAAGAGTAGTTCTTAAAGTAGATTCATTGCAAAGACTGACAGTGCTGCCATCGCTGTGTTTTAATAGATAATTCTTACTTGTTTGACCAAACCCAAGAACATACTTAATTTTAAAGTCACTGGAATTCTTCATGGATGAGACTAAGAAGAATATAGTGCTTGTACCCACAGCACATGGGCAGTAGAGTAGAACAACTCGTAAGTGATTTGGCAATAAAGACTTATTTTTTCTTCACTAAATCTCCACTGCAGAATTCATAAGATGGTGATATTTCCCTCTACACTGAAAAATATTTATTGACTTTATTGACAATTTAATATACTTTGTCAAGTTTTGTTGGTTAGTTTTTATTGATCCTGAGACCTGTGGGATTGCTTTTGCTTCCTAAGCAAATGAATGGAAAAACACATTCTGTTTTGGGGAAGATTGGTGCATATGGCTTTGTACTTCACTTGTAAAAAGCATCATAATGATGAGTATTTAAGATAGAAATTACAGTATTTAACATAAAATTATGTGAAAGGTCATTATGTGAATTTATTCTCTAAATTCTGGATAAACTCAGTGAGGCTTTTCAGGAAAGCATGAGCTGGGTTTTATATTGCATTTAGTAACCTCATATTCTCTCATTTCTCTTGCTGCTAGAACTTGTTATGTCCTAATATTATGTATGATTCTGTAATTATTTTCTTTCAAATTAAAACGTTCTTGCTTGATGTTGATATATTTGGGGAAATGAAAAAAAATCCCCACTTACATGATTATAATTTAAATTTCATATTGAAGTGACCCTTTCCAAGATTTCACTGAGCATTGGATGAGGTTAAAACTGAGCAGATAACTCGTATCGCTCAGGAGTAAAAACCGCATTTAATTCCCTGTGCTACGAGTTTTCAGTGGCCCCTAGGAAAGTAAAAAATAACAAACAAGTTCCACTGAAAGTCCAGAGAAATGGGTGTAAAATTTCCTTGTTATTTTTAGTTTACTCCTTTTTCTGCAGATGTCTCCCCATCTGTAGAACACCTGAAAAACCTTGAACTGCGTGGTCATTATTTTATGGGCTGTGTTGAACATCGGCTGTCATTGCTACTGCTGTGATCTTTTTGTGTCAGTATGCTGAATTTATCTAGGGAATGCTAGTATCAGCAGTGACAGTAGTAATGTGCTTGTGAGAAATCAGTGAAACAAAAGTAGTTGTTTGCAAAAATTAAACAAATGTATGCCTTTATCTGGTAAAGCTCTGCTTTTCTGATTAATAATACATTTTTCATGAAACAAAATATATCTTTCCCCAGGTGTTTAATCATCTAATAAATATAGAACTGTTTTGAAAAGGAAATACCAAGCAGATTTAAAGCAAAACGGTGCTGGTTAATGTGATTTGATTATAGGCTATGCACAAGTAAATATACATTTATTCTAAAACTTCAGCTACCTTTAATCTCATACCTTATGCATACTGAAATTCAGATTGATGAATGTTGAATCAAAAGCAGACATAAAATAGTTCTTTTGAATTCTCCTAATTCAGAGGCAAACTGGTTTTACACCTTTTTTTTTTTTTTTGGTTAACTCTTGAAACTAAGGTAAGGTTTAGTTTTGAGGGGAAGAGGGTTCCTAATGCCATTTTGAATGTAGTAAAAGAAAAGATAAAAAGAAATTGGTGTATTTCCTGTGACCGCTATGGAAGGAACATTTGTGCACCTTGCCATTTCTTGTAGATGTACCCCCGGATTTTCATGAGTTTGGCAGCTGCCCTAGTGAAAGCAAGTCTGTTTTAATAAGTATCTGAAAGGCAATAAAGCACAGAACCATCTCAGTAAAACTCTGTTGTTTTAGTTTTATTGAGGTTTAGGGATGACTTGCAAAACCTGAAAGTTACCTCCTTGGGGAGCTACTAATTTGACAGTTTAGATTCTAGGGAGATTCAGCTCTCAATGTGAAGGACCTAATGCAGCTTTCAGGACCAGGAATTCTAAGCATACAATTGGTTATCCTTGAAACAAAACCATTTTGAATCTCTTCTGTGGACAGGAGTTGCTTCTGTGTTATTTCACATAACCCATTCAAAATTTCATGCCCAGAGAAAACGCATAGTGCTGTGTAATTTCCTTGATATAGTTCTTTGGAATAGCTTTTCCACAATTTTCTGAAGCTGCCTGCAGAAATGCGGTAGGCGTATGAGAATTTCTCAAAGGCAAATCAGCGTAGAGCTCTGCCACCTGCGTGCAGGTCTGTGCTGAGTCATTAGTCAAGTAGCTGATTATAGGTGATGTTGGAAACAGAAAATTAACCGTTTGGCAGCCGGGAGTATTGATAGAGTCAAAGCATAGGGCTTCTGGAAGTAGTAAATGAATAAAAATTCTCATCTGGAATGTATCTGTTACATTGTTATGCTAATACTGTGATAATAATGACGAGGGCCAAAATAGCTGACTACTGAACAAACTAACGCCTGATTTTTATCTGATTTTTTTATCTTTAATGTAGTGAGCAGATTTTTAAGGACTAAGCTTTCTCTTGTAGCTGAACAATGCATGATTGATACTAACAGGATGATTCTTGCTGTCATTTCAGTTTCGTAGTAGAATAGTTGCGCCTTACCCTCGTTTTCATGTGTATTTTATGTATTACTGGAGGACAAGTTGACCTTTTCAGTTCACATGCTGTGAAATGTTGCCACCAAAGATAGTTGATATCAAAGCAAGTTATTTTCTGGATCGTATTAAAAATATTGAAAGATGAAGGATTTCTAATTAAGCTGCAGAACTGTGTAGTAATAGAAACTTGTACTTAAAAAAAAAAAGAAGAACAGATACTTCTTCCTTTCCTGTACCTAGAAGGACAGACAGTGCCAATGGAACGTCTGAAATAGTATGTGGAGTTCATCAGTGGCCACCACAAATGGTATCCGACTTCAAAAAAACATCATTTTTTGTTAGAAATTATTGTTTTGCTTTAATAATACAAGCTTATATCCCAAACTGGGAAAATTAGCTACATCCTTGCACATCTGCGTTTGTTTTAGATCAACCATGGGGTTGAGTTTCCCAGGTTTTTAGCCCAGCTTCTTCAACTAGCAGTTTTACATATTTGCTGACTTGTTATTTTTCTTTTCAAATGGTGTATTTTAGGAATGTGACTTGATCTTACTGTGAACACAGGTGGTTTTCTTTTTAATCTGTCTTCATTTGATTAACTGATTTCTGTGAAAGGATGTGTCGTGTTTTAAGGACAAGTCATGTGTTTTAAGATGTGAAATAAGATAAAAGGGAATGTCCAGAGACCATATATAGGCAAAATAATTTTAAATTTAATTTTTCTCAACTGCTTAGGCAGTAAGTAGGTTTTAATGCCATGAAAATATTTCCCAGCACTGAGGCAAACGTTTGATACCAAACTGACTACCGTATGAGCATTACAGGGATTTTATTTTGCTTTTCTCTGAAGCACTGGCAGAGGAAAGATAGCAGACTCTATGCACCAATGATCTGATAGGGTGTAGCAAATCTCGTCTTCCTTTGAAACTTTTCTGCATGCATGGCTATCAGAATGAAGAGATTTTAAAGAGCTGTAGGTGCTAAGGTTTTTATCTCTTATTTCAGCTCTCTAATGCAGAGGTAAATTATTTTGCTGTGAGAAGACAGACTCCATATGTAAAGTTGAGCATGTTAAACGATGTTCTCTCAGATATAAATAGCTGTTGGAGGACAGGAAGATAGGGTGAGTCAGAAAGTCAGGTTTTGTGTGGAATTTAAAGCCAGCATGAGTATGTCCATATGCTTGATACTAAGCAAGCTATTGCCATCTGGTCAGAATAACCGGCTTCTATAGACAGCTGGGGGAGAAGGAAATAGAAGTGAGTGAAAACCAGAAAAGCTACAGAAAAAACAAATGGAGTCTTGAACATTATTAGGCATAAAAGGACATGTGAGTGGTGGAGTTAGTAGGGTTTGTTACCAGGTTGTCTGTAATCAGAGGAAGAGGAGGAGGGCAGGTTGGTGTTTCTTGCAGTTGCTAGTGTGTCCCTGGAAGAGTGGTTTTATCAGTGGTATTACGGTTTGCACGGATGCTTATAAGAAGCAGTCTAGAAAGAGTAACTCAGTCATGAAATCTGCATGTTTCCCTGCTCTACCCCAGTGTTGTGGTTGGTAACTCTCCATAATTTCTACAGCTGTGTGGAAATAATAATGTAGGAAGGGTTTTGAGCAAGTTATTACAAATAGTCTGCAAACAGAAAACAAATCTCTTAATTACACAAATTTGCTCTTCTTAATTCTGTTCTAAGTAGTCTGGATTACTCTAACTCAGGTACATCTTTCTTAAAGCTTATAAACATCTCAATATTCAAAGATTCTGAGAATATGCAAGGTATGGAGTTTGAAACAAGCAATGCTTATGTAAAGGTTTAATGTTGTTGGGCTATTTGGGATAAATCTGGGAGTACACAAATAGTCTTAGTAATTCAGGTAAGCTGTGAATGAATTTACGAACAGAATGTTAAAAGGGAAAAAAGCCCACAACCATGTCACCCCAAAAAAACTTCAAAAATTCAAAGTTCAGTAGACTTGGCCAAGTCAGCATGCCAATTTAAACCAACACATCTGTGCTTCAGCTGGAATATACAGTCTTCTGGTTTACTAGTGCTGGAGTGTTCTGTTTTTTCAGTCTGTGAACTCATATTCTGTACAGTATCGTTTGTCAGAAGTCCATTTCATCTTTACAGTCCCTCTGTTTTCCCACTTCAGAATTATGGTTCTCTCCATGCCCTTTTATATGGGGAATTCTTGGTGATAAAAATAATACATGGTACATAATGTCTTAAGTTTTGGATTGGATTTTTTTTTCCTAGTGTTTAAATAATTACCTTTTGTTTTCATCCTGTGGAGAAATTATTTTACAGTTTCAGTGTGAAACTAGTTTCAGGTGAAATATTCTGTGTTCTTACTTACCCTTAAATTAAAATATGATTATATTGCTCTCTCTTCAGTTTCTTAGTTAATTTAATTTTGTAGAGTTTAGAAATCTCTGAATGTTAAATAGGTAGTTACGACTGCCTGCTTTCCTCTACTCAAGTGCTGGGTGAGCATTGCAGGATTAGTTTAGAGATTTGCTTTTAAACAACTCTCGTTCCTTATAAAATCTCTTTTTTTGTTTGCTTGTTTGTGGTTTTGTTAGAACATAAATAGGAAGGGGATCATTCTGGAAGACTTCTCATCCGAACAGAATTTGTATCCTAGAGCACAACAGTGAATGCTCTTCATTGTTCTAAAGGCTTGAAGGACATTGGGAGCTCCTCATAGACTTGTTCTTTTTTGACAGCAGTCGTTGCTGTCTGGCTGTGTGAAATGCTTAGCACAGTAGAGCTGGAGCTCTCAAGTGTGAGGACATTCCAGGAGGATGGTTAATAAATAATTTCTGTAACTTGAACTGTTTGAAACCTAACATAGCACGGAGCTTAACAGTAGAAACAGATTTATCCCTAATTCTAAGTATAATGGCACTCTTAGAAAGTTCTGCTGTCTAGGAGCTCCAGTCTGAGGCGTTTAAGGGTTTAGGTGGAGAATAAGCAGTTTGTGGACTTGGCCTTCGTCCCGTGGACAATCCTTCGGTATTATTCAGGAGCGTTAAGGGGTACATGGATTCAGAACTTAATAAGGATTTGGAAGATTAGTAGATTTGTTGCTAGAGGGAAAAAAAGTCGTCTAAAGTCCCAAAGTCATTATTAGATAAGGTGCTGGAATAGCCTCTGAAAAAGGGTCTTGCTGTTGCATATAATTTCCCTGGAACTCAGCTGATGCACACAAGATTTGCTGTGACTAATAGGATTGCAACTAAACAGAATACTGACGCTTTTCTTGTAATTTAGTGAGGCATCTTTTGATCCATGATCATCCCTGAGCTGAGGGCTCACTGTGCAAGGCTGAAAGTGAAAGACATGCTCTAAAAAGATTTTGGTCTTTGCGGCTTATGGAAGGTGGATAGAATAGAATTCTTCTGCTCATTGAGGCTGCGTATTTTAGTTTTATCTCCTGTGTTTCTAGGCAGTGTTAAAAAGGTGTTATTTCCCTCAAATTTGATGGCAGCAGAGACTTGACTGATTACTTTGGATCTATGTAAGGTTTGTAAACAAACAAAAAAAAATTTGAAAATAATTGTCTGACAGCCTTTTAGACAACCCGATAAGCAATCATATTCCCTCTTAATATCACAGAATAGTTTGGGTTGGAATAAAGGCCATCTCATCCAACCCTCCTGCAATGGGCAGGGATATCTATCTTCACCTAGATCAGTTTTCTCAGAGCCCCATCCAAACTGACCGTGAATGTTTCCAGGGTTGAGAAATGGATCCACCTCTCTGGGCAACCTGGGCCAGTGTCTTTACCACCCTCATGGTAAAAACTTTCTTCTTTTTATCTAGCCTAAATCTCCTCTCTTAGTTTAAAACCATTGCCCCCTGTCCTATCACAGCAAGCCCTACTAGAAAGTTTGTCCCCATCTTTCTTATAAGCTTGTTTCGGAGACGATTCCTCCAGAATAACGATAAGGCACACTATTGGATAGAGTATACCATGGAGGCTTCTTGGGCTGTCTCACAGCTTCTGAGGATAAAAAGGCAAGCAGGTTCAAGACTGCTGCATTGCACTGCAGATCTTCTGAAGGGGAATGGGAAAACACTACGTACAAAGGTTTTGCATAGTGGATACTTACCCAACACACCTCATTCTGATCCTTACCACCGACTGCATCAAGTTACTTACCTTCTGCTGCACGCCTTTGCTTTCTTGTCAGGTGGAATCACTGCAATCGAGAATTTAGGCAAAAGATGGTCTTAATTTACTTCATTGTAATGTTTTGCAAATTTTTTTTAATCTACTTTACGCTTTTATCCTAGGCTGAATGCTAGAGCTGGAATACATCTTAAGGTAGTAAATCTAGATGACAGTGCTGTATTGGGCATAATCTAAAAGTTTTTAGAAAAACAGTCATCGCTGCACTTCTGCGGGGAAAAAAATTAAATGGAGCCTGTGAAAGAAAATACCTGATTGTGCTACCTGATTGTTCCTCTTGCTTGTAATGCTTAGTAACTCTAGTTTTTATTTCTCTTTTCAAAACTGAAAGAACACTTGGCTGTCTGATGTCGTCATGCAGTTACTACAAGTTCACGTTGCCACCTTGGGAGATGCACAAACGACCAGTTCAACATTTAACTCTCCATTTCTGCATGTGATTATTACAACCTGTTGTTGTTATGGCGATGTCAGTTTGGCATGAGCGTACATCTGTTTCAAAAAATAGTTAGCAGATTTGTTAACGTTTTCAGAACAGTTGCTTTTGCTGGATGTGATTTTGAAAGCTTTCATGAAATCTAATGATGAGCTACCTTTTATGGGAGAGAATCTCTTTCACTGACAAGGGAAAGGTTTAGTGTTTCTCACACACACAGGGACATTCTCTTTGGCAGAATTTCATGATCTCTGAATTAGTCCTTTAACACAACAACATTCATTCTGATAAATTCATTGTTTCTCTCTCCCTCAGGTGGATTATGAACCCTCTCAAAATACTGGTGTTTGTTGATTTTCCTGGAGCAGAAGTACAACTTACCCCTGTCAGAGAGGTTACAGCGAACAGAACCATAACTTTTGTCCCTCATACAAAGACAGGTAAATATTTAACAGCTCGCATCTCATTTTCTTACGCAGACCAAAACAACCTTGTCTCATCACAATAGCAGATGTTTTCTTCGTCAGTGTTCCATAAATGACCAGACAAAGCCTCTTCTTTCCATGCTTGGTAAGTACCGAGGTCAGCATTTGCTTTTTCACCATTGGTTTAGCAAAATATTGCTTATAATTAGCAAGTGCCTAAATCGTGCTCCAGTTAGTTTTTTCTCTTGCTGTTGCTACCCCACTGAACAGAAGGAGCGCTTCAGTGTCTGTCTTGTCTTTTCCAGAATTATTAGCAGCATCTCTGAGCTTTGACTAATTCTTACCGTGTATTTCAGTAGTCTGAGATGTTTTGCATTTGCTGATAACGTAAAGGAGCCATAAAGTTATTGTTCAGCCCCAATGTATATCTTTTAGAAACCCAAGCAGTCAGGCTTGTTGGTGTTGTGTGGCAGGTAGCAGTAAACCACAGCTCTGATTTTTAATTCCCTAAAATTTTATCTATTTATTTATTTAAGAAAACTACTGAAGTCTGTTCTCATAACTGGTGTCTTGCTTTTGCAGTATATGAAGAGATATATTTTAAGAAGTTTATCCACATAGAGTATAGCTAATTATTATTAAGATAAAGTTTTCACTGTATTTGTTTTGTATTTTTATCTCTGATTCAGAATCCAAGTAGCCAAAATTATTAGAAATCATTGACTGTGTCAGTTATTTGTACGATTCGATACTGAATCAACTAACAAGATCATGTTTCCTTGGTACTCCACTTTCTTAATTATGAGGCTTTAATTGCTTTAATGAAGTGTAGCCAGACAAGCAGAGCTAGCTTACTGAGACTAACATCTTCTCACCCTTTATGTTTGTTACCTTCTGTGAAACTGGAAAAAGGCACTGTGGTAACTCCAGTCTGCTTTAGGCCTCTCTTAATTGATTTTCTGTGAATTTTAATGACAAAGCTTCCCAGATTGCTGGTCTGAGTCGTAAATGAATCTGGGATGATCACTCATGATCCATTCTTTCTTAACATGATACTGTCCCCAGTGGACCTGCTTGACTTAACAGAGTGACTTCAGTTTCCCATTAGTTGCTGACAGCTTCATGTTAAAAAGTCCTCTTCAGTTGGGACCAAAGATAGCAGACACAAAGCGCAAAAAAGGATTTTCATTCCAGACTCCAAGAAAAATACTATTTGCATAGACGGAAAAAGATCTTGTCTTAGACTGAGCCAGAAAAGTTTGGCATCTAACCCTAGTTGTGGATTCTAGTTATCCGAAGTGCTGTGTGACTCTGGAATAGTCCAAACGGCCCTTCCCTGCTTGAATACATCATATGAGTGTAAGTGGGATTCTGCTGGTGCAAAACACTGATCATAAATCCTTTCCCGGGAGAGGCAGTGTTTGAGCAGGGGGGGTCTCCAGAGGCTGGAGTTACCAGATCATGGTGGTGGTTGGCTATTTTCCCTGGATGCAGTGAAATCACCCAGTCTCCTGTTTATCATGGTCCCCAGATTATGGAATACCCCTCAATTTGTTTGCTCTTCTCCCCTCTGACATCCTGAGATGTGTCACGTAGAGTCAGAGAGGCCAGTTGTTCATCTCACCACGGTAACCCTTACGCTTTAGCAGGCCGAAGAAAACAATACCTTTTTTTCCTTCCTCCCTGGCTTTCAAAACAGTTTCCCAGCTGGTTGCCTGTAAAACTTCTGCCATCCTGGGCATCTGGCTTTGTCTGTATTTATATCTAGTTGCTGTAAAACATCAGGAGGCATTCCAGCTACAGTGAGGCTGGATAGCTGGAAAACAAGACCATAAGAGATTTATAAATAAGTCTTGTGCAGCTGGCTGCCAGCCTTGTTTTCAAGCATCTTTTTTTTCTTCTTTTCCCCTGCATGTGTTACGGAAGTCAAGAGATCCATTAGGAAAGGTTGCCTTTTAAAAACCCCCTCTCCAAAAAAACCCCCAAACCCAACAGAATCCTGAAAGCCCCAAACCAGGATATTCTGAGAATGTGTAATTATTGTTTCTTTGTTATAACCAGACTGTATTTAGCATGAATTTAGATATGTTTTATCTGAGGATCGATGGATGAAAAAAAAAGTAATATCTGAATGCATAAAAAGCGGCAGCACAGGAAAATCTCATTATCTTCCCTTCCAACTCACAATCCCCAACTAATTGGTGTATAAAACTGGATTAGCACAAAGAAAGAAATTTCAGGACATACCAGTTTCCTGATGTTGAAGAAGAGAGGGGCCTCTTCCCCGCTTTTTATTTCTCAGTATTACATTTCCTATGAAGAAAGAGTTTAAATTCCAAGGAAAAAACTGTATTTTGCCCTCAGTTACTTGCAGCAGGAAATTTTTTCTTAGGAGAGAGCTCCATGCAGATATCATTGTTTATTTATAACTGCCGAAGGTGTTTGGTTCCTTAATACTGGCCCACCACTCAGTTGAAGCTTACAAGGTTTCCCTTTTGAACAGAGTGGCTGTTCAAAAGCTAAATGGAACAGTAAAAGTTCTGCTAAAGGCATGGGGCAAAAAAACAAGTTGGTTTTTTTTTTCTTTTTGACCTAATGCTACATTTTAGAAGCATTCTCCGTCTCCCACCCACTTCTGCCCACTTCTATCTCTGTTCAGCTCTTTCTGTTTTCACCATAAATTGCTGAGTACTTCTGGGTCTTTCCAACTGTTTGAGGGTATTTGTTAAAAATTTTTTAAAGCAGTCTGTAGTGTTTTTGCAGAACAGAAATTGAAGTGATGGCAACTTGCATTATTTGCTAGTGTTTTCCATTTGGACGTGTACCAGTGTCCAATGTTTGGGTCGGATTGTTTTCAAGCAGCTAACTGTCTTAACGAACTGAATGCTCAAGCGTAATCAGGCTGATTATGTTCAAGCAGTTGAAAGTTCAATGCACAATGAGAATCAGGATAGCAATTATCTTCTAAATTCCTTTACATGAGCCACAGGAGGTGCTTGTGTTCAGGGCCGGAGTCCTGGTTAATTTGTGTCGTCTACCTGGTTCTAGTTTTAGTTTCCTAATGGGTTTTGGAAAAAATTCAGCCTGTTAATGACTGAAGTAATTTTTTATGTTAATCCTCGGACTGCTGTGAGTAGGAGGTGCATGTGATTTCAGACTTAAGAAGGAAATAAAAGTCGAGTAGTTAAAATTGTGAGCTCTGAAAATGCAAGACAAATGCTTGTCCCAAGTATTCATTTAAACCAGGTTCTAGTGTATCCCAAGGAATAGAAATGAACCTTGGCAAAGAGAATTAATTTGCAGGTAAGACACAAGAAGAAAGGGTAGTGGCTATAGTAGTGTTTTCTTCTTTGGTCATTAGGGTAGACTAAACTCTTGCCTCTTAGGTATGGTACGGTACTCCTGTTGCATCTCTTACTGAATTTTAAGAGTGTTGCCATCCAAAAAATACTGTATATGGAATGGTGGGGAAATGGGGAAACACAGGACTATTGTATCAAAAGTGAGAGCTTGGGAAAGAGGCAGCTTGTGCATTCNAAATAGATTAGATAAATTAAGAAGTTCTTGCTTCATATGCTCCCAGTCTGGAGGGAATATGTCTATCTTCGTCTTGGTGGTGGGCAGTAAAAGGTGACTTATTAAACACCTGAGGCTATGCGGGGGGTGGGTATCATAGGCTGGACATCACATGGATTCCTCTGAGCAGTGCTGAGAATAAGAAAAGGAAAGTAGAATTTTCTTATCATCTTGAGACTAGAATTAAAGGAAGTACATGAATTAACCATATCGGAAATACAAAATCAAGTTATGCTTAATCAGCTCAACAAAGGGTGAATATATTAA
>VXBO01008905.1:667122-804240 GCA_013400135.1 Rhinoptilus africanus
AGTCAGTGAACTCCAGAAGAAACGGGCCATTTTCCTGTCCGTAGTTAAGCTGAAAACTCCAGCATAATTAATTCAAACTATGTTTCCCAACCTCTGTTTCAAAGCATTCCCCTTTCTGCCACGAGACAGAGTGTTTGTGCTTGCCTTACGGTGGTCCCAGCTGTGTACTCGTTAAATTTAGTGCGGTGTTTGGTACTATCCAATTATTTTTTTAACAAGAGGGTCAGCACTAATAGTTTTCCTCTGTGTTTGAAATGGATACCCACACCTCGTGTGCCAAATTATTAATCATTCTTTTTTAAAATTTACCCTGAAATTCCCTCGCTTTGCTACTGTGACATTCCATATTGGGAAGTGTATAGGGAAAATAATTGTAGGTAAATGCATTCAACTCAATCCAGTCAAGCTCTTTGGTGATACAAGTAAGTCCAACCAATTTTAGAACAGAGCATCAGCTGTTCTTTTGCATCAGGGAACGTGCCTTTTGCATCAGTAACGCTTTGTACCAACTGATGGTGCTTTTTAAGTATGAAAGTGGCTATTCTAATTCTTAACTAGTCTGTCCTGGCATTTTCCATGCATAGAATGTAATTATGTTTATTTGGAGGACTCTGATGTCTGGTAGGTGAAAACATGTAGGCGGAATCTTGGCCCTATTAAAATTCATGAAGAGTTTCCATTGCCTGGAATGAAGTTAAAATTTCTAATTGTGGTTTTGTACAAAATAAGCTAAGAAGCAGCACGCAAAGTTCATCAGTTGTGGATATTTCTTATCTTGGATGTAAGTTGGCGTAAGAAACTAAGCCTAGACTGCTCAGTTTCCATGACTTAAAAATCTTCTGACCCTGACACCGTCGTCAGTTCACAAAGTAGCAAAAAAGATACCATATGAGTCAATGAAAAATCTGGATAGTTGTAGAAAGAATCAAGTGTAAATCTTTCAAAAATATTCCTTTCAATCAAATTGAGCTGGATTTCTTGGCACTGGAGCTCTCATTCTGTATTGGAAAATGTATTTCTTTATTTATGAGAGCTAAGAATTTAATGAAAAGAGCTTCCTTGGAGAGGAAGTGCTTTCATTAATGCAGAAGTAACTGCAGGTTAATTTTAAGGTCTTTTGCAGTCAACTTATTTTATTCTGCCAGAAAATTTACCTGGATCTATACAAAGATATTACCTATTCACACTCATTTAAATATTAGAAAGTCACACTATTTTCTCACTTAATCTGTGGAGCAACACTAGGTTTAAATTCCTAAAAGTATACTGCTGGCTTTACATTGGTACATTATACAGGAAATTATAGCTACCACAGAGGAAAGGTTTGGACTGTTCTCCAGGAAAACAGCGTTGGTCATTCTCTGTGGGACAGAGATTTTCAAGCTGAAAACAAGCTCTGCCCTTTCTCAGTAGATTTTCTCGAAGTCACTATCCCAATTAGTTTGAAAAATTTATGGGGTAATATATAGATAACTAGTTAACCTTATTCCTTTGCTTGTAAATAATGCCACAATCAACTCCACAAATTGAGCTACATTCTCAGTTTATCTTCTGTTGTCAAAAGAATTTAAAATCTGCCAAATTGAAACAAGCCAGGAAAGCAGACTTGGCTTTTTTTGTCTTGAGTATCAAATAACTTTCCTCAGTCTGCTGGCCACGCCATTCTGAAATAAATTGTTTGGTTTTGCAATATAGGACAATACCAGTTGATAGTATGCCATCTTGTCATCCATTTCAAAAACATTTGTGACTACTGACAGCTCGAGAGTCTTGAATTTTGCTTAAGGAATTGAATTTTGAAATTACTTCTTACTACATCTCTAAAATCTTCCTTTACAAGTATCTTTCCTGTGTTTTGATATTTGTTTCTTTTAGTCACTTTCACCGATGAAAGATCAAAATGGGAATCAAGCATTAAGGGTTATTAGGAAAGGAGCAGAGAATATGAAAATTGGTGCCCACATCTGGAATGATATGTGCAATTTTAGTATTTTTATCTGAAGAAGCGCGTCAGAAGTACGGACCAGCTTCTCCTATGTATATAGGACATCTATATGTGCCTATGTGAAGAGGCTTTTACTGATACGGAGGGGGAACGGGGGATGAGAAAGGGAGCAAAGAACAGAAGCTGAGGGCCAGTCAGATGGGAGTATTAGAATAGGGCTAGTAATGTGCTAAGTCCAGAAACTGGGAGGTCATTATGTCATTCAGTATGTCATTAAGCGAGTTCGTTAATTGGTCTCCCAAGAGACAGTTGAACAAGAAGTGAGCTGACTTCTGTAGCTTTCTGTGACTCAATGAAAACAGGATTTCAACAAAGCATGCACATTCCTTAATGAGCCTGAGGTTCTAGCATGTCGCTTGTTTCTTCATATTTCAGTTTATTTTGTTGCAGTAATAGCTCAAGATGTAAATAATCAATAGAGATTAATAATGCAGAGGTGGCCATTATACCAGACAGCTGGGAACAGAGCTGATAGACAACACGCAGGAATGAATAAGGAGCTGAGTAATGATGAGGAGAGAACTAAATAATAAGGGAGAAAAATACGTTTTCCCAGTCTAGTACACACAGTTCAAACCCATGGATACATCAAGGAGGAAAGTGAATCTTTCGATATTTTCCAGCTGTTGCTGTTCTAATTTTGGAGATGCATTTGACTCTCTTCACCCACTGTCCATATGAAAATACTGTATCTAGCACCAGCAGAAATCTTCCTTGCTTATATTAAACACGTGTAAAAATAGTCTATATTTTATCTGGATTGTCTTGTAGCAATTTTTAAAAATTATATTTCTGTTGCCCTTAAAGGGGAAGAGTAAGGTATTAATGAGTAATCAGACCAGACTCTATCATCAACATCACTAAAGAAGAAATCAGCGTAAGTTGGATTTACTGGTAAAGGAACCTAGCAACATTATTTTCTGTGATAATGGAATAATTACATAGAGAGAGCAGAGTTTTCAGAGGAAAGGCTGTTGGAATCGTTTTACTGTAGTGTAATTTTGCTTTGTTGATGATGAGTATTCTCTTCTCGCTGGCTTTCCAAATTCTACTGAAAACCAAATCAGGTTTTTTTTTTTTCACAGATAAAGTGATTTTCAACTGTAAACTTTCATATTTTGCATTAATTTTTATCTGTTTTCTCTTTATAGTGCGTGTGTTACTGCAAGAACTAAGTGGAGTTAGCTTTTTAAAAATAGCAGTATTGTTGATTATTATTGCTATTTTGTGTAATTTCAATAAGAAGCATTAGTGCTTCTGCAGATGCATGTATACATGGAGAAAGCTTAATTTAGCTGTTGAAGAACCACTGTCTGTCCTAAATACTGTTGCCAGTGCTGCAGGTTTGGGGCCAAGTAGTATCTTGTGCGTGTTCCATAGTAGGTATGTATTTGTTGTGCAGTTAAGAGTAGCTGAAACTGTGTCTTTCCTTTATTCCTAGATAAAATGGTTTGAAGACACAGCATAATTTAGGATTGTTCTAGATAAAATCGCCTGGAGTTTGTTGGTTTATTTGTAAATGTCACTTTGAACTGTGACTTTTGCTTAATCAATGTGTTCATGAGCCTCAGGCCTCTGTGCTGTTGTGCGTGGCCCCACGTCACTGTTTCTCTGACTGGATGTCAGCTTTGAGAAATGATCTATCCTTGCATATGGACTGAGGGGGATATGCAATGATGGGATGACTTTCATCACATTCTCTGTACCGTATGGATTGTCGTAAAACTGACATATATTACAAAGCAGAAAAAATAACAGTAAAAGTTTTAACGGCTTGCAGTGACTTAGCTTCATTGTAGTCATAGCAAAAAAGATCTTGAAACTTAAAGAATTCTGATAAATCATTTAGAGGATGCTAATTATTTATAAAACAGTTCTCTTTTCCATTTTCTGTTTGTAGGTATAACCTTAACTGTCAAAGTAAGGTTGCAAAGAGCTGTTGCAGTAACCAAGGATTTGGGATGTTCAACCATTCAGATGCATTCATGGTAAGAGACTTTCCTCTTGGAGGATTTTCTTTCTGGAGATAGACTTGTCAATGGGTACCCTATAGAAACCTGGGAGGCTTCTCAGGCTTGTTTAGGATATAAAGACTGGTGACTGAGAAAAGCTTTTATTAATTTCTATATTGGTTTGTAATGGAAAAATTATCAGCTGAATTTATGACAATAGATAATGAAATGTTACTGGGTAGGAGAAAGAGCAACGTGGAAACAGCACCTGCTATTAACGATGGGAACGGTGGTCAGATAAATAGCAGAGTGAGCGGAAAACAGCTAGAGCTGTCTGTGTGTCATCAGAAAAAGTGTATGTTTTAATTCAAGGACCCTGTGGGACAAAATGGAGGCACTTTGCAAATTCATGAAGAATATATAGCATTATACTACTGAAAAAACCAACATGCTCGAATAACATCCATAACAGATATGTTGAAGGTTTTGCATAGTTCAGGGAAGGAAAATAGAAGAGAGAAAAGCGTGGAAAATCTAGATTAGGTATGAGTTGATTCATTCTAAGTGAGAAGAATTATAGGCAGAAGGATAGCTGTGATTAAAGTTGCCAGTTTTTACAGGACACACTTTGATTCACAGGAGCTCTTAGCATTAAGTCAATTGGGTGCATATGAGAGACTGAAATTTCTTTGAGTCAAAAGAGGAAAATCTATTACAAATGTATATAAAAAGTATGGGAAAGGGTTGGGAAAATGTTCAAAGAGCTCTAAAAATAATGAGAAAAAGATCTTTTCCAGACCAATGTAGGATTTAAGAAAAAGAGCCTCCAAAAAGCATAACAAATGGAGTGATGAAGAAAACAATCGTATGTTGGAGATCAAGAAATCAGATTTAATGAAAGCTAAACCAAGTTATATTTTACAAAAATTATTAAAACAAATTTAAAAGTATATTTTAATGTCTGTAAATAAAAAGAATAGAATCAGGGACATTGTCGATCAAATAGAAATTAGGGTATCATACAGAGAGAACTGAATTATCTTCAAATCTAAAATAATGGGATTTATAAAACTATGCAATATTTTCTTGGTGACAGGTAACAAGAATTTTCCTTAAAAACTGGGTAGATGATCTGGAGGAAATGGTGGAGGAGGACCTGCTCTAAGTGTCAGAATGGCTGTGAGCTACCACCAAGCCACAGCAGTGAAGAGAAGACAGATGCGCTTGTAGAATGTGTCCACCGAGGTATTTCCAACAGAAAAATACTCATCCTATTGCCCAGGATGGGTGAGATCTCACTTGGGAAGCCATATACAATCTGAGTCATCCATTCAGCAAAGATGGGGGCTGGAGAGATGCAGAGGGCCTAGCAGGGCATGAAAAATGCGTGGTAGAAGAGGAAAAGTGCTTGAGATGCACAGACACAGGTGAGACTGACAGACAATATTATACACATACTAAAAATGTGTCAGAAGGGTGAATATTAGAGAGGATGAAAACACATACAAGTATGTTTCAGCTAGCCATGGATATAGATCTACTGTGAGAATCAGAAGTGGATTTCCAACCATTGACCATGGCAAAGTTTGCAGCAGTCTGCAAAACAGAGCAGTGAAATAATTGCAAAAATTGTCCAAGCATGAGGTTACACAGTAGCTGAAAGACTTTATAGTTCGCTAAGTAATTGTCTGTTTCTTGGTTTAGGTTTTCTTACTAACCTTTTATGAGCAATGACTTAAAAATTAAGCTTTTCGTATTTTGACACTCGTTTCAGGCCCTCGAGACAGGTGTTTATTCATTAGACTCTCTGATCCATTAGAGCTACTTGTCTGCTCTTGGATACTATTAACACAAACACTGATGATCCTGTTGTTTACGGTGTCAGCCCAGAACAGACATACAGGAATTAGCAGGTGGTTTCTTTGTTTTAGGTATGACAGGTCTATGGCATATTATTCCTGTTTTATTATCTGTTTATTTTTAAGCACTTAATTTAGTGCTGGGGGAGTAGACTCCTCAGGGGCAATAAACATCTGTTAACTATTGTTACTCTGAGCATTTTCACTCCGTAATGGTCGTGTCTCCTGTTGTATTAGAAGAAAAATAGGGAGCATGGCATGAGTGTTGGAGTGTTTGGGACCTGGTGGGGAGAGGGCCACACATGTCTACAGCATTAGTTTCTTTTGCCAGATCTGAAAACATCCTTTCCCTGTTAGTTCACACATCAATAATACAAAAATCATAATTGAAATGATAGTCTAGTATCAAAAAAACAGATTTCAAAATGGATATATTAGTCTTGCATCCACGTATTTCCAAAAAAACCCACCTTCCCCAAAAAACAGTAATGAATATTGCTACCTTTGGGTAATGTTTCTAAACCCAGAGTTAAGATTACTGCTCAGTTTAGACTACTTCCTTGCAGCATTTAAATTGGAAAAGATTGTAAGTGGTTATATTTACCTCAAGTAATCGGTATTCTACAGATACGAAAGGTGAACTTGATAGTGCTTCGTATTGTCACAGTTCTCCATCACTTTTTACTGTAAGACCTTATTTTCAGGTACTTTTGTAGCTCTAAAATGCATGTGACCTTCCCTCCTTCCCTGCAGCACATAGAGAGTGTCTCTCTTAGATATCTTTTTCCTGCTATTTCAGCTAAAATAGCTCAGCCATTTTCTGAAACTGAATTAGGGCAAAATTCTTATTACCCATGCTAATAAAATCATACAACCATTTAATCCAAATTATCTCATATCCTCTGTATGGTGGAGCAGAAGCATGAGATCAGAAGAAGTATCTTTCGCCTGGGATGAGGTTTTTCCATCTTTATGAAATTTGCCTATCGAGTCACTAGTCTCTGAAAAATCTCATTTTACAGACGTTTACTAGAAACATATGAAATTTGGTAGCTGAAGTCTCTGAAAATGCCCTTGGCATTAAACCGTCTCCAGAAATGCAGCTTCTGAGTGAACTGTTGCTGTTATCATTCCTCCCCACTGCAATTAATTTTCCTGCAGGGATTCAGACCGCAGAGACCTCACAGCCCAAATTCCTTACTAGCTCTCGAACGTAATAGCGTTTGCAAATGGTAGCCATGGTCCCAGAAGAGAAGAGTCCTTTCCATCCTGACCAGAGCAGCTGACCTTGGTTGTTCATGCTATTACCAGTTCTTGACTACACGACATGCTGAGACAGTAAAATGTGAAGTGCCTAGGACTCTGCACTAACAGAAAACTGAAGTGGACTCTTGAATATGGACTGCACTGAACTAATTTGCCATATAATATTTAATTAAACTTGAGATTTCAAGTCTGTGTACTCAGAATTACTTTTCTGACTTTATGGAAACTGGATTTAAGAAGGCTTTCCAGGTGGGTGCCTGGCAAGACGAAACATTCAGGGTCTGATTTTGCTACTGTTGGATTCCTTTCTATCTTTTTTTTTTTTAAATTTTATTTTTCTTCTGCAAAATATTTTGAGGGAAAGGAGGGAGGAGAAAAAAGGAAGTGTTCTGGCTTTATTTAATTTATTGGAAGGAAATTAATTTTCTGTAAAATTTTAATCATAGTGTTGAACATTATATAAGAACCTGGAATTACTAGAAGAGAAATTGTGCCTTTTCAGGAAATGATACATAGCAAGGCTAGGTAATTAAATAGTGAATAGATGCTCACTTACCAACCATAGAACATGCACATCTCACTACGGCATCCGTGTGAAAATACTCATGCATTCAGATGGCCTTTAGTACATACCTCTTCAAATTCAATAGCTGCGACGTCTTATATGATCTTGTGTCATAACAAATGGGAAGATAACCTCACTTTTCTGCCCGTTCATCTGTCTTTTCTTCACTCAAATTATTAAACAGAAAGTGATAAACACGGCAGTTTTAGTCTTGGAGGAAACAGCCGTTTTTTTTAACTAACTCTTTCTTTAAGGGATATTTCTCAAGCTCCGTTTTCTTTATACATGTGAAAAGAATGCAAAACATATACCCTTCTGAATCATATTTTCGAAGCCATTTTTGTCATCTTTGTTATTATCATTTGCTTGGTTTTCAATTTGTCTTTTTGAAATGTCATGTCCCAGGCTGAATCCAATCAGTCCTGCTGTTGAAGCTTGAGCATTGCTGAGCAGAGCAGGAGGATTATTGGACTGCTTTGACACATGCCGTTACTGTTAATATAATCAAGTGTAACATTACTCCTTTTTCAGTGTAAGCATCTTCTATTTGATTCTCAAGCAATTTATGATTTAACATACAATAACCATATCTGTCTTTGTAGGAATGTACCTTTGGCCACATTTCTCGTAAATATTCGTTCAGTATTCACTACCATTGCAACTTTTTGGACTGTAAAAAGAATACATGTTTTGAAATACATATAAAATGCATTAGGCAGTGGAAAACTAAGGCAAAATGAGTCTGCAGTGGGGAGTATGTTACAGATTAAAAGAAAGTTTTAGAAAATCGTAAATAAAATACATTCTGAATGGCTTAATTCAGGTGTGATTTAAAGGTCCCCACCAGAGAGAGCTGTTTATCCAGAGTAGCAGAAGCAGTTTGGAATTCCAAAACTGTAAATAGATGCAGAAAACTGAAGAGCAGAGGATCACTTAAAAGACTCCAGGAAGAAAGGTGCAGTTGGGTTAAGTGATGTAATAGGCAAGTCGTGAGATAGTTACGGTCAGGTGAAAAGTCACTCCATAGAAATCAGCTTAGCAAGTGCTCTTGACCGAAAAGAGAGCTCTGCCCAGGAAAGCTGTGGCCTGCTGCTGGGGAAGGCGGCCACTTACCACTTCCATGAGGAAAGTGGATGGTGTTTGAGACCCGGCTGTAAAACGGACCGAGCAGCCCCAGTCCCCACTGCGTGCGGAGTTCTTACACTTGTTTTTCAGAATAATCCAGAATGGCACTTCTACAGTACCTCCCCTTTGGGCACTCTTAATTCCACACTAGGAATATTTTTATATGGACTAAATGTGGCCATTGGGGGGGTTAGTGGAGAACAGCTATTAGACTTGAAATTTTCTTCCTAATTTATCTCAGAGTGGCTCCTGTCTGCAAACAACCCAGTATCATTCCTTATTCCTCATTTGCATAAACTCCTGCAAGAGAAATCAAGAGAAGTTTGCTTGCATAAGAACAGGTTAAAATCTCAGAATGTAGACGATTTCTCTGAGAGTTGTGGGCACTCAGCCCCTCGCAGGACTGAGCCTATAGGCACTTACATGTTCTTCACATTTGGACAAGTTTACAGTTCCTGAAATACTGTCTGAAAATGAATGCTCAGTATTTCTGTCTGTAGTTCTATTAGAGAAAGCGGCTGGTGCATGAGGAAGGCCAAATGTTACATTGACACATTAACTAGTCCTAGCGCTATCAAACTTCCTTTACTTTTCATTATAAAAGTAGTGAAGTCAGCTTTTTATGGCAGTGATCAGCATTATGGAATGAGCGATAGAACATCTACTGAATCCTCTATTGGACCATTTTCTGTAGGCGAAATTTAGCATAATGATTTCAGCAGAGGAAAAAAATTCTTGAGAGCCAAACCTCCTCGTAGCAGTGTATTCAGTTTGATTTTAGTGGGGAAGAAAGTGGATGTGGACTGGGAAAATGGGCAAGCACAGAGGATCTGAGGGCTGCCTTTTGTTCTGTTGTACACTGACGTGTGGCACAGTGGAGTTTTGATCCCTGAGATGGCCTTCACGGCAATGGTACAGACTAGAGTAAAAGCACTGAAAGTACTGAATTATAAAAATGCTCATTTCGTGCCTAGATGGTACCTCCCTGGTGAAAAAGCCTACTTATGGGGCTGGGACAGCTTTGTTTCTCTCCAGAGTCTTGTCTTTGAAGCCTTTACCCTGAAGAAGACCAAAGGAGAGAGGAGGGACCCCCACTTTTTACCCTTCTACCTGTACTGAGCTTCTCATCTTCTCACAGAGCGTGTTGAGGGGCTGTTCTTTAGATTGGCTTTGTCTGTTGTGGGATTCCTTTGATTTCACAGCATTTACCGAGGCGTGTTCTCAGCGTGCTTCTCTGTGTCAGTGCTTCCATGTGCTAAGAACCCTGTGAAAATAGTGCTGTTTGCCTCTTGCCGAATTATTCACAGAACCAGCCGAAAGCAAGTTTGTCCCATTACCCTAATCAAAATATATATTTCTGCCTCATCTTTTAAGCCTTTTCCCTGTGGAAAATCTTTCTGAGGCAAAGCTAACAGCGAGTCAGGGCTCCTCCAGCTCACGTGCTGCGAGCGAGGGATTTGCATCTGAAGGGGTCCAGTTCGTAAAGAGGTTCCCAGGAGAAAGTCAAGTGCTCTGCCATGGCAAGAGAAACCTGGGGAAATCCTGTAACCTCAGATGGATTATTCCTGTGTATACGCAAAAAAAATTATTGGCGTAACTTACGAAAAAAAAGGCAAATATGTGCTGTAAACCCAGGCACTGTGTGGCAGTGTTGGTGATCAGTGATGCGTGATGAGACGCTCTTGTGGGTTAAGGAGAAATAAATTTCCATCTGGATGATTACAGTTTTAGTGCATGCAAAGGCCTAAATTAAGTTTTTGTAACTTTAGGTTTTGTATGCTCAATCAAAATTCTGTCTTGCGATAACAGTGAAAGATAAAATTTTATGATAAAGACCAAAAGTGAGAAATCTGTGTAAATGCATCTATTTTGATAGGAATGAAAATATTCTGGTTTTGGTTGTTTACCATGCAAGCCTCCAGGTTTTAGTGGGAATCTGTAAAGTTTAAAAAAAACCCCAAACACCTCCGTGGCCTTTAGGAGGTTAAAATTCATGCTGAGCCGGTACCATTGCTTTGGATGAAGAATCAAGTGATTTAGTTGCATTGTGGCCCTGTGAATGTCTCTTGTAGTGAGGCAGAGGCTAAAGGTGCTTTAACTACCTAATGCAAGCTGGAAACTGAGGCTAAGCTGCATTTTCCTCTCGGAGAGAAAAGCTGATATTTTCACGTGTACTTTTTGAAAACACATATATTGTTGTGGGGTATATTTTGAGTTCTACTTACATTGGACATTATTATAAGTCTTTGCCTGCAGAACAGCCCCTGTACACATATTAAAATGAAGGTGTCGTGAAATACACTATAAAAAAAGTATTTTTTTCTGTCAGTAGAACTTAAGTTGCATATCGTGTCAATTTGGGTTACAAGCTATGAGTAGAATTTTTTTTTTTAGTTTGTGATTTGAATAAATCTTTCACCTTTAAATTCAGCGTACTTTGAGGACAGTTGATAAAGAAGTGGGATAGAGTTAGAAGATAGAAATTGATAAAAGACTTATTGGTGCTTGAGAGTCCTGTGCAAGGAGCTAAAAAAGCCTTTGGAACAGAACTTCTTTTTCTGTGAAAGCTTTATTGATTACCCAGAGAAAAGTCCATTTTAAACACTTTCATAGCACTGTGTTGCCTGAGGAAGCAAAATCTATTACGCTTAGATTATGAACTTTTTGTTTATGAACTCAGCCGTCTTAGTGGACAGCTGGAAGAAAGTAGCATTATTATTCCTTCTGTCTATAAAGGAGAGTTATTAAAAAGCACCTATTTTTCCCATGTGTGCACTGCTGCTGTTTTCAAAAACGTGTAGCGCGAAGTGGTTTGCCATGTGCTCCAGCTGGCCCCAGTGCCTGCTGCTGGCTCCAGGAATGGTTTTCCAGGACAGACAGCTTCTGCGGTCCAGACCCTTGGGGCAGTGTGTCCCCCACACACCTCTAGTGGGTAAGATCTGGGCTGCAGTGCCTGATTAGTATCTTTGTAATTACTCCCGTTGCTTCAGGCATTTATCTAGCTGTAGGTGATTTAGGTGTGTTAGGAGAATTACTTGAATATATCTGTGGTTAAATAAGCTGTGAAATAAGCTACCCAAACAACTGTCACTCATCACTGGGAATGCTGCTTCATACAAAGAATTTTTGCTTCTCTTTGACGTAAGGAGAGGTCTAAACAAGAAAGATGAGGGAGAAGAGAGTGAGTACTTCTCTTTTCCTTTAGTTAAGATGGGTGAACGTGAGGCTGCAGTGGAGGATAGTCTGAATTTGGAAGGCACCTTCCCTTGCAAGAGAAGGCTGCAAGAAATCTCCACCTCCTGGGAGAAGGACAGATGCTGGTGCTTGGTGGGGGAATAGGGAAAGAGCAGGGAAGGGCACGGTGAGGCTCAGGAAGAGCCCCATGTCTGAACTGAAACCAGCAGCGGCTGTGAAACTTGTGGGCAGTGCAGGTCCTCTCGGCACACAGTGCTTGAGGTTGGAGTCATTGAACTAATTCTTGGGGACCAGAAAAGGTGAATTGCGTGTATACTGCGTGTTCACGTGTTACTTCTTGTCTCCAGCGACGGGCCTGACCTTTGGCAGCTCATTGAGGGGGAAGTGATGTGACCTGCTTGTTCTAGCACTGGGGCTTTTTTCAATTTGGGCTCATATGATCAATCCAGCTGAAGTTGGTACCTGTAAGTTCTTTAACTCCCAGGAACTGTGCTGTTGATTAAATTGACTCAGAAACAGCATCTTCAAACCTTTTTTTTTTTTTCTTTTTTTTTTCCTTCCCCCAGAGGCTCAAAGCGTGTGGAGAGAAGGGTGAAAATGATATAAAGCCTTACTTACTTTCACCTAAATGTTTCCTTGGAGCTTACAGTTCTTTTCACTCCAACTGACCCTCATTTCTGCCTGTGAGAAACAGACGGTGCTGTGCACAGCATGTTTTCTCTGGCCTCTTGTAATGCCTTGCCAGCCTGACAAGTGTTGATGACTCCTTGGAAATCTTTTTAGCAAGAAAATAGAAAAGAATGTGAGAAAGACTTCTTGCCTGCAATATCAAAAGTTAGAGTATGATCATTTGTACAATATCACTGGATAGTTACTCTTTTGCTGGAGATTTAAATCTGGACAAACACATAGAAAGAGTGAGAAAATGCCTTAAAGCACTCGCAGTGCTATTCTCTTTCACTCGGCCGCTCTTGTCACTATAACTCTGAATGGTAACTTTAACAGCAGAATTCTGGCAGATTATCATGTGTTCAAATAGATTGAAGTTCTTCCTTAGGAAGCTTGGGGTTTTTTGGTTTTTGTTGGGTTTTTGTTGGTTTTAGTTGGGGTTTTTTTTCTGAAATGGAAGATTGTAGGAAAGATTTACTGGGGAGTTAAATAACAATGCAATGAAATGGTAGAATAGTTACACAATTAACAAACTCCCTGCACTTGAGATCTAGGTATTCCGACTTTAATCAGATTCTTGTTAGCCGTGATCTTGCATTTCCTGTGATAGCCTTACAGAACTATGTTTATGATATACAACATCTAAACCATTCCCAAAATAGCGTGTTAGGATTATTTAGCACTTTTCTCTGCAAAAGTATTAGTCAAAATTAATCCAAATGTTTGCTCTTAATAGGAACAATAAGGGTTTGTAAAAATTGCTGCAAGTGTAGCAAATTGTAGGATTGGATGAGTGGGAACTGTTTTTTCCTCAGAATGGCTTTTTTTAGGTGGGTTTCCTACCAGCAGGAGCTCAGTGATGAATGTGCCCTGGTGTCATTGTAAAGCAGTAGCCACACTTCAGTGTTCTGGAGACTTTCCAAAACCTCTGTAGCGGGCAATGTGGGAATCACTGGTTTTAGGGAAAGATTACTCCTGATTTCAATTAACTAACATTTTAAATTATAAAAAAACCCCACAATTCTTTCTCACCAAATGGACTGTTTGTGTTTGCTTTCTGATATAGGTGTACATGGGGAACTGTTAATTTTATTAAGCGCTACGGCACAGAACCTGCAGCTCATGAGAGCAGGGCTGACTCGAGGGTTTTGACCCTGTCTTTGTGCTCTTCTGGTTTTGGTTTGCTCTTAGTTGTGCGTCACCCCTCACTGTAATTCCCATAGCTGCCTTTGCACAAGCACTATTGTTGGGTCACTGCGAGAGGAGCAATAGAGGGCAGCCCTCCAAATAGACCCTGGATGCTGGCTGTCCTTAGAAGATGCTTCCGTACGAGACAGCCCCTCAAGGCTGACTACCTTCTTTACGCAGGAGAGTAATTCACAGATGTGTTTTACTACTTTGAAAGAAAGAACTGAAACAAATGATATTATTCTCGAGTCTCTTTTGGATTCTAGCCCAGCTGAGATAATTATCACAATGGGCTTCACAGCTTAAGTTTGGGAAAAGAAATGGTGTGAACCAGCTTGCTTTCTCTTTATTCTGTGAATAAAGGTACCACATTCACTTTTTAGTAGAGCAGCTTCTTTTAGGTTCCTCTCTCGTGTAGGTTCTTTTTTCATTTTTCTTAAAGAGCACTGAAGCAGTATTCTACTCTTGATCTAAAGGCCCCTGAAGTTAATGGAAAAGCACTCTCTGGCTTTGGGTTTTGATTTGCACCCTTTATATGAAGCCGTTTCTGGAAACCGCCTCGGCAGTGCTCGCTGGTAATCTGTGAGCAGTACCATGTAGGAATACAGTGAGTTCAGTTCGGAAATACCTGAATGCTCATATATTCAGAGTGTTGCCATTTCTTTAACTTTCATCCTGAATAAGGAAGCACTGCAATGTCACATTTTTGGGAGCCAACTGTAAATTCTGCCTTTTCTGCTTTTTTACCGTTAACTGTATCAGCTTCTGCTACCTAATGTCATTTTGCAAAGCAGTCTAAGCTCCAGGAAATCCGTATTTCCTTTAAAGGTGTTCTTACTTCAATTTAGAACTTGCCAAGTACTTTGTATCTGCTGAAGTAGCGCCCTGTGAGTAAATATGGGCCTTCAAAACGAAATAAATGTTTGTGATCTTTAAACAATTTACCTTAATTCAAGGTTTCTGGGTGATGACACAATTTATTTGTGTTGTCTAAAACTGCAGTATCTGAAAGGATGAATGGTATTGACAAGCTGTAAATTGGGCTGTTTGATTTTACTGAATTTTAATTAAAAAAAGAATTGGAGTTCCCTAAAATAGTCACTGGGAAGGGATATTATATTAGTGAAAAATCGTGTGGGTAATTTACAGATATGCCTACAAATACCAGCCAGACGTTTTCAGTGCAAACCGGACTCTTCAGTCTAGGTTAGTTGAATTTAACGTAATTGACCTTCATCTATCTTTTTGCATAATGTTAATCTTGTTTTTAGGATTTACTAGACTTTAAGAACCAGACCAGAAAATCTGTGTTTTTGCACATGGGTGTACATACGGCTGCTGTGGGCTCGCGGCAGCTCGGAAAATGAGGTATGAGCTGACAGGAGATGATGATGGCTCACATTCTTCTTCTGAGCCTTGCCAGTTTTGAAAAAGCAGCATCCCAATGCCTGGGATGTAGGAAGTGGGCAAAAAGGGGTTTTACCCATTGTAATCTATTTTCTGCTCTTTGTAATTTAGTTGGCTCTTTCACAGAACTGCAGGCACGAACTACATGTTCTTGCCCCAAAAGTTTGGGAGCATAATGCAGCCCCCGCTGCAGCCACTCAGTGCAGCAGAACTGATGCAACTTGATATTCTGCGCAGAAGCGAGCCAAAACTTTGGTGATCTAAGAACCACTGTCTTTAAGATTTTCTGTCTTCTCTCTATATATTTTTTTTTATCAAGAAATACTTGAAAGTATTCCCTTTCAGATAGTACTTTTTGTTCTACTTGTAATCCTAAAACTTCAGGTTAGAGTTTGGTTTAGTACCTTTAAGTAAGCAATGATACACACGCTGCGATTTAAAAAAAACAGATTCAAGAGATGAAGAGCAGTAATGTAAGTAGTAAGGTAAAAGAAAAAAAGAAGAGGTTGTTGGTTTCTCTCTGAAAGTTTACTTAGCTTTATGTCTGGGCAGACTTTTGATAGATTTTAACCATGTAACCGTAAAAGTACTTTTATTGGCATGTCTTATTAGCAGTGTGGTGCTAAAAGCTTGCTTGCCACCCTCACCTAGTACACTATGCTAAATTATTTTCGACACACAGCAGCCTACATCTTCTGAGTATAAATTCTGTGTAGCCATGCCAATTTATGCAAACTCTTAAAAAATAATTTCAAAATTAAGTACATGCCTCATTAGTCTGATTTGCAGGAAATGGAGAACTAACAATTATAAATAGAATGCTTTAAATATAGCTTAATTAATTCCATGTGTGAATGCATTAGCTAAATATGGATCTGCTCTCATAAAAATAATGCTTTGGTTTAGCTAACTTTCAGCTTCCCTTTTAAATCACTATCTTTTTACCTCATCTCTGATATCTTTGAAGCTGACCTTCTCTCGGCATCTTCATTCATAGCGTCATTTCCCTGCTACTAGGTGTAAGGTGGTCTTTTGAAAATGGAGCTCATGATTTTTAATTGTATGCTTGAGGGCACATTTTCTCTCTTTCCTCTTACTTTGTCTCTTGTTATATCGGTCTTATCTGAGAAACCAGTCTTGTAGGAGTCCCTCCTCACCCACAAGGAGTAACATTCATACCCTGGTAACCGGGGCGGGGGGTGCTTCCTGGTCTTGGAGGTTGGGTCACAGCTGCTGCTTGCAGCTCTCAGACCAGGGACTGTAGTGGGTGGAGAACAATGCAATGTTCATATGCAAAACACATAGAATGATCAAAAACACATGCCAAGTTCCCATTTGGGCAGCTGGGTTCAAGGAACAGAAAACTCTGAGGTCATTGGTTTTATTACAGAAGTTGTTTCAACTTCAGTTCCTACTGTAGGGATTAATGAGGTCACTGGCATCTTCGAGACACCTTCATCGCATATAGTTTATTAATGTTTCAAAAGATCTTCCTTGTGATCACAGGTAACATGATTTGTGTGAGAAAAAACCTGGACTTCATATGAAGTTTGTTGTTTTCTCTGCTCTGAGGCAGTAACACATTTCCTTGGAACCAACAGCTTGGTTTCCAAATATCGACTTTGATGATTTATTTAGAATATAAAAAATAAACCCCTTGAACTAAACCAGAATTGCCATCCTTGTGCAAACCTTTGACCAGACTGGTCACAGGTGCCATTGGTTGGCTCTTGCAGCACTGAAGGAAGCCTTATTGTTGCGTGGTGATCCCTGGATGATCACACCAGCAGTAATCAGGGTCAGTTTGCCAGCTGGCCTCATTCACGGCTGGAATCAATCAACCTCAATCAGGTGGGTTGACTTATCTCATTTCTGTGTCCCTTCCATCTGAGGGCATAAACCTGTGCAAGCCTGGTTGCAAGATTCTGCTTGTGCTGAGTAGTTATGTAGGCATTTGAAGATGTTCTTTGTGAAACAACTATTATTTCATACAAGTATTTCATCATTTTGATGAAAACCTAAAAGTCATGCAAGAATTCTCTTGTTCTATGGAAAAAGAAGAATATCTACATAAAGGATGGCTGACAAGTTGCTGTTTACAAAAAGAAAAGGCTCAGTGTCGTGCTGCGGAACCAGGCTGGGTAAGGATGGCTGCTGCTCAGCCAGGGGAGATTGTTACATCGGGGTTTGCAGAAGTGTCACAAAACCTTTCATGAGTATTTCTGTGCTGCAGTGTTTATGTTCAGCTCTAAATGCATGTTGCCATTTGGGAAGATACCTGGGCAGGAAAGTTTTGGGTGCTGTGTGGGTGCTGTTTAAGCCTCACCTGAGAGCAGATTTTTTCACCTCTGATTGCTCTGGATCCTGTGAAGCAGGGACTTGAACATGAGCCTTGCACGTCTGAGCCTGTGTCTTGGTCTCCTGGTTAGCTATTTCATAATCCAAATAAAAGTACAGTTTACCAAGTTTTTTCACTTTTTTCAAAATGTGACTGAACATTTCTTTGGTATTAATTTTTCTGGGATGTTTCTTTTGTTTCTCTGTTGAATAAAATGAATGCCTCTAGTTGTTAGAAGCATTTTGTATTTTTTGTTGATGGCTCATCCTCTTCTGCGCTCTTTGACTTTCAGAAATGCTGCTGAGCCAAACCCAGGTTCTATCCTTTATCCATAAATAGAAAGAGAAATTGTCCAAAAAATACTTCAGAATATTTTTGTGTGTGTGCTGTGTTTGAATAGTAGTCATTCTTGACATTTTCTTTGTTGTCTCAAATGTATACATCAGAGAGGAAATGCATTGTCAAAATTCCAAATACTTTGTTTGGAATAATCACTTAGTGAATTCTGACCCAAACTTCAGTTATCTTCTTAAATAGTAAAATATTACAATGTTGAAGTATTATATTTGGTTAGTTTTCCCAAACTTTTGCTAGCCCTACTGCATTTTTTTAAAATTTTTTCTGGTTTGTGTTTGCATGTTTTAAACTATATATATATATATGTGTGTGTGTAATTACATATAGTATATGTATGTCATTATAGTTTACATATATAAACTATATATTGCATATGTTATTATAAGTAGATTCATAATTTCATATAATCTATTAAATATAATTGCACTTAGTCATTTTATTTATAGTTTGATGTACACACAACTGGATTTGATCACCTTAAGCAGTATTTTGAATTAATTAACGGATTAATCTTAAGGTTGTTTGGAGTACAGAGTGGGTCAGTATTGCTGGTATAGATGGGAGGTTTTATATAGTAATTAATTCAAATAGTAATTAGTTTCTTGAGGTTAAAAAACTAATGTTTGCAAGATGGTGGTTCTCAAATTGCAAAAATTGCAATAAATGTTAAAAAATCTTCAGAAATCTTAAGTAGCTGGCATATTAGAAAATTGAAAAGATGTATAGCATCAGGATGTTCCTTGTATTTATATTTGTTTATTTTAATACAAAAGAACCAGACAAACTGCTGACATCGTCTTCCAGGAAGGATATAGCTAAGTTTACACACTTTCACATGCGTGTATGTACAGAAATATTCAGGAAATGAATTGCATGCTTACTGACATGCTGAAACTTTAAATCAGTGTTCTGGAGTCAAGAGTACATTTTTGATGCCTCTGTGTAAATCTATCCCAATTGACCCCATTTATAAATCATCAGCTACACATCTCATATGAAAGAGGTGGAGGATTTGGGGGTGATGAAACCCTGGCCCAGGTTGTCCAGAGAGGTGCTGGATGCCCCATCCCTGTGAGCATTCAAGGTCAGGTTGGATGGGGCTCTGAGCAACCTGCTCTAGTTGGAGATGTCCCTGCTCACTGCAGGGAGGTTGGACTAGATGGCCTTTAACAGTCCCTTCCAACCCAAACCATTCTATGATTCTAATATCTAAAGGAAAGTGACAGAATTCTGAAAGTATTTCAAAGTTCAATTTACTAAAGAAAAGGATGGTGCGGAAATCCAGAACAAAGATCCTGGGACTTTTGACAGTTTTAGTGAAGGTGGCATATTAGCTATATTACTTAGTCTATGACACTTGAAAATAATTGAGAAATTAGATTTCTGCTAATTTTGCAATGATAGCAAGTCATCCATGTGCAGAAGTTGAAGATACAGAAAATTGTTTGGAGACTTCTGTGGTTCAGAGGTAAATCTGGAGGTCCTGATGTAGAGATGTCAGGTGAATTTAGGTTGGCTGATAAGATGATCCAAACATAAGGCGTGAAGAAGAGAAAAGAAGTGCTCCATCAAAGACCGAGCCTAATGAGGTGCCTTACTGAAAGCTGGAGGGGCAATGAGACGGGTTCCGCAAAGGGTGAGTTAAAAGAGCAGTCAGGGCCATCAACAGAAAATAAGCAAAAGGTGGGGTGAGAGAAGTCAGGCTAGTGAAGAAAAAAAGGAATGAAAAGAAGCATAACTAAGGTAGAAAAATGTTAAGGGTGGCTGCCAGGTCAGAGGGTATGAAAACCTAGTAATGCATCAGAGACTGGAAAGGAGAAGGTCACTGCAGACTGTCAAGAGGAGTTTCTGTTAACAGCGGGATTTTGGTTGGTGTTGAGGAAGGGGGACCGCAGGCAGATTCTGTAAACAATGAGTATAGAGGTGAGAGGGAGAAGAGTGATATTTAGTCCATGAAGCGAGGTTGAGGTTGGGACATTAGTATTGCCATCCAAAAAGGCCAGGTAAATCATAGAGTGTCAGTAAGGAGGCTCAGATTTTAGGCGAAAAGCTGATTCTAATGTACTGGTTCATCTTCAAATTGCATTTTAATCCAAACAGGACAAGGAATTGATAGCAAGGGTATGAAATATGGCTGGAGGAGTGTAGAGGCGGGGTGCTGTCACTAATTTGTTTTAGCATTTGTGAGACTTGGCCACGTTACCAGCTTCGCTCCAGTACAAAACGTAAGGGATGCAGAGAACTTGCTTATTTCAAAAGCCAAGTTTTGAGTCCAGAAGTATGGAGTTCTTTAATCCATGGACATACGTTGTATGTAACTGTTATGAATATATTAAATACATTTAACAACTGAAATGATTTGACTTGAAAGGATAACATGCCAACATTTTTGTACGAAACATGTTTGTATCTTTCAAAGTAATGCCTGAGGTACTGTGAAAATATTTTTTTTTTGTTTGCAATCTCTCTGTAGCCAGTCTGATGCTTCTGTATAGTCATAAATGCTTGCTATTGAAATAATACTAGAAGTAAGGTGTACAGATTATTTGGTTTGATGTTTCCATACTTCACTATGGAAAGTTTCCATTTCCATTGGGAGTTTGAAAGTAAAAAAAAAAGTTCCCAGTGAAGTATGGTGTGATGTGGAGCTAAGTTTATCCCTCCGTACATGTGAGTTGGACAGTATTTAGTGTAAGTTGTTAAGAGGCTGGTAAATTAGTATCCTCAGAATTTACCATGATACAACTGTTGTCAAAACTCTGAAATTAATTTCTTCTGTGCCCTTGTTTCTAAGTGGGTTTTTTTTGTGTATGTGTAGGGTTCTTAGATACCTAACTAGACTTATGGAGAACTATCATTATTTTCCTTCATTATCTTGATTTTTCAATTAAGGTAGTAGGTGGTAAGGAGACTCTGTCATATCTGCACCATCATTTTCTGTTAGATCACATTAATCTCTCAAGTTTTCTTTATATAATTTAGTAACATATGATTAGAGAAGTAAAATGCCAGAGCTATATTTGAACTTTTAGAAGATACTAAATATTAAAAGGAAGCCCTCCTGTTAAACGAATTTCTATAATGTAAGCTGGGCATGAATCCAACAACGCTCTTACACTTGGAGCATAAATGTGTTAGACTGAAATAACAAAATGTGAGTGGACAATAAATAAAACTCCAGGGGTGCACTTTTTCTGCCTCAGCAAAATGAATTCCTTATAATCATGGAAATTATCACAATTTCACTAATGGAAGAATTTTTCTGGGAAACAGACCAGGCTATCTGTCTCGTTCCAGCAAATTCGGGCATTATCCCTTAGAGTTCAATCAGTGCCATTCTTTTATCTGTTGCAAATTGCCATATACAGTTGTTGTGATGAAAGCATTTAATAACAATAGCAACCCCCAAAAAAACCGCCTCCAGAGCCAATCCCTCTCAGTTTATTCGTACCACTGAAGAATGGCAGTACTCTCTTGAACAGATGGGTAGGATTTAACATTGAAGTACAACGAAAAAAATCCTTATTCAAAGAACAGTACATTAAAAAAATTAGAAGGGGATTAATATTGGTTGCTTAATGCGTAGTAGCAGCTTTTTTATCGAATTACATGGAAACAAACTTGGCCCTTCCGCACACTTCAGCATGCTATTTAGAAGAAGGCAATTGTAGTTGAGTACAGGAGAAGAACAAGAGAGGTTAAAGAACTGATATAAATAGAGGCAAATAAATCCAGGCAGTTTCCTGATTGGTCTAAGATCTGGGTGTACTGAAGTTCTGTTTGATAGTTAATTTTAGAGCTCTTAGTTAAAAGGATTCTCCCATCTCTTTAAATGCTTCTGTTTGAAAGAGAGGTTGCTTAAAATTAACTTCACTCTATTTGAAACCAGCAGGGCTTTGTGTTTACCGGAAGGGTAATTTGCTACATGTGCTATTGTATATTGTTGCACAATCAGAGTCTATTTGGATCCAAATTTTGGGCAAGTCTATTTGAGAAATGAGCAAGGCATTGGAATATGTATTTGTCTCTTACATCTGAACAACTGGTTTGTGGCCATAGATTAATGAAGTCCACTTCCACTAAATTCCTGAGCCCTATTCTGAGTTTCTGTAATGTTCCCGGTAAATCAAGTCAAGTAAAAAACTTCCTGAAATTATTTCTCTTATTTCAGCACTAATCTATTCCTTTTAAGTTTCTTGATATTGAAGCAAAATGGTACTCTGTTTTTAGATCCTGTATCCAGACATCTACTATTTCTACTCTTAAGGATTTGGATCCCAGTGGCAAAACATCAGAAATAGCAGTCCTTAAAAATGAATTTGTTCTCATTTTTATTTTGCTTATGACTTTATTTGCTTTAAATAATGCTTTATTTATTTACATTATTTTAAAAAAGAGGGGGGAAAAGTCCTCTCTGCCTGTATTTCAGAACATCTTTGATTTCGTGTGTGCAGTAAAGTCCTAGGTAACTGAATGTTTTTATGGCGGATATGAACCCCCATTGCTTGTTTCTGATGCTTTTCAAATCTGTAGAGCATGCCTAACATCCAGTCAATCTACGTCTGCATTAGTATGAAACCTGTGTTACAGTTCAACACGTTATCTCACAGACCTGTCAAAGTATGCTTGCAGAAATAATGTATTGATGATTGTAATATGTGCAGTTCAAAGAACTCTGGGAAAAAAAGTAACGTGCTGAGTTTTCTTAGATACTGTCTCCGTTCCGAAGTGCTTCTTGGTAGCCGAAAGCTGTACGGGTACCTCCGGAATGGTCTGACTTTAAACATTTGGAGGAATCACTGTTTCTGTGAGGCCAGACATTATTAAGTGTCAGTACTTATTACTTCCTTTTGGAACCTAGTCTTTTTAATTACTGACCACAGCGTTTAGACAATGGGTACTTAAATCCAGGAGTTTGGCTCAGACAATCATGGTTTGGTTTTTAATGTGAGAGAGAAGTGCATTTTGAGCATTCCCTTAAGTGGCCTTATCTGAGTTAGCCATGGCCAGATAATTTCTTGAAATTTCCCTGGAGAACATGCGTACAAAGCTTCTTGTAAAATTTAATTTTAATAGCTACATAGTCCTAATAATATTGGTGAAGAGAAATGTTGTATAATGTCCCACAGAGAACCTTTTCGTAAACTGTTTAAGAATGACTGTAAACATACACACAACTAATTAACCGTACCTATTTGAACGGCAGGAAATAGATCAGGATGTATGTATCTGATTGCTTCCCATCCCTTTCCCTTGTTTTCAGAAATAATAGGCAAAATACTGTTGGTGATGTCCACTGATATTAAATTGCTGTATTTTACAGCTAAAAATGGAAAAGTAGGGAACTAATTTCAGTTGCTGTATTTCCTGTATTATTCACTCTGTAGGGCTCTTTGCATCTCCATCTGATGCTGAGGACTTGTTGAGAATGACTGTGCTAGCAGGGTTTCTGTAGCGGGTTTCCCCCAATGTTGGTATCTCTCAGCTCTCAAATACATAAAAAAAACCCCCAACAACAACCAAAACTCCGAACCCACAAAAAAGCCCAGTAACTACAAATAATCTGTAATTCTATTCATTCCTCTCTGATGATCATTAATTCCATGATCTGGTCTGTATAAAATCTTAGACTGGAATCCAATTCTGAAGTTGTGTCAGGGTGTTAGGAACAAACCCTACTTTGCAGGATCTGCCTTCTGGCTCCGTCTTCTCTGTTGGGGTGCAGTTTGCACTAGAATCCTGTCTAGTTGCATGTGTTGCCAGTGGGCTTGATTTTTATCACCTGCTTTATCCAGGATTGGGATGGTCAGGAACTGGTTAACAGCCTACACAGTATATCATCTTTGAGTCTGTGTGAAGTTATCCCCACCAGCTACATTTTAGAATGTGAGCTGGTATCGTTAGCGTCTATTTGCAATTAAGACCCTCCAACTAATCTGTAATCCTACCGAAAATAATTGCCAACTCATCTGAAGTAAGCTGTGTAACTGTCTAGGGGCAACTGACGTACCTGTGCTACTCCAGAACTTACAGATCTTACATGTGGCTACTTTAAAATCATGAAATGTGCTGATTTTGACTTCGAAAGGGTATAAAGTTAAGCACATTTCATGACCAACAAATACAAAGAACCTCTACGAAGGGAAACCACCATTTGAAATTCTGGCTGAAGCCAGGACTGAAGATGCTACTTAAGATTCGTAGGTTTCAACTAAGTTTGAGTTTCAAACCCTTAGGTTTTGTTACATGTGCCTTGTTGACACAGGGTTGGCTTTTTTGTCAGGGGAGCTTGAAATCTTAATAACGCATCTATTGCTTAAAATAGCTTTCTGAAAACCGAGTCAGTGAAGCACAAATTGCTTTACTTGACCTGTGGTAGAAGAGGCCTTTCTAACAGTGTATTAGTTATGGCATCTCTGCAGCCTGAGGAGCTGAACTTGCAGTCTACAGCTGGACTTCTAAAAAAAAAAAATAAATAAAAAAATAAAATTCAGGCTATTTTGCCCCCAGAAGCCAAAAGGCATGATACCACACAAGTTTCTAGAGCTGAGCTCTCTTAACCTCTCCAAGAGAATGGCTGTGTTGAGGCTGCAGAGAGGGAACAGTCCCTGGGCTGTGCTAACGCCTGACTTGTGCTCAGGAACTGTTTTGGAAAGCACTAATTGGTAAGGGCCAAAATCAGGCCGTGGACGTTGTGCCAGTGTAACAGAAGAGGTGATTGTGTGCCACAGCCTCTGCCCCAGGCCCTGCCCGGGCGTTGTTTCCTTTCTAGCATGGGCAGAGCTATAGTGTTAAGAAGAAGGGAAAATGTTCCTCCTTGGATTGTAACTCTAAAGCTTTATTTTCCCTTGATCATAATGATGTCTCTCACCATTAAATGATTTTCTTTTCATGCGTTTTCTCACTCTGGAGTTGCTGGGGGGCAGGGAGGGGGAAGCTGCCTGTGATGTTTATTCTTTCTTTGTGAAAAAGAAAATGCCACCACCCAGCTGCCTTCTAGCAGTTCATTAAGCCGTCCAACTAAGCACTTTTCACAAGGGAAAGATAAATCTCGATATTTGTGTTTTGACAGACTTTTTTGTGTGGCTTCCTAGGGAAACTAGAGCTTTGCAGTCCCATGGGAGATGGCAGAGGAGATGGAGGAAAGGAAGGAGCCTGGCTGTCGGTGTGACCCTGTTGTTGTGCCACTGGCTCTTCTTTCCCCTCTCTGTCAGCTGGTAGCTTTGGAAACTCTTAGCTGCTTTCAGGCAGTTTGATAAAGGATAAAATGACTGGTGAGTAGAGGAGAGTCCTCGTTCCCACTCAGAAATGCCCTAGCTGTAAAAGAACTTGCAACTCATGCTTTTGGGGATTAAACCACCACCACCCACTTCTTAGAGAGATACCTTTTAATTCTTGAAGATTTGGAAAGATGTTAGGCAGACTTCCTTTGACACAAGCAGTCAGCAGACTAAACTCTGAAGACAGCAGCCTTCATTAATTCATGTGTTAGCACAACTGCCTCTTTTGCTGTTTTATATTTTTTCCATAGGAACTTCAAGAAAACATATGTGAACATGAAAAAAAGTCAGCTTTGCTGAAATAGCATTCTCAAATGAAAAACCTTCAACTACTGTTAGATGATATTTAAGATCCCTTCCAACCCAAACCGTTCTGTGATGCTGTGATTAAACTATACAGACATGTACACGTGTGCACACAGACGTGCAGTTTTTTGCTGTGAAACATACACACATACATACACACAGCAGATACACATACATACATACATATACACCACAGATTTTTTTTCCTTGAAGAAACCTTTGTAGTTTAAAATTACATAACAATCCCACTGTTTTCTTGCTAGAGTTTATTGGCATTTTACAAAGCGGTTAAAATAGCCTAGCTTTTAAAAAACATCTTGATTTGTCTGCTCTGATAGACTTCAGATGAAGGTGGAATTATTTTTGTGATAATCAATTGTTGTGCCGAGGCACAGCTGCAATTCAATCCAAATGCCTGAAAGTCCAAGTCACTATAGACCATCTTGTTGATTATAAACATAGCACATTTGCAACAGCTTTTTCTTCTCATAAATCTACATGTTTTTATAAACAAAGGAAGAGAAAAATGACCAATTTTAGAAGCGATAGTGCTGGAAACTGACTTCTCCCCAGACTAGATCCAAGTTCAGTCATGTAGATGGCACTTCTTGAAAATGTATAGTGGCCAGATGCAATACTATATACCACAGCTACTCTGCTGTACTTTTTTTAAACACTGCACAAATAGTATATAGGAAATGTTGTTTCAACTACAAAGATAATATATAGGAATGGAAAAGAAAGGCAAGCCTATGATTCTCTGTTCTATCCTTGCTAAGAAGAAAAATAGAATAACATATGAATCTTGTATATTAGTAAATCTATTTTTTTTTTGAAGTAGTAGTCCAAAAATATATGTTATTTCTGTTAAGGGGGAAAAAAAAGTTAAATTAATATTGTTTTCTTTACCCTCAAGAGTTATCAGAATAGTAGGAGTAGAAGTAGAAAATATTTTTGTAAAATAGCTTTGAATAAGTCATGGACCTCTGATAAAATGAAAAATGACAAACATGAGTTACACGAGTTGTGTAGGTGACTGGCTGTCTGGATCTGCGTACGTACCACCTAAAAGTTCCTAATGCAGCAAAGATACTGCACATCGTTCTCCGACTCTTCGATAGCACTGAAGCTGTGTCTCAAATTGGACATAAAACCAAGAGCATTTGAAGGAGAAAAATAAAGATATTGAAACAATCACAAACAGCTATTAAATGTAGTTTGTGATACAAATTGCGCCTTTTTCTTTGAATTCGTACATGCTCTGTGCCATTTCATTTTGAACCACTGTAAAGAGGGATGGTGGGGAAAACACTAACATGAGTCTGTGAAATTTTGGAATAGCGGAATTGTGTGGGTTTTAGGACCCACGTGTATATCGGCAAGTAATAAGCAGTTGCATAGATCCCTTATACGAGAGTTACCAATGAAGCAGAATGAATGAGCCAGGTTAAACAAGTCCCTCTTCTAGAAACGGAAGACACAGTAACTTCTTTGTTACATACTAAAATAGGAGAAAATCTCTTGAAGCAACTGCATTGACAGTAAAGATTCCCATTTTAAAAATAATAAGCTAAAACTAGGAGGGACACTTGTGTGGGTTTCTTCCCAGATGTCAATATGCAATCCCTTGTTTGTTTAAATGAATAAATGTACATGAATCACTCTGACATTTAGAATCTATATTCAGAGCAGAATAATGCTTAGTAAAGGAAGCCTGAGGCCACGCATTAAACAAAGGGAAGAAAACTAGCTGCTGCCTGGCTGCCCATTTATCTGAGCATTGACCACTGTGCGGCGAGTTAAGCAGAAGTCCTCTTAAGAGAGTTTGTCCTCAGGCAGTTAAATTTGTATTTAGAGCAGATGCACATGGGTAGCACGGTCTGCCTGCACTTTGCATTTCTCAGTGTTTTAGTGCTTATGTTTGCTTTGTGTTAATTAACGCATGCTGGAGGAAAAAAGGGATGGGAACTTGCTTGTGATACTTCATTGCAGTCTATTATTAATTGTGTACTTCAAAAGAATTAGACTTTACCATCACAAGAAAAAAAAAGGACACGGTGCACCTCTGTCTTGCAAGAGACTTCTTTGCAAGGAGAGGTTTAGCTGAAGGATATGGCGCTAGTGCAAATTCCCTGGCAGCATAAAAGACAATGAGCCTTCTCCTGCTAGCCCCTGCCGTGTTGGCACCCATGTTACCTCTGGGGTGTATAGGATAGACAAGTCCTTAATTTATTGATTTTCCTCAAGGATCTAAATTTCTCTAATAGGTTGACAAGCATAACAAGAGAATGACGATGTTGGTATCTGTCACTTTCAGATGCAAGGCTTCCCAAATGCCCTAAGGATACAAGACCTCATTCTGCGTGGCGCCGTGGCTGAGATGTTGGCAGATCATCCCTAAGTCACTGAGGAATGTTCTTCAGGGTTTTCTTAGTGCTGCCAGGTAACCCTGCTCATTGTGGGGCTCAAACCTAAAAGTTAGGATATATATAGTAATATGCAGAGATCGTGTTTATCTGTGGAATTAAGAGCCTGTGCCATTTTGGGATGCAAAGTTATCTGGAGTACACCATTCTACTGTTAAAATATACTGCATTGAGATAATCTCTCACCTGGCTAGTGAGATATACCTGGGTATCACGGTCTAATCGCACTTGCAGCCACCTAAGAATGACACTAACGTTACTCTAAAAACACACTGATGACTTTTTTTTTTTTAAGTTTTCTGCAGTTTTCCATCTTCTTTCATATTCATGTCACAGCATGATTTATAAGAATTGGTAGGTCTGGTAGTGATATGTAGTAACATGCCATTCAGCAAGGAGAAAGAAGTCTCATCTTGTTAATATTCCATATTTCATTTGGTTGGCTCGGTGAACCTTTACATATGTATTCATGAGACTCTGCCTGTAGATGAATGTGGAGGTGGAATTACCAATGAAACCAAACGCAGAATGTTAAAAATGATCTGTAAAAGGTTTCAAATTCTTCATTTCTGTGACAAGAATTATAACTAGAGCTGACAAGAATTATAACTAGTCTGGAAAATGGCACCAGGTAAATTAATTATAATGACACTGACTGTAACAATGGAGAAGAAAGGTAGAAATCCTAGTCATTGTTTTGAGAGCTTCAAGGTCATCATATTTTAGTCACTCTCAGATGTTGCAGCATGGAGAATTAAATAATTGTACTGGAACTACATATACATTAGTTAATTTTATATGGTTTTTCCATTAAGATTCCAGTTCTCATTATTAGAGTTTCACTTTTGAAATACATTTTTCGATTAATTTTCTTTTTAAGACTACCATGCAAATAGTTTACATTGAACAATACTAATTGATTTTTGTTCTTTCTTGCTCTGTCTTCATTTGAATGACAAAAATCATAAAGTAGAAAATAGTGCAGACATAATCCATTCTTATGTCACAGATATAAAAGAAAAAAAAGTAAGGCAACAATTTGTGTTTTTGACATACCTAAATTACTCGTAAGAGTTACTGCCTTTTTTTTCTCTGTCAAATTCTTGATTGAATCTCACAGTGGTTTAAAAGTAATTCATGTGCAAACCACTGTAGCAAGCATGCAAGATGGTATCTAATTATTCCGTTTAGGGGAATTTCAAAGCTGTGAATTTTAGGACTTCAAATACGCCACATGTTATGGTCTGGCTGCAGGGTGCATCAAAAATTTTGAAGATTGTAATTTTGTAAGTCCAGGCTTTCCAACATAAAAATATTGCGGGGTACATGGAGCAAAATGCTGTTAATTATGCAGGACTTAACACAGAGGAGTGGAAGTTTTGCTATGTGCCAGTTAGGAATAGGAAATTTATCAAACCACTGCTTTAGCTTGAGTTAAGGTAGCATAGAATACATACATTAAACAACTTTACATTAAACCATTTACGTTCTTCGCCTCAGACTGCAGAAAGCATCTGTTAGGTTTATCTTGAGCTGCGTCATTGCAGTCAATTTGACCTCACTTGGTTTTGCGTGTTTTAACTGCTAGCTGCACAGCATACCTAATTATTACAGCATGGCAATTGTATCTACGTTAGGAAATGTTCTCTGGGGGATGTCCTTGTGGAAAAAAACAAAACCCCAAAATTTCAACACTACCTTGCACAGGTTTGTAAGTTTAATGTTGGCAAAAGTTAGGCCAACAGTGATGAAGATGCTTTCTCTACTACTTGGTACAGGACAAGTTGTTGCGATGCTGGATAAGCCTACCCAGAAACAAAGTGGATTTGAGTACAGCCCATTTTGACAGGCTGAGTGCAAGAGCAGGAACCCTGCAGCGCCCTGAGAGCTCTTACTTAGGTAAGCCAGCAGGATCCTGCTACTGTGAACACACCAACGCGTGCTACCTAGGCCTACATTCTACTGTATGTGTACACAAGTCAAAGAAAGCCTTCTCTTCTGATGCTTTGCCTGGAGTCAAACAGTAGTAGAAGTTACTGGCTGCAGTGGCAGCTGCAGCTGTGCCCAGGCATGGTTGTGGGCAGGGTCTCTAACCTTCCCATGCACAGATACGCCAGCGTGCAAAGAGGAGGGCTTGCAGGAGAAAGGGTCCTGCCCTTGTCATAATGGAAAAAAATAGAGCAGATCACGTATGCATTGCTCAGTCACTTAACCTTAGTGCTTCTCCTGCAGTCTGAAATATTCTTGTTTACTGACTTGGAAAACTCAGATTGCTAGAGCTATTGTATTTCTTTTAGTCTTATAGAGGAAGTTGTTATCTAGCTTTTATTTTCTCGCTGGTGAATTGTCCTCTGCGGTTACAGTGCAGCACGCTAGGTAGGGCTTCTCTTGCCTGCCACTTTTGTGCAACGGGTGATTCTTATGAACGCTGGATTGCTTCAGGTGTATTGTACATGAACAATGATTGTCAGTATGCCTTTGTTAGTATCTGTTAGGATAGCTAATGTTGTTGCAGCTGACTTGTAATGTATAACATTTGAGGTCAAGTTTCTGAGAGTTCTTCAGCTTGTCACCAACTTGAAAATTGTTCATTTTCTTCCAGCCTGAAAATATCTCCTTAATCTGTTGCATAAATCCAGTGCAATGTAATATTCTCAAGCTAACACAACTAAGAAATTAAGAAATAAAGGAGCGCTGTTACATTTTGTTCAGCTCTTCAGACTGGAAGAATGTAATATCTAATGTCCAAATAACGCCAAGTGCTAGCAGCTGTTAAATGTGAAGGAAATGTTGGCATTCCACATGTAAAACAGCTAAAAAAGCTGCTACAGTGGCATTAAGAAAAGGGATGAAATCCTACCTTCATAAAGTTGGTAAGAATTATGCTTCTGAGTTCAGTGGAGGCAGAATTTCCCTATTTTGTCTTGTATCTCTTTAATCCTAGTTTCTCCAGGAGTACTATTTCTAGTGCAGCGTTTTTTGGATTTTCAGTAAAATGCAGAAGATGTGGTTCCTAGCCATTTTTAGGTCAATTAAATCCTAAAAATGCTATTGAAGATAGCAGAGAGAGAGCAGAATTGGGAAGCCAGGCTTTGGTAGTTCATGTCATATCAGAAACACCATCAGTAATTAGGGGCTGGAGAGCGTTTGCTAAAATACATAGACTGTGAGAAGGGAGAGTAATCTTAATTCTGGGATTGCTTGCTATTTTTACATTTCAGTGCTTCATCTCAAACTGTGATTCTGCCTTTATATGGTATAAAAATGGTACATGCTTACATGTATGTTGCTCACAGTTATTTTGTATTAAATATGTTTAATTGTCAGAAGCAAAGGTAAAGGGAAAAAAAGATGTTAGCAAATCTTTGGAAGCTCTCTCTGTAGTCTGAACACCAAAGCTATGCCTTTTCTGGTTTATGCCTCATCAGTCATGAAGGTTTTGCAGTGAGAGCTCAGGTTATGCCAATGCTGGTAAGCCAAAATTGAAACCAGCTCGCTATTCTAGGACTTTATTAGCTTTGCAGTTCTAGCAGGACTTAAAATGAATAACCATTTATTTTCGTTACTAGGGAAATCAACCATGTCTGCGAATTTACCCAGGTAGTAGGTCAGTTAAATAAAAAGGTATTCCATTTAGAGCAGAATTGTGCTTTCATGTTGAATGAACGCTACTCTGGGGTTGTGGGCTCTCGCTTTTCTGTTTCTGTACATAGATATATTCATCATAGAGACAAGATGGACCATGGGGCTCCTTCCCCTCGTATGATACAGCATTTGGCAGTGCATCAATTGTTGCTTAACTTGGAAATGTATGCCTAGTGGTACCTACGAGCAGTATTTACAAAGTTCCCATTGCCAAAATGTTTCTTCTCATAGTTACTTAAATTACCTTATTTAAAACATCTGCTTTGCAGCCATGGGAAACAGTAAATTGAAAATTGTGGTTTTAATCAAAAATATCTTGAATTAATTCAGTTTCTCCAATGTATGTAGTCTGTTGTTCATATTACAAGCAAATATTTGAGGATGTCTAAATTACAGTGTGTAACATTTAGTCAAGGTTATTAAGAAAGTAATATTAAATGAGAAATGTGCTGCTCTAATATTAAACTGTTCTTATTTCAGTGAGTTTTTTCAATAATTACTGTAGGTGTCATCCATTACCTTCCTATCCTGTATCTATAGTACAAGATTGCATTTTAATACAACAGGCTTATGAATTCCTTTGTGAGAGAAGTCCGTGATTCATTCTTTTTGATATACATGCTTGAGTTTGGTATCTTCTCCGAAGTTCATTTTGAGATCACAGTATTCTTCGTTTATAATGGGCCTAATTTCAGCAACTGTACAAGTCAGGTCAGAATCTATCACAGGGAAGCAAGGCTTGGATCCAGCCCATTCTTACTGGGCATGCACATGTAGGTAATGCACAGCTCTTTGTAAGGCAGCAGCAGCACCATCAACTGACAGTGCCTTTCATTTCACAGATGAGAAACCTGAGGAGAAGATGCTACAAGATAGAAAGATGCAAGAATTCAAGCAAGATCCACAAGAGACAGGTAATGGGAAAAGATTGTAGTGAGATCTGTCAAAATATTTAGTAATGTTTAGTTGCAGACCTCTCAGACCTGGTTTAGGGAGGTGGAAGGAGAACATGTCCTCAAGAAGGGGTATCAGAGTGTACATGTACAAGCATAGCTCGTTCAGACCTACTCCACCAGCAGGCCGTCTGGGTAAAATTACTGTCCGTTTTCATGCAAGTGCATGTTCAGTATTTACCTGTATTGCAGTTGTTTTCCCATAAGTAACAAGAACAAATTAATTGTGGCATTACAGTGAGGTAAGAGGAGGTTCCAGCCTTACTGTAAAGTAGCAGTCATGTTGCAGTCATCTTGAATTGATACTTCTGCCCAGGTACACGAGGATCCCTTTTGGAGCCGCTCTGCTGCTGTACCTAGTGTTGCTGTACTCGCTAAATCTGTCCGTATCTACCTAAACTAATAAACAAAAGCCAGTGTGTACTTGCACGTGCTGTTACACAGAGAAAGTGTCAGTAGTTTAAGTATTCAGATATCACGGCTAACGGTAACTGTATGAAAATCCAACTCAGTGACATACAGTGCCAAAACAGATAGTAAATCTAAGTTACATCTGAAGAGTATGCACATTTCTCACAATATTTTTGGGGTTTTTTTTAAATTTTTATGGTATCACGTTTACTGCCTGAATTTGGGTTATCTATTATACCATTATACATATAACAGCAGGGCTCAAAATATTTTAATACCTGAATAAGTTAAATTTCTTCCATAATAAACATTGAAGATACGCTGCTATATTTAATTTCTGGAGAAAATGGAAGGCAAGGAAGTCGAGAAATGGTTACAATAGGTTGTCTAAAACTGCTCCTGCTATGCAGAATGGGACAGTAAAGAAATTTTTATCAGTTAATACTCAGTGATTCAAAATTTGGCTTTGCCAGGGACACATAAGCCAGAACCATTAGTAGCAAAATGTTGATCACTTCAAAATATTCTACAATGTTTTTATTTAATTATTGTATGAGAAAAAATGCGGCAGCTTGTAAACTATATATACGCACAGCATCCAAGCTTGCTATTCAGGCTTACAAAGAGGAATCTTTCAGACACAGGGATTGAATGTTACACCGTATTGAATACACAGAACATCATCCCAAATGTAGACTCTGGTTTCAAATGAGCTACGTAGGCTCGTTTAGACATCTACAGTCTTAGGAAAGCCAGAAGCGCAGCGCTCTCCTGGAGGAGGCAGAGGGGCAGGGGACTCGGCAGGGTTCCTTGTTTGATACAGCTCACTGATTTCCACTTCAAGCTTGCTTAGCTTACAAGTACAAATATGTTGGGTTTTTTTCTTTCTTTGTTTTTCCTTCTTTCATTTCTTCCTGTGGCAGCCTGCTCAGCACATTGACCCCAGGCTCTTGACAGTCAACCTGGGTTCTTTCCATTTCGCGTCTCATTGCTGGTAATAGAGTCTCTGCAGGCTTTATTATGCCTCCAACACATCTCTATGTGGTTGTCTTCAGATTATGCCATCAGTGACACCTGGGCAACCCTGTTCATCTTCAGTGGTGTGCTTACAGTGTTGTGAAAGGCAGAACGAAAAGACGGTTGTAGTTTCTTTGTATACAGGAGAGGAAAACGGGGTCCTTGGAGCATTTGCTGCTGGTAATACGGGCTGACTGACTTAACATAGGAAGTGGGAAACAAGCGAGCCAGTTTCAGCTTGTGAAGTCAGATCTTGTGAGAAAATGGAGCAAACATTTACTTCAAAACTAAGAAATGTTAAATAGGAATCTGTAACTTGGTGTTGTCACTACATAGAAATCAATGCCAGGCTTAATTACCTGGTAAGACCTGAGACCATTCGTTACTTTCCACGCGTGAAGCGTTTTGTGGGTTATCTATTTATTTGTGGAAATCCTGACCACTCTGGGGGGGGGTTTCCATAGCTGCCTGAGATGAAGCGCGACTCTGAAGCTGTTCTTGAGTTACACTCGGGTCAGTTCACGCTGCCCAGCCTAAAGTTCAGGGCAACAGGAAGAGGTTCACAGGCTCTTTCCTGTCTGCTCCAGCGAGATCCTCTTCACAGCAGGAAGCCTAACCGGGCAGGTTATGTATCAGGCTGACCTTTTCTTGGACAACAGCAGGCAGGTTTTGAGCTTCAAGGGAATGAAAACAAAAAGAATTGGATCAAAGGGCAATAGATGCTGAAGAGACTTCTCTCAAAATGACGGTACCGTGCCAGTTCGTGAATGCCTGTGTGGAGTTAAATAAAGCAACAAGCAAAATTACTCCCTGATGCCTGCTGCCTCGTGCATGACTTGACTCTCTTTCCAAATTAATTCTTCATTGACCCACTGAAGCTCCGATAGCTCAAATGAGGTGACTGTGTGAGAGCAGAACACAGAACGGGCCGAGAGCCGTCAGATCAGTGTCTTTGAGGCTGTGTTCAGCTCCAGTGCCATGAGCTCTGGCCAGCAGCACAGCAGCCTTGGTGAGAAAGCTGCTAGAGCACAAGCTTTTCCTAACCTCACAACTAAAGTGTTTGCAGATAAAGAGAGGAGGATACAAAGTTTCCGTAGTCTGCAGATGATTTTTCTCCATTCAGAAATGCAAAGATTATTGAATTATATAACAGAGAAACTGAAAAATTGTCCAGGGGGCATACTACCCTCTTTTTTTACCCTATTAACGTTAGATGTCAAAAAACTAGCAGGACTGGAAGAAAGAAAGGAGAAATGAAAGAAGACAAAGAGCCCCCTTGCAGGCTTGTGTTACACAAACTTCCCAAAATTGTCCTCGCTTCTGGAAGGGACAAATGGATTGTAAACACTGGAGGCTGAGCGCTCCCAGAGACCCTGGAGCGAATTTATACTCACAACTTCTGCTTTGCTGAGTATACCTCCACAGGAGACTCTCCAAGCAATAGCTGTGCTTCAGTGAATGGTCTTCTCTGGTTTTCCTACATGGAAATCTAGCCACCGGGGAAGGTAACCCTTCCAGCCAGTCATGCCCCAAACACTTCTAAAACTCTGGGACTCTCTTTTTATATGGAGCTACTGCTGAACAGCATCTGCTCCTCAGAGGGTGTCGTGACAGCTTCAATAATCCCTCCTGTTGTAAAGGCAACAGCTATGCTTCCTTGAGATACGTACATCAGATTGAGATCAAAAAAAGACCTTTGAAATAGGGATGATAAACCACAGGTATTTCTTCAGTACATTGCAGATTGTTTTCTGCAGGGTGCTATCCCTCCTGTTGTAACCAATTTTTCTAGGGTAGGAAAAACTCTTTCTTTATGCCTCTTTTACTTCTGCCTCTTTTTTTTTTTTTTTTTTTGCATCCCTGTGGAGTTGGCCATGGCAACCTGTTCCTAGGTTTTTTGTCAGGTCAGATTTGTTATCAATAATTTGCTTAATGATAATTTGCTAATGATTTCTTGGAAGGTTTCACAGTGTGTCATGCAAGAGACAAAATCAGTTACAGTATCTGCTTTTGTTTCAGATTTGCATGTTTTCCAATTTTTGAGTAGTTCTTCATTTTTTGCCATGTTACCTTATTTTCAGTGAATAACTCCGCGTGTATTTGCATTGAATCACAGCTGATACACTGAAAATGCATCTGTTCTTTTAAGTACTTGACAGTGTACCATTTCATAAGCCTATTATCTAGATAATTCAGAAATTTCCAAACAATGAATAACTTTTCAACCTCGAGACGCTTGCAGAAATGGCTTGGGATTTTAAAATTTATTCTGAATTTCTTCTAAAAATCAGTGGTGTTTTGAATGTACTCATCCACAATACAGGAAGGCAAATAAAACTTCGACATTTTTGCCTCTTATTCCACCCAGTATAGTATAATATGAGTATTTTATATCTGCCTTCCTCTTTCTAGCTTTCTCCTTCTCTTTTTCTATGAATATTGGCATCCTTATCTATGTTCAGGTTGTTTAAAAATGCAAAAGGAATGGAATTATTATGTATATTCTTTGGAAAAAAGTTAGCATGTATTTTGCTTGGATAGTAGCATAATACTTCTGATCCATTGAAAATAATGATTATGTATTTATAACATTCTGTTGATCCTTTTTTAAAGCAAAGAAGATGCATTTTGCGGTAGTATTTGCTAGCATTTTTATTCTTGCTGTTATTTTTAAAGCGGAATTTCAGCAACTGTCCCTATTGCTAGGCTGGTCCTGGTCCTGACGAAATGCATGTGCTATGAAACAATTTAATAGGACCGTGCTCAGTTGGGGGGGCAGGGGGAGATAGTGAAAGATAAAAGTAACTTTTTTGTATGGAATCTTTTTTTTTTTTTTCTTCACCCTTCTTTTCAAGAGCCAACCCAGCTAACCTCCTCTTTGCTTTCTAATGTTTTCTTGATGTGATCCAGCTGAGTATTGTTGAGAGGACTGAAAATTTGGCTAGAAACAGAAGCTTGTAGGAGCCCATTACTTCACAAAACACTATCCGCAACCTTCCCAGTGTTTACATCTGCTTAAGACATACATAGGTATTAAGGGTCATGTCTATATTCTTCTGGTGTTTCTTCTGTAAATGGGAAATGTGCTGGGAGGAAAGGGAATGTTTGTTGTCAGCCCTTAAATATGTCACCTGTTCTTTATTTTTCATGTTTCTACAACTATGTTTGTCATGTACCTCATATATGTAATCATTTACGATATAGTAGGATTGAGGAATATATAAATGCTGTTATAAAACGAGATTATTTTTTCCCCACACTGGTAAATTAGATGTTGTCACATGTTGAAGTGAATTTGCATTTACAAATGCATAGTTTTCATAGACATCTTTCTGAAAACAGAATTCAGAAATACCAGGAGAAATGAGACAAATGAAATTTTGTATGTATCTTGAAATTACGGAGACTGAACGTATGTTGAAATTAGTATAGCAAAGCTTAAAGCATTAACCCTCCTGCCAAAGCATACTGCAGGGTGGAAACTATGTGAAATAAGCATGGCGGTAACTCGGGTTACTTGAGTAGCCGGGTCAGGTTTGGCTGTCTGATCAAACATGCTACTCCAGGAAAAAAAAAATAGTGACTATTTTATGGTTTAAAAGCAAAGAAGGGTGCTTGTTAAGATTAGTTGCAGAAGTCTGAACTTGAGTAGTCTTGAATGATAGGCTCAAAGAAACGATAAATGCTTTCGAACCTGGAGTTATTCATTAGTTGGAAGAATGGAAGGTGGAAGCGTATTATAACTGTCAGGGGGAACTGAGGGGAAGAAAGAATTAAACTAGTTCAGGCATATTTCAAAACAAGTGCTGAAAGCTTAATGTATAGACTATCAGATCTACAAATTGTGTAAAGCCTGGATGTGAGAAAGAATTTCTTTTAAAAAGATTTTCATAAAAACCTACATTCACCAATAATGTCTCAATTTCCTCTTTATGTTGAGGATTCGGATATCATTAGCTGCTTTAACATAGATTCAGATTTGCCTTTCTGTTCAGTAAATGCAGTCATCCTCCCAAGAGTCAACTCTTTCCAAGAAACCACAAATCCAGAATATTACGCAAGTCCAATTCACTAATAATGTCTATTAAACCATAGAACAAAGGATAAGAAAAAGTCTGGCATTGTGGAAAATAGCTAGTGTCTGCCTGAATAAATGTTCCCCTCTTTGCACTTCATTTAATCATGTGCTATATTGTTTTTAGTTTTGCCTTCTAGGATGACAGACAGAGGTGTTTCAGAATAAGAATCTATCATTGTGTTTCTGAGGGGGAAATTAGCACTTTTTTTCTTCCTGCAGATGATGATGTGCTGTTAGTGTCAAAGCATTATCTGTTCTGTCAACTAGCTCACTGTGGACTGCTGTGTCTGATAAGTGGGAGCTGGTTGGAGTCTTTCCGAAAGCACTGATGGGTTAGAAGGTGTGGCCTGATGTAAGACCACAAGTCACTGAGAGACAAATTGGGTTGATCGGTATTTCCAGGTCCTAGCACAGGTTAACTCCTTTGTTAAGTAAACATTTACCCTTCTCTGTCCGACAGTGTCTACATGTATATATGACCCCCCAAAACACAGAACAGTAGTTACGAAACTAGTGTAAGGCTCCTGAGTAAATGGTTATTAACCTGATAAATTAATATTTTCCCCCCAATCATAGATATAAGCCCAGTTCTAATTATTTTTTTTATTTTTAATAAGATTCTGACACGGTTGGTATTTACTGCTAAAGACTTTATTATAACATATGACCATTCACACATACATATAAAATTTGAATTAATGGAAGCCACAGAGATGAGTCAGCATTGGAGATTTATGTCTGTTTTACTATAGTGAGAAGGATCCTTTGAGAAGGCAGAAAAAAAATTATTTATATTCCCATTATTTAAGAAGTGAAGCTCCTTTCAGCAGCACCTGAATAGCTTTAAGGATATACAGAAGGACTTTTCATAAATTACCTGATGCCTTTAAAATAAAGGTTATTCCGAGTAATTATGTAGGACAGTCCAATATAGTAGGGTGGGAAATTACTTGAGTCCATTAATTTAATTTGTGTCCTGTCAGGGAAAAATCAATTAGAGGTATAGATCAGGGGATTACACTTTCTCCAGAAGAGGTAGAGCATGGGTCGGATAGCTTCACGTGTCTCTCAGTTCCCCCAGATGACTGTATAGCTGAGCTAACCCCAGCAGCCGTCACCAGACGTGATAATCAGTGGGGCTTTTAGGACTCCATTAAGATATTACGTGAGTTCCTTACAGACTTCAGTGCCTTTACATGCAAAACAAATCAGAGGCAGGGAAATGTTAAGATCCCCTTTATAGAGGAGGAGCCGAGACACAGAGAGACTAACGTATGTATGTGACTTGGATGGACTTTCAGGGTAGGATTCATGTGGTCTTCTGCCATCTAAACTGGTACATTGTGTTGAAAGGACTGTTTTATTTTACGCAGAAGCAAAGTAAGGGAAGGGGGATAGAAACATCCTTCATTTTATTCTTCCATAGCTTCGTCATGTAATACTCGCATGGTCTGGGGAGTCTAAGGTTTCTGTCCTTTCACAATGCAAGTTTCCAGAAGTTGCATCTTGTCCACAGCTGACATCATGCCTGCAGAGTGTCCTAGCTGTATTACTACAAATTAGCTTGGACTGTGAAAAACCCCTACTTCACCCTTTGCATCTGTGCCATTCAAATAGGTCATTAAAGATTTCCTGAGCCAGGGAAAGAATATCAGTATAACTTGCATAGTACACTGCATGGGACTGAAGAGATACGGGGTCAGTCCCTTCCCCAAGGACAATTAAGATATGTTCTTTAAAGAATGAATTGAATTAAATATATAGACAGATGAGGCCACAGCATGCTTTTCCTTGTGAATGCTAGGCTCAAAAGCAGCCATATAAAAGGCGAGCACCATGACTTTATTCCCAAAATTCCTCTCACATTTTTCCAAAAAAGGTGGTGAAAGCATTTGTGTTTAACTGGAAGCCTGTCCTGGAGTTGTCCTTAATGTGTATATTGGACACAAAAAGCCGGTGGAGAAATACCTTTGTCTTTGAAGACTGAGAAGTGTTTGCCCAGATGCAAAAGGAGAACTGTAGGAGTCTATGGAGTTATAAATAGCTGAGTTGGTGCATTTTGAGGATTGTAATTTTGGTTCTAAATGGTATCTAAATATCGGCTACAAATCAGTTTATGTGTGTAAAACTTACTGTGGATTTCAACCTAAATAGGCTAGTATTAAAAATTACACAAGGAGTCTGTGGAAAAATGGGTTATACTTCCTAGGAGATCTACAGGTTTTGTTAAGAGAACAAGCGAAATGTCTCGCTTCCTTCTACATCTTCATCACCACTCCCAACCCTTTCAGATCTAACTACAAATTCTTTTGGAAGAATCTTGTCTGTAACCACATCTCTGAAAATCTAAGTAAATAAAAACTCGTTTATGGATCTTCAGATCATGTAATAAGAAAAAGGAAAATAGAATCAAAAAATGTCTATTGGGTATTGCAGGCCCTAGGTTGGGCCTTAAAGAAAGGGAGGATTTGATGGTGCATTGCCTGTTAGCGCAGTGATGCAAGAGGTAAAGGGAACTGAGCTTTGTGAGGCTTCTTTCATACAACCACTTGGGAATTCCTCATGGAGCGACCCCAGAGAGGTGCCAGGTTTTCTTTTACAGGTAGTTGAAGTGGCCCCACAGACACATGTTCCCCTTGCATTTGCTGTCATTTAATGCAGGAAAAAGTTGCGCAACGTTTTAGAGACAGGAATCAGAGCTCACTGTGAGACTTCATAGGAGGAGAAGGTGATAATAATTTCAAAATGGATTTAATTTACCTGGAGTTACACTGTCATACCCACACGCTCTCCTATGAGGACAGGCTGAGAAAGTTGAGGTTCAGCCTGGAGAAGAGAAGGCTCTGCAGAGACCTTAGAGCCCCTTCCAGTCCCTAAAGGGGAATCAACTCCAACATTTCTATTACACTTGAGTATTTGTGGACACTTAGGGGTGCCTAGTCCTTCTGTTTGCTTTATTGCCCACAGTTATGTATCACCCTATATGTACCCAGAGTGGGGTGGATTTTTTCCTTTCTCAAGTTGGGTTGAAATGCTAAAATCTTGGAAGTGTTTGTAAGCCAGTAATTGAGAAAGTTTTTGGTGTTACATCAGCTGTGAAATTTCATTTTGATGCTGACCTTTCTGAAAATACTATTCCAAAAATACTATTATTAATTTACATCTCTAAGCAAAAAGTAATCTCAAGCTAAAATTTGGAACCTGTCATTTAGAAAATGTCGACATGGGTTGTTGTGACAACCGTGAAACTTCTTTTCCAGTTAAATGAAAAAAACATCAAAATCAACCCTTTCCTTATGAACAACTTTTTGTTTTCAGCAGATCAGCAACAGTACAAGCTCAAGCAAAAGATGCCCAGGAAGCTGTGAAAGTGATGCCTGCTGCCTTTTGTGGTACCTGGTCCTGAATTCTTTGGCATCCTGAAGTGAGGCCTCTGTGTTTGTAGAAGGAAGGAGCACAGCAGACTGGCACACCTCCAGACTCTTCACTTCTCTGAAGTGTGGTGAAGCACGTTAAGGTCTGTAAATGAGGTTAATACCCTACTTTGGTTTAAACAATGAGTACTTACTAATCTTCTTCTATAATTCACATATATGGAAATTTTGGATGTTATCGTTTTCATCTTCCTGGGGATGGGTTCTTTGCACAAATGTGTGGGGTTTCCACTTGATGAGACTCCAGGTTGTTAATTTAAGACCATATGTTCACTGGGTAATATGCTGCAACTGCATAGGAGGTGTTTAAGATATTGGTAGCTCAAAAGGTTGCTCCTTGATAGAACCATTTTGTTTCATCCGGAGTAATGCGGAAGCTTCTCTGCCTTGATGCAGGCCAAGTGTTTGGATAGCAAAATAGACCTGCCAGACAATCACATACTTTGTTGTGCAATCCTTAGCATGGTTAATTTTGTGTCGACTCATTGCTGAGTAAAATGACTTCCACACCAAAATTTAATTTAGTTGGGGGTCAGAATAACAGTTATTTCAGATAAGCACCTCTTGTCAAGACGGTTTGAGTTTGGGGTTTTATTGGTGTTCCAGCGGCAAAACAGAAAACCATGTGGTTTGTTAGATGTTGTGGTGGGTCATATTGAAATCTTCAAAGGCAAATAAGCAATTGGCAGTTGTCACTTCACAGGTTGCGTCTTGGGGATTTTCTCATAGTTAGATCACTTAGCTAGTGGTTAGTTGGGTAATCAAACCATTTTTACTGTGATTGTGTGAATGTTTGAATTGGCTTGCATCAGTTAAGCATGTTACACTTAATTTTGGAAGGTAATATTTTCCATTAAGTTTTTCTACTGTCTAATAGACAATTTCCAATTCTTCAACCTCTTTTTTTTTTCAGTACCCTAGCTTGCGTCTTGTTTAAGCTTAATGAAGCCTGCAAAGTACTTTTACCAGTTTTCTAATCTAGTATTATTCCCATAAGGCTCCATATAGTCCTGCTGTAGATGCAGTTCCTGCACAGTGATTTCGATGAGTTCTTATGCAAATACAAAATGAGTGATTAAATCCACAAACTTTTTTTGACTCTCTTTTCTTCTTCAGTTTGATCAGTGGCAACTACCGTGCTAATAAACAAGTGATGACATAGCAAGGAGCTGATATCACCGCACCTTAAAGCCGCATTTTAATTTGCCTTACAAGTCTGTCTCCCATTTTAGCAGCAGCATTTTTATCTTCATTACAAAGAAAAAAAAATAGTGTATTTTTAGAGCTTCATTTACATATTCTTGAGGAAAGCAGAATCAAAGAAAAAGTGTTTAGGAATTACTGAAGCATCTGATTGATTGCAGGCCTTTTTCTCAGTTACTTGTGCATTAATCTTGCATTGGTACCTCACTCTTTCCGGTGACTGAAAGCTCTCCATTATTCAGGGGACATTTCCAGCTGTCTGTGTTGGTGGCAGTAAGTGACACTCATAGGTCTCTGCTAAGCAGCTGCCTAAATCTGAAAACAAAGAGTGCAGCAGGACCATGACAGAGCCAGAACATCCTTTGGGGCTGCCTAATCCATCACTTGACTTTGAGAGGAATACGATATTTTCCCGAATTTGTTGCCAGCAAAATGAATTTGTGTGTAAAATCCCAGTGGGAGAAATTTTGTTGTAACTTACGACACTGGTATGACTTGACTTTACAGTTACTGCTGATTTACCCTGTTGTAAATAGGATGGGAATATGACTTGATGTCTTGATATAGCAAAGCCTGATGTTATCTGATCTGCAGACACAGATTAAATGGCCATCATCTAAAAGAAATTCCCCTTCCCTTTGTCTTTCCCCAGTAATCTAATTTATATTAAACTGTATTTTTTTTTCTATTTAGGTATCCTGGATAGTTCTATCTATCTGTTCACGAAACTATAAATATATGATGCATGCACAAGTCTTAATAAGCTTAAATTTGTAGGAGGAGGAGCTAGGTTTGTCTCACTCTTTCTGGTTAGTGCTTTTCTGTACTCTCAAGACGTACATAGATAGATATGGTCTGACCGAGTCAACTGTCTTTGCCTGAGCCACATACATAGAGAGAAAGAGAGCAAGAAGTCTGAAGTACAAAAAAAGGGGGAGAGGGTGGAAATTACCCCAACTCCTCCAGCATGGGGCAGCTGCTACACAACAGAGTCGGTGTTTCCCCATCAGTGTGTGCCCTGTTGATTGTTGGGGCAAGGTGAGAATAGGCATTGCAAATCCTGCTGAATAAGATCTTTATACTTGTTGAAGCCTGACCTGTGTTTACCTAGCTTAATCTAAACGTAAAAGCCGTGCATTTCCTTGTGATTATTTTGTTCTATATATACCAGTAAATTATTGGAAAATGTAGTGTTAAATACAATTCTTTATCCTTATCATCAGCATAAATGATTGATTTAGACCTGCTTGCAGTGAAATCAGCTGAAATTTCATTTCTGATTTCACTGAGATCAGGATTGAAACAATCCATGTTGATGTGGAAATGAAGGTCGCCAAATTTTTGAATGTGATTGAACATGTGTAATAAAACATAATGCAGTCATTCATCTTAGTAGGCACAACAACAACAACAAATTGTTTTCATACAGCCTACAAATAATACAAATGGATTAGTCATTTAATTGCAAAATATTTCAAAAGTCGTGATGATAAGTTAAAAATAACTGCCATGCCAAATTTTAATAAGATAATGACAGCTTCATTAGCTTTTAAAATGTGCATAATTTACAGGAATGTTGTATTAGCATTGAGGTGACATTTTCTATTTTATTCAGATGAAAATTGTGTAAATAGGCCATTTGAAATGCTGACATTGTATATTAAAATTAACTATTCGGGAATTAATTCTTCAGCTTCTCATGAGAGTTACCCTTATTCACACAAGAAGTCCCATTGACTAATGGCATTTCTCAGGCATAATCAGATGACAATGGGACAAGTATAAGAATTACTCATGTGAAAAAGACCAACTTCATCATTCTTTGTTAAAATATTTGCTCATAATGGTCCTTTTCGTGCAACTAACTATTTCAGTCTTCAATGCTGTACAGTAGATGGAGGGAAGTTCTTTCCTGGTCTCTGCGGGTGATCAGTTTCTTCCCTGACACAACAGGAATTAAACAAAATGCTGTAAAGACAGCATGAAGTGTGTGGTGGTGGTAGGGGAAAGGCACACTTGTTTTTTCCTAGTTAAATCAACATAAGCCTTTTAAGACCATGCATCAGGCATATTTGTGAGTCCAGACTAGTAAAAGGCCTTCTCATACCTTACAGCCACCTTGAGTTTTAAGACATATGCTTGTGGGAAGGTGGATAATTTTAAGGAAAATACCAGTTTAACTGTTGAGACTTACTCAGCTCATTAAGTGCCATGTAACACCACACAGCATCTCCTCCATACAGCCTTGCCCATTAAGGTAGAGTTTCATTTTGGAGGTTCTTTGGAGACATCCCTTGATATTTTTTTCAGAGGTATACGACTGTTTACAATCATTTTAAAAATCTCAACTAGATTAGAAATTTAAGAATGAATTATCCGCTTTTTTGGCCTCAACTCAGGACGACAGTAGAAGCTCAAGAGTAGATGTCTGTCTAAATGGTGGGCCTAAAATTTGCCTTTATGGTGTAAGTGCTTGTCATGATGTTAGTTCTGGAAAAGTACAGGTCATCAATACCTGAGATAAGTAAGGAATTGGCAAATTTAGTAATTTGTAACCTATTTTCATTGCAGATCCCTAAAAACATCTAGTTTGCTTGCAGAGTTCTGCGTAGCAAGTTTTAGTCCCTTTGCAAATACGCTTGCATTCTAGAAGCGAAGTCTTTCATTGATCTCCAGAATCAATCCGTGGACATCAAAGAGTCTGTGGACCACAGAGTGGAAAATACTAGTTTGACTGATGCATTACACCAGTTAACTTCTGTACAACTTGTATTCCTAAATCCCATGGCAACAGTTTGATAAACTTATTGGTGACCTAAGTATGGATACAGAGCCCTAGCTTTTATTACGTATTTCTAATGTTTTCTAGTTTTTCTAGCCATGTTTTCTTGCAGCTGTGGCTCTTTGAACCTCTCTTCATCATGCCTAGTATCCTATTTGTGCCACTGTTTTCTGTGACTCATTAAAAGATACATATATTTGAAATGAAAGTTCTCTTGAGCGTTTAAAAATCATCATCCAGTAGAATATTGAAAAGGATTCCTTGGGATTTACAAGAATCACTTGTTAAAATATGTCAGCTACTCATGCTGTAATTTATAAACAGATAATCCTCATCAACAAGAGAGATGGAAGTGTTTCCTAAAGCAGTCTTGTTGCCTTTGTAATAGATCAGATTTGTGCCATATGGTACATAATTCAAAAGAATATTTGAGGAATAAAGCCAGAGATCCTCTTAAAGGACTGTTTCTCCTTCATAAGTCTGGATTGAAGACTACTATCTCCTATCCTAATATACATTAAAATATTATTTCTTTTTAGAGCAGCTTGCTGACTAATCCTATTTGCTCAGTCTTCGTAGTTGATCATGAAAAAAATTGTTTGGGTTTTATTATTTGCTTTTTATCAAAACGACTTATTTCTTAGTACTCCCTTGCCTTTACTTTTGTTTGCAGCAAGCTTTTAAAAAAAAAAAAAAGTAAAGTATTGGCAGTTGTTACAGAATCACAGAAGCACAGGGTTGGAAGGGCCCTCTGGAGATNTTGGCTGCTGGATCCAGCAGCTGATACCAGGAAATTCAAAAAGTGCTATTCAGAAATTAAACTATTCTAGCATAATTGTGTAGCCACCTTTGTGTATTCAGCTGCTTAAATAGCACAATCTTTCATTCACCATAAAAAAAAAAAAAATCAACATTTGGGTTGAGTTATTCCATTGAAGGGCAGTAACTGTTAATTAATTGGAAGTTTGTTTATATTCACGGTCTTGTGGGAAGTGTTTGAAAGAATCCAGCACTTTTTCAGCAGCTGAAGAGGTAAGACTTTCAGAGAATTCCTAAGGAGTTAATGCATTCGTTTAAAAGATGTTTTTGACGATATCCCTTCGAGCAGGAAGAGGGGTGCTTGTAATAAAATGAAAAGGGCATTGTGGGTCTGTGTGAAGAAATATCAAAGTCATAACATAGAGCCTTGTAAGCAAGCCACAACTTTTTATTAATACGTGAAATTTTTAAAAACAGCATGGAATATCTCTGACGAGAGATGGAATCAATTTTGTCACCTAAATTAATTTGCCCCAGTGTCTTGTAAATCATTTCATGCCACAAATAAATGATCAGAGGCTGAAGCAGAAATGAACAATTCGGGCTGTGATTTAAAGGGAATTAATTCTTAATTAAGTTGGCTTACTTTGGATTTTCATCTTTAGGGAGAATAGGCTGCTAAGCATTCACAAAACCATCACTTATTTTAGTATTAGGAAAAGCCTTCATAAGAGATAAAGGCACTCTCCACATTAAGGAGATCAGAATGAAGTACCTGAATTTAAGACTAAGAAACAGAACTCGTGTCAGTATACGAGGATCTGGTGTCATCTACTGAGTGAGATTCAGATTATCCCCAGAAGTGAGGTGAAGTGGCAAGTTCAGAACCTGGTGTTTGCAAAGGAGGCAGACAGTTAATCCAGAAACCTTTGCACGATGGTCCTCCCTGTGGTGTATTTCTCTGGTACAGGTTCTGTCAAGAATTCCCAGTAAGAATAATACGCTCCCTTCTTTGTCATCTAATTGGGGTGTCTTATGGGTGCCTATGTATAAGAATATTGAATCTTATTTCTCAGTATTTCTAGATCGGTATATATTTTTTCAAAAGGTCTGCTTCCTTACATCTCGTGGTCCTTCCATGCTAATTGTTACTTATACCGTCCTTCTCCTGTGTTATTTGTTTGCAAATGGATATGTGCTTTCACATTGCTTTAACATAGTTTGGAAACTACTTTAGTCTAACCAACTGGTACCAGAGGAAACGTCATTATTTATTTCTAGGGACTAAATCATTAATAATAGTCATTCTATATAATTGAAACAGGTGCTGAAATAATACATTTAGGTAGTAAGCATATATTTGAAAAGCTATTTGAATCATGCAAGTAAAAATATTTTGTCTGAGTTACTTAGATTGTGACAGACCATTAGGAAGAAGCTATTTCAAGGTTTTTCAGAGACCTAAATGTTGAGAAGGCTCCCAAACAGGTTCTTCAAAAATGTGTAGCTGTTTAGCTTCCACTGTTTGGAAGACTCCTAATTTCTCATTGGTACAAAAATCGGGTTTTGCTTGCATTTTCTTGAAAGCAAATAGACTTATAAGTTGAGATTTTTATAAGCTAAATGTAATGTTTTCAATTTAAAAAATGTTTGTGTTTTCTTTTTTTTTCCTAAAAAGCAATCTGAAATTTTGGGTTCACCCCAAAATTTCTTGATAAGTGAAAGGGATATCATAGTAAATCATCAGGGAGCACTGTGATTTAGAATGCTGAGCTGTAGCTTTTCTCTTTTGTGATTCTGAAGAGAGGGGTTAAATTTGTTAGTTATTTTAGAAATGCCTTAGGTACTGATTAGAAACAGCTTAAAATGGGATAGAAAGAGACAAGGAGATGTTGTGGCAGCATTTGGCATTGGATCCCTCTATCTGTGCCTTTGATGCATTTGATGTCCTTTGCAGGATTCTTTTAAAGGATTTGGGATAGAACTAGGTGTAAGATACACGGCAGAGAAACATGGCATTAAACAAGTAGATGAGAAACACAAATGTAGAAATACTGGTGGAAAGACTAGATATGAATAGCTCCCAACACCCATCTTGGTGATAACTCGCATGTATTTTGGCATGAAAATGCATTTGCTAGGAAGACAAAATTGATTGCGTGTCTAAGGATGTGGAAGGCATCCTTGGTAATAGCAGTGTTTCAAATTAATGCAAAGTAGGTAACTTAAGAAGGTAAATTGCTAGGTAGCAGCAGCTCAGTTTCAGTGGAAAGAATTTACAATTTCATTAATTTCAAAGGATGATAAATCTGTATGAAGAATCCTCTCCTCCCTTTTATAAGGCCTGCCTTCTGAGGTTTGTGTGAATTCTTACAGTGTATTGTATCATCTCCCCTTCTAAATGGGCTGTGGCTTAGAAGCCACCAGAAGCCACGGCAAAAGTGCCCAGGTTAACTAGTTTGGCAGGTGACTGCAAAGGTAGCAAACAATGTTTAGTTGGGATATGCAGGTGTTCCACATTTGGGACACCAAATTTGAGTGTTTTGCTCACTCAGATTGAGCCAATGTGGTCTTTCTGTAATATCAAAATTTTAATTAGGTTTAAGCAGAAGGGTGCCAGCACATCTTTATTTAAGTGGAGTGAGGATTTACTGATCCTGAAGACTTACTTCTCCAATGGTTAACAACTAATAGTTAGAAATAGTGATGGGGTAGAAGTTAAAAGTGTGGGTAATGATCTTGCTTATTTCTGGTTAATGACGGTAATGGCAGTAAAATAGCAAGTCTTAAATAAGCAAAGAATTCGGGCTCTTAAGGATTTGTAATACCTGCTTATTCCCATCAAGAACCAGAAAATGGTGAGGTGTATCCAAGAGACACCTTGACTTATCCATCTGAATGGCATTTCCAGATGATTTATAAATTTCAGGCTTCCTTATCTTGCCAAAGGTGACAAGAAACAGTAAGTCACGCAGCATGTGCTGGGAGGCTGTGGATTTGGCACATTGTGGATCAGGCTGCACACTGAACATCCAACCATAGAATAATTCCAGACAGGTTGGGTTTTTTCCCTTTACGCTTATTTCAGATTTGGAGATAATCACGTTTTATTTATATATTCTTTTATGAGGTCTCTTTCAAAAACAGTCTCTGTTCTACCTCTGGAACATTGTAAAATCTATTGCCATTGTATGTGTGTTGATAATATTATTGGGACGCTGTTCCTTTACCAGTATATTTCAAAATTACTCACCGCTTCTACCTGACAACTTGATGTATCTTAGTATGTTGCTTGATTAATTGCTTGAAGTGTTTGCAGAAGTCAGGAAATGAAGCATTGTGGTCAGCGTTCGTGATTTGATTGCAATGGTTGTGAAGTCATGTAATTGGATGGATTTCTGCTGTTATGGTTTTAGCCCTTGCAGCTGTGGAGAAAAGGCAGGAAATGTGATTCAGAAGACTGACGGGAATAGAAGGCGTCAGAAGACTCAAAATACACACAGGCCTCACGATTTTAAGACAGTCTTATAATTTCTTAGGGTTTAGCTTATAACCTGTCAGTCTGAGGGTAGCAGCGTTGCTGGAGATAGAAAATCAAGTCTGACACAGGAGGTGGTTTGGTTCTTCGTGTGCATTAGCATTGGTGTTACCAAATACATTTCTCTAATGGAGTGGTAGTGTCTTAAATGATTTAGTAGAAGTAGCAATTTCAAAATTTTTGGGAAACAAACTCCACTTGTGGCTAGTTTTTAAAGATTAGTTGGTCAGGAGGCGAAAATGAGAAAGTTAAGAGGAAAAAACGGAAAGTAGAGAGGACCCTGCCCTTGAAAATAAGCAAGTGAGCTCTTTTATCTCTCGGCATTATTCTTTTTGCAGTACGTGCATGGTGTCCTCTTGACTGACAAACTTCTTGTGCCTCCCTTGGAGCGTATCCGTTCATTAGTGTCCTCCAGAAAGAGATAGTTTAGCTTTTAATTAAAATACAGTTTTCAGGTTTTTCAGTGTGTTAATGAGACAGCAAAAATGAATTCATTGAAAGAGGAACAGATATCTAGGCCTTACAGCAGTGAAAGTTAGAGCCTCATTAGTAGCTAATTATGCAGAACATAGTATATAAATAGAGCTGTTACGGCATTAAAAAAGCCTCAGTGCATTACCTAATGACATAAAATGTTTACAGTCTGTTCTGAGTATGGTATAATGTCTTGCTGAAGTAATTAATGGCATATTTAACAGTGACACAACTGGAATCACAATTGCTTTGCAGGTACAAGTTGAGGGCAAGGGAACGTATAAAAGTCTTTGAGGAACAGATGATTTGTCCGCTACTTAATCTGGGAGTATGAGAAGATAAAGTAGGAGCACGTGACTTATACATTAGGTGGGATAATGGCTCTGTCTGACAAGGACAGAGTACACTGGACTTCATTTTCAGGTTTTCCAAACGTGACAAGTGAGATGCCACAAGTCCAAACTGACACTTACAAAAAGGGCTGGTTCCCTGAGCGAATCAAGGCCCATCTTCTGAAAATGAATAAAGTGGAAAGTATTCCGGAGATCTTGATATATAAATGGCAACCAAGACCAATAATTCACACAAGGTGAAAAAGCAAGTTTTTGTTTGACTATAAGGGCCCATGTAATTAGACAGATGTACTCAAAATAATACTTTAATAGCAAGTTAAATAATGTTTTTAATAAACTGAAGCATAAAGGTGATTTTTGCTCTGCCCAACAAGAACTGCACATGTAGCAGTTCTAACTAATTATTAATAATAATAAACAGCATTCTGCTTCCATAAGGCGATGCCTTGTGCTAAGAGTAAAACTGTAGATGGCAATAAGTAAGCATAGGCTGCTTAGATGCAGTACGGTGAAAAACCGTCTCAGTGCCGCAGCCGTGGTGGAGGGATGACTAAAGGAGAATGTTACATTTGGGGAAACTTACTGGCTATGGAGCCTGTCTAGCATGGCTGAGGTAATTTGGACGGAAGAAGAAGAAATATTGTGAAAAGCTGGAGAGGGTGAGAAGGCAGATGAGAAGATGTTTATGCAAATAAGAAAGGCCTGTAAAATGATCTGCGCATTAGTCATGATGATTCCAATTACTGCTGTATTGACTGGGAACCACAGAGTCACAGAATCAATTAGATGTTTAAAAATACAAAAAGCTATTTCCTTGCTCAATTTGTTCAACAGTCAACAAGTTTAGAGTTTGTTCTGGGAAATTATTTTGGTATGATGACCAAGTTAGAGTCTGATTAATGTTTAGCTGGGGGTAAGTGAATTGAAATGGTTTTGCTGTGAATTCAAGGCTTTATTTTTTATCTGTGATGGTTAGAATGAACATAGAACATAGAATGATGGAAAACATCATTCTTCTGTGCTTCTGCATTAGTACCGTTGCATATATTAATGACATTACCAGCTCTAGCAGAAGAGGTAATGACCAGCAAGTTTGTGTTATGGCAGGTAGGAAAGGAGACTTACTAATTGTGGTGTTTGGGGTTTTTTTTTTAGCTCAGTAGTGAAAATAATTTTGTATTCATAAAGAGGTCTAGGTAAGCCAGAGCTGAAGGCCTGGGAAATCTGTTACACATACAACAGACATGTTTAAATAAATGCCAGTGCCAGCATTGCCAAGAACCCACCAATTTGCCTGATTCCTAACTGACAAAGACACACATGTGCCTGCGTACATGCATGCGTTGATCACTTTTGCTGATCGCTGAGTCCGATTTTTTTTATGACTGTGGTCAGCATGTATGCCAAGTTCCAGTTGTTAATGTCCGGATGTACCATCTTTGGCCAAGAAAAACAGTAAATAGCACTTGATTCACCTTCTTTGTAAATTCCTCTGATTTGCAGTGTTTAAAATTTGAAATTTCTACATGGATGTTCTTGTAGTAGAAAGCTGTAAGCCTTGTCACTAGCTCAGCTCAGAGTCACCAGCATACAGCAATCCAGTTGGGCTGGTGACTCTGAAATCCAGTAGTTTATTACTGGTTGCAGTTGAGGATTTTCAAATACTTTGCATTAAGGCGTGCCGCATTGTTAGGCGGGTACCTGCCCGTCTCTGCTTAATGCAGGAGGAAAGCAGCAAGGCTGATGCCAGATACCTTCCTGTTCTGCTTTGCCTGTCTCCTGGAACAAGTCCAGAGGTGGCCCCGGAGATGCTGGGAGGGCTGGAGCCCCTCTGCTGTGGGGACAGGCTGAAAGAGATGAGGGGGTTCAGCCTGGAGAGAGAAGGCTCCAGGAAGACCTTGGAGCCCCTTCCAGTCCCTAAAGGGCCTCCGGGAAAGCTGGGGAGGGACTTGTTATCAGGGAGTGAGTTTATATTTCATATTAATAATCAGGAGGGCAGGCAGGTGACTCAGAAACTCTCCAGATGGAAAAAATTTTCTTACAGTGTTACAGATGGTTTCTTAATTTCTAGAAACCTGGGATCATATTTGTACTGTATAAACGTGATTTGAAAGATGTTATTAGAAAAGGAGCTATTAAATTAGGGGAATAGCAAATGCAGAGGAATTTAAGAAATGGGTATGATTTTTAGGTTACTAACGGGCTGTGTAGCACAATATACAGGAATCAAGAATTAAAATGTCCTGACTGTTTTGTGGAAAAAGCAGATGAGGGTTGGAACATGTAATGTTCTTAAAATAGAATATAAAGTAAAAGTGTGCCCAGTGGAGAGTTTTGCAACAAAGAATAGAGAACAGTGTATGGAGAGATACAAGTCAAGTGGAAATAAAGAAACTAAGAGTAGTGGATACAAGGGGCCCAGGGGTCCCTCTGTTACTAGAATATCTATAATCCCTATCAAAATCTGTGCACAGAACTTCTGAGATAATAAAATACAACTTCAAAGCTAACCAGCGCAAGCCTTCACATTAGATCTCATCAGAGGGACATGTGAAAACAGATGTTCTTTGGCTAAATTAATCCTTAGAATGTTAATTAGTTCATTCTCTTTTTACTTTTTTTTTTAAATCTTGTGCTTTATTTGCTTCCTTTATCTTCCAAATTTTCCCTACTGGATCCACGGCTTTCACACTGTATTCTTTTTTTTTTTTTTTTAATTGCACCTGACAATTAGATTTTAATAGAGACCCGGCACGGGATCCATGAAGCAGGGAGAGATAGTGATCACATGGTTTGGGACAGACTGACCCTGTAAGAGATGTGTCCTGGAAAAATATTCAGCCGGTCTGAAAGGATGAAGTAACATCCTCCACATGATGGCAGTGCAGACTCTGTGTGTTGGGCACCTCCAGAAAAGACAAGGTTCTCCCAAGATGTTTGTGAACCGGTGTCTCTAGTATGTTAGAAGAGCCAGTCTCATTAAAACGCCTTTGCTTACCATCTGGTACATGTTTCTGTCCTTCTTTCTCAAGGAGGTGATGCTCAAGGACGGTGCTTTTGCTAGTTTGTTTGTGCTGGAGACCTCTTCTCTCCCTCCTGCCCTTTAATTTACCAGCTAATTTTAACAAGTTAAGAGAAGATAGCTATCCTGTGCATTCCATGAAAAATCAGTGACTGAGAAGTGAAGGGAAAACCAGAATAACACTCTTGCTGAAAGGAACGACAGCACATTTCCAAGCTTGTCTCTTCCAAGGGGCACTCACCAGCCCCATCGGCCAGCTCTTCTCTGCTGCCTGTAGTCCCTCAAACCAGTAAAGGATATGGAAGGCAACTGGAGGTAACTGGAGATGGGAAAGAGGCATGGAGGTTTATCCCTCACCATGGGGTTATGTATGGAGATGGAGAATTATGGAAGACTGTAGTGGGAGAAAAATGTCACAGGGGCAACAGGGCAGGTGACACTTGTGCTGCTGGGGAATGTTACTTACGGGGTTCATTGTCTGCATAGCTGTGCTATGTCCAGTGTTAGACTAAATGATCAAATGATGGGTTTTGCTCTTCAGATTTGTGTGTTCTCGTCTCCTGCGCCAAACAGACTATTCTTTTGAAATCCATTTTCTGGTTTGCTGTATATACGACAAACTCTCCATTCCGTATGTATGGCTGTGCTATCCCACATGGAGATGGAGGAGCAGAGCTACCTATGTAAGGAATAGCAATCTCCAGATTTGTTCCTTATTTCTGCCTTTCTTCGTTAGGGCTTCTTGCTGCCTGGACATGAGTCAGGGCCTCAGGCTCAGAGTGGGCTGGAAAACTTCACTAAATCGTATATCCCAGGAACTGCTGCTGAACACAAATAGCAATATTTTATTGAAAGCATTCAGTTTTGTTAACTACTAATTGAAAATCTCTTCCCTGTGAGATTTTTGAAACCTGTTTGCTTTCTTGTTTACTTTCCCACTCCGCCTCTGGCTTTCCTCTGAGCCAAAACTCTTGAACTCTGGGAGCCAGAGGTACAATCCTGAGCGACACCGAAAGAGCTGAAGTCCCTCTCATTAATGTCCCACAATGTAGTGTGTGCACTCTATGTAGGATGTATTAATCTCTTAAACTGAATTGGGATAGTTTCAGTGTTTTTATTAGTAGCAATGAAACGATAGTAGTAATAATAGTATAATAATTACCAATAAAACATGCCATTCAATAATTAATGGCAATGAAACACACAGCAACTGTGTGCAATCAGTGTGTTTCAAGGGCTTCCGCAGTCCCTCATTCCACCTGAAGCAGGGTTTCCTTGTCAGCAGTACAGTTTTATGACATAAAAAGTCAGCAGAGGAAAGTGATGGCATCTGCTATTCCCCACCCCTTCTCCCCCAAATCACTTAAGAGAAGTATCCTCACATTTCCTAATTATGTAGAGGGTGAAAAGAACGTTTTATAATTATATTTCCTAGTCCTGGCTTGCCTTACAGAATATTTGCATCCCTCTGAAGCCACTAGATTTGCATTACCAAATACATACAGTTAAACTATTTTACAGCTATTTAAATTTGATGCTTTAGAAACCCTTTAATATCGGTTTCTGCTGAGGTTTTGATTTTTTTTTCTGCTTTCATTATAAAATAAATAATCTGTATAATGTTGTGGTTATTAATGTAAATTACTTCATGTATCAGATCAATGATGGAATCAGCTAGTGGAAAAAAGCCCTGGTAGATTAATCTTGATTATAAAATTTATGGATCAGAATGGTTTGAGATATTGTAATGTAGTGGGGTAAATCTTGTCTTTATAGCTACTTTTTAATTGAAAATCCTACCTAAGTTGTAATTCAAAGACTGCTTTCTTTCTATTTCTTTATTAATTCATATATTTATTAAGAAAAATATGCTTCTGTTATATGGCTGTGGAAAGTATTGAATTAGTTCTAACTGAGTCTTTAGTAAAGATGAAGAAGTAGGATTCTGGAAGACTGGTTTGCAGTTTAGCTTGTTATGTTGCTTTTAAACGGTTCCTGATGAAGGAACCAAACGATATCCTTGCAAAACCAGATACAGGCAGTGATCTTTCTTCAGCAGTATGCACGGAGTATCTCCTATTTATTTATGATTCAAAAAACAGTCATATGAATCAGATTGACAAAAAGTGTTGACTAATGTAAGTACCTCAGTACTCTTAGTGTATGGGATTATTTCTATGTTTTCATTTACTCTTCATATAGGAAACCTTCAGCTCTGTTAAAAATAAGCCTTTCTTCCAGAAAAACACAAAGAAACTGTTGTGAAGCCTTCACATATGTGGAAAATTGCCTAAATAATTATGATATAAAACAAATCTTTCTTTTCATTTTTCTCCGCTGCCCCAGAGACTTTGTGTCTCATCTTGATTTAGGTGATGAGATACCTAAATCTGTTCCAATTGTGAGTCATGTAGAACAACTGGCCCTAACAATTAAGAACGTCCAAAGACTTTCTTGTGAATTGGAGAGAATCTTTTGGAAGGTGAAAACATGAAGTAGAAGTTAGCTCGCTGTGTGGTGCTTGCAAAAAATGGTGCTGTCTCAGTTGGGTTGTGAGAACCGGCAGGGTTACCATGCAGAAGCACCGCCTGAAGGGCTGGGTGCCAGCTCTACGCCAACCACCAGTCTTTGCTGAATGCCATTCATTGCACTGACGCTTTTTTAAGGTGAGCATTGTATTCCGAGCGCAGTGTTGAGTTCAGAAGGATCAGTTGTTTCTCACAGAGGTGAACTGGAATCATTTGCTTTCAGTGATACTGCTGCTTCCATCCCTGTTGAGTTCACAGCAAACACTGTGGTTAAGGCTGGTTTGGAAACATCTGGCCTCTGCCTCGCAAAGGCTTTCCCAGCTCAGCAGGTTAAAAGGAACTTTCTGCAGTGCAAATAAGTGTGGCGAAGCCTGCCATAAACCGGGGCAGCCCTGGATTTGATTACCGGAGTAGCTGGTTTCTTCCTCCCCTGTGCATGCAGGGCCTCCTCCACCATCAGTGGAGGTGGGGAGCAGAGAACTGGCCTCCCCAGCTCTGCCAAAGCCATCCCTCTGTTCATGACATACATGAGAAATGCACTTCATCCGGTTGAGGACAGTCATCCACGTCAAACGTTTTAGAAGAAAGGAAATAAATGTTTCTCTAGTCCCTGATCTGTTAGGCAAAATACTGCGGAGTGTGAGGAAAAGAGACTGCAGTTGCCTTCCCACCCCGGCAAATAATGAGTTAGCGCCTTGACACGTAAAGATTGAGGTTGCTTGCCATTGTCTCAGTTGCCCACCAGAGTACAAGCTGGTATTTTCATTCCCTAAACGTCTGCCTTTTTTGGAAGTGTTGCTGAGCGTTGCTAATAATTGCCTGAAGACACACAACACTGTGGAAAATACACATTCTGTTGAATTTGCATTACTTCATGTAGTTCACCTTTTGAAATGTCCTTATCCTCTCCCAGTTGGTTCTTCCCGAGCCAGTCGCTCGCACAGCTGTCCTAATCAATTTATTCCCCATCTCTTTACCTTCTCTCTTTTGGCAACTATATGCCCATAACCTACTGTAGCAAAACCGAAGTAGAAAAAGCTCAGACAGACATGGCAAATAGAATTATGTTCCTGATGTGTCAGACAAAACTGAATTCAGTTATCATGAGCAGTCACAATTAATTTATAATTTCTTTTTTGTCATTGATACCAAGAAACATGTTCTTAGCTCATGACCAAAGCTCTGAGCAAGGGATTTTTAGCCATTGATGATTCAGTTGGTTTTAATATCTGTATGAAAAGTTTACCCTATTTTTCTTTTCCATTATGAATTCATTTGGTGTCTTTTCCAGGTGGCCTTTTTTTTAAAAAACAAATATATATTTTTTTCTTAAATTTTTCAGAGCCCTGAAGTATTTACTAGCCTCACTAATGTCTCTGGGACATTCACTGCATCATTATTGAGAATGTCTTTCACATTATTCATGCATAGATCAAACGGTCTTCATCACTGCGCTAAACCTCATGAACAATCCTAATGTTACTTTCAGCAGATCTTAAATTTGTATGTTCTTCCCTCTCCCCACTTTTTTTTTTACCTTCTTGTTTTGTTGTTAAATCTACAAAAATGCTTCTCTCTCTTCATGGTGGCTCAGGACGCCAGCGGAGCTATGACAATTGCGTATCTGAGCTGCGTTCAGAGATCGGTTTCTAGATAGATGTGAGTGAGTCACTTCAGACAAATGAGCGTTTTTTCCAGACCTGGCTTTGCCAGTGACACAGAGCTGAATTGCTCCTTTGAGGTGAAGGTTATCACTGAGAAGTCAGATGTGTCACAGCTTCTTGCACCAGTATAAATGTAGTCTGTTTTCTGCACTTTTTGGCTAGAATATAGTCAGGATTGCCAGCATCCTCTTTATCTCCGTTGTCCCTGAGTGAATTGCACAAAAAAATACAGTGGGAGGCTAATATAAAAACAAGCGCTCGTGTTGTAGTCACAGTTAGACATGAGTAAATTCCATTAACTCAGTGGAGAGTTCTTTTGCTGCTGTGGGAGTATTTGGGTGATATTTTTAAAAATGAATCCCAATTAGACACAGCTGGCTTTTCAAATCCTCATCCAAAGAGCAGAAGGAGATTTTTTAGACCATTAGTTAAACATAGCGATTATGATTATTTAGATAAAATTGATGAAATAAACTAGTAACAGCTAAAAGACAGCTCAAGAGTGTTGGGGTTTTTTATATATTAAAAAAAAGCAGTGACAGCTTAAACCCATGTATCGATACAAAGGTAAGCACGTCGACTTTGGGAATTACAGGACGTGCTTCAGAAAAGCTTTCAAAACTACAGAAGCACTAACAATACATCACCTTTTGAAAATTTTATCCCTCCTAGTTCTGGTCAAAACTTTATTCCTCTAAATTTCCCTCTTTATTATGAAAATAAAAACTCTATATTTTTTAAATCTCAGAATACTCTTACTCTTGTCACTTTCCCACTCTTCTGTGAAATAAACATAAAAGGTAACAGCAGGTGAAGCAAAGAATATGGTGAGGTTTGTATTACGTTTTGCTATTTCTAAAGCAGAAAGGATGAAAGTTGAAGTGAATGGCAATGTGGTGGTCTGACTGGGAAAGCCGAGTATTTTTCTGGTCCTACCCAGGTAGAAGTCATAGAGGTGTCTAACCAAAATGTGCAATGACTTCTCTGGCTTGCGGAAATTTTGGTGCCATTCATGCTGACTTTGTTGCTGATTTGCAGGCCCTGAGGAGGAAGAAGAAGACAAGAGACTGTTGCTGAAGTTGGCACAGAGCTTCCGTTGCTTTGCCCATGTGGGGAGTCACCTTCAGCATCATCCGCAGTGAGTCATCACTGGTGGAGCAGATGATCCTCTGCACAGAATTTGATAGAGTGAGTCTCCCAGTTTTAATATTGTTTCTATTGCAGCACCGTTATAACATTATTTATATGAAAACTGCAGTATTGCTCTGAAATAAGTCATGTATGTGATTTGATGCTCCAAAATCTGTGTGTTGGATCAATGAGGGGTTTTTTTTGTTCCTTCACAGTTCTCCTGAAATTGCAGTCATGTATGATCCTAAGTGAAGATCATGCCTCCCAATTAAGGTCATAAATAGGATGTGAGAGTTAGTCAGGAAAGATTACAGAACATGTGAAAAAAACAGATCTCAGAATGATCAGTGATTCAGAACAGCTGATAAACTTTCATGCTTTTCCCTTCAGTGCAGTAGGATCACATCTGCTGAATGCAGTGCAGATTTTTGCTGTGTCCTTGTTTATATTATTTTTCCTGCAATTCATAAAAAACCATTTAATTTTGGAAAAGGGCCCATATTCCAGGTGGGCCTTAGCTGTCACTGCGGTATGAAAAAAACATTAGTGAAACACTTTAGTAAAGAATTCTAGCACTGGCTTGAATTTAATTGAGGCAGTAAGTGGAAATAAATTTTTACCTCTGTCTGCAGAGAATCCTGAAACCTGGTTGTTGTGTTTATCACATACCTTGCTGGTGGTTCTGATAAAATGGAATAGTGTCTCCGAGAAAGTTTTCTTACCCTACTGACTTCATCAGTAGAAAATTTAAACAGAAGAGAGAAAAAAGACTGGTCAGCTTGAAAGATTTAACCTATTCTCTTTATGCAGGTACAACAATATGAATATTTTGATTGTGAACGCTAACATTTTTATATGTGATAAAGATACCAAAGCAATAATTAAGAATTAATGCTCAGGGATGCTGTTTTAGTTATTGAGAACTTCTTTCTAGAACACAAGTGGATCGATTGTTCTCCTTTTTACCAATTAAAAGAAGAGTAAGTCCCTCGACATTAATGAAATGTCGTGTAACAATAGGAACATGATGTGAGTGAAAGGGAACTCAGCTTACAGATGCTGGGAATTGTGGGCAGTTAAAGCACCTATAATACGAGTGCAAAGCCTGTTTTGCACATCTTAGTAACAGGAATTGCTTACCTGGCAAGAACTGGGATTGTAGGAAGACCCGATAAGTCCATCTGGTTAATCTGGGTGGTTTCAGATGAAAGCTGAAGTTGCTTCCTCCCGATGGGACTCCTTGGGAAATGCTAGCACCCGTACAGTGCCTCTTCCATGCCAGGTCGAGTCACGTCCCCGGTGTAACTTGTCTGCTGGACACATGGTGAAGCCCTCTGCACCTCCAGCGGTGAATGTAGCCTGAGCACAGGGCAGCTCCTGTGGTGGACGTGAAATCCTGAGCACCCATTTAAAAATGAAACCTGCTGAGTTCCTGAGAGAGTTAGAAATGATGTCTATAGGCTCATCTGGGCCTATATTTATGTGTTTGTGAATTGTTACGGCTGCTGTCTTCACAGGTGCTCCCCTCACGAACTCATGGCTGGCTCACATGTGCTGTGTCCTCCAAAGGTCATCCTGCTGGTCAGAAGAACTAGAGGAAAGCATTTGGACTGGGGAACTTCTCTTTGTCACTCCTCTGAACACAGTAAGTATTTCGAATGTATGCCCTTATGCTAGCAATAAATAAAGGTGTGCCATGTATGATAAGAGGTACGAGGGAGTGATAGCAAACCTAATAGATAACAGATCTCTGTATCTGTCTCAGAGAGTTTCTGTTTTCACAATGGAAATGACAGAACTTTACGTGGTAAGTTACAGTGACTTTCCTTAATTTGTAAGGAAGGTAAAATTCCAGGAAATTTGCTTTTCAAGAGTAGCAAAATATTTTAGGAACATTGTTTTTTTGGAAAGTAGAGAATGCTCCGTGGCATTATTTAACAAGGTACTAAGGGGAAGCTTGCAATTACTCAAGGACTGTCAGGTGAGATAACGAGATCTGCTGGACACTGCAGAAACACAGGTGGAATTGTGTAGAGTCCAGACTGGAGAGTAATGCAGAATTTAAAGAAAAAGGGCAAGAAGAGAATAAAGAAGAGGTCATCTACTTTTAGTAAAAAGAAATATGACTAGAGGCAAAGCAACTGTAAAAAAAAAGAGAATATATGTAAATACATTAATAAACTTGTCAGAGTTTATTCATTTTGTAAATATCCGTTAAGCTTTCCATCTTTAGCTGAGAAAGATCTGAAAAACAAAATATGTAATCCCCTGAAGGACAGTACCGCTAAACTATAATGAGAGCCTTGTACAAGCAAGAAATGGAGCAGAACTGCAACCATTTTCATTTTCTCTGAGGGAGATGAATCATGCCACCCAAAATATTGAAGATTAAAGCAATAACTAGTGTAAGGGATTTATACAGTGCTCATCAGGTGTAATAATGTAAACAAACCAAGCTAATCTATTACAGCATTGTAATCATTCCTGCTAGTAGCCCCATACGAGGGGAAGGCTTGCCATGCACTGCGGCCTCCAACCATGCGCCAGTTGGGAAATGCTTTTGCTCCGAAACAGCAGCTTCGATCTCCTGTACAGGGAGCTGTGGAGAGAGACTTTGTGACATACATAGAAGAGACTTCATCTGCTTTGTGAGCCATAGAAAAATATGATTAAATGTGCTGTCCGCTAAATGGGAGCAGAATCAGGATTCCAACCAAAGAGTAGTAGGATTAATCTCAAGAACATAAAATGTGGTATTTTAGTGAAATGCGAATCCTCCCTCTCAAACAATTTTAACAAGTGTGTGCAGCTTTTGCTTGTTTCCATCATATCAACTTAGGCTAGTCTTGCAAACATTTGATTTATTCCTGTATTTCGAAAATAAATGAGTATATTTATTTCTGCTGGTTGGGTCACCTACAAATAAATTGGCACGGCATACTTTCCAGTGAACTGCTTTAGCAAGCATATCTCTGACTCCAGCATTTTGTCAGGATTCTTGACTTTTATAAGCAAAAACAACAATGGGAAAAAGCCCTACAAAATTGCGGTAGTGAGATAGAAAGCTCTGAGATAAAAAATAAGTTAATTTCCTATTAAGTTTACCTGGATGTGTTAATTATTAATTGCCATCTTTAGTTATTTAATTCTTGGGTGCCCTAGGAACACAATAAATGAGAGTATGTATGATAAATGGGTTTGTGAGAGAAATTAGATGGAGCCGATTTCTTGTTTCATTTTTGGTAACATACAGCTGGGAAAAGTCCATGAATTCAAAGAAGACTTTGCCCAACTAAGGGAATGGGAGTCGGCTTGAAGAATTTAGAGAAATACAAAGGCTTCGCATAAAAAGATACTTCATAGTTGATGTGACAAAGTTATAGAGACTAATGCCGTACTTAATAAAAGGATCGCATTTCATGGGATGTAGTTTCCAGTTGTAATAAATACACCTTTTTTTAAAATATAAAACACAATGCTATTTATCTAATCATCACAGGAGTTAAATGCATTATGATGCAGTTAATAGAGTGTTCCCTGTAGTGATATATTATCTGAAGTAGTTTAGTTTTTGTCTTTATTGCTACTTCTGTCCTTTTTTAAGGCAAAATTGTTCGCCCCGTCCTCCTTCTTGCTTCTCCTAAAATTGTGAGTTGATAACAGTATTTATTGGGTATACTCTCAATTACTTCTAGTTTCACTTGGAAATAAGGCTTGAAAGAATTCATTTTAATGTGTACTATAAACCCTCATTTGTGTTTAGTTGTATCCAGGTTGTTGCTGAAAACATACAGCACTTCACTGTTCAGACAGTAAACTTTATTCAAAAGAAACAAATACGTGTACGACAGGTTGGGTAACAAAAGCATTAGAAGCCAGTAATCCTGTATCAACTTTTTCTCCTGCATTTAAAATCTGATTTATTGTGTCAGTCTTCTTTTCTGAGTGGTTTACATAAATATGGAATGCTGGCTACATTACACAGCCCTCCCTCCAGGATTTGTGGTTATATCGTAGGCTTCTTTCAAGCTTGTGTTTATTGTGTTAGATTATACTTTATGTGTCCATAACGCCAGAGAATGTGGACTATAATGTGACCCTTCTCCTTTTTATATTACAGCACATCAAATACTTTGCCAACGTCTACACAAAATACACAAACACGGTAGATTGGCGTTTATTTCAGCATGGTTTTTTGGACCTTGGGGATACTTCCCTTGGAACAGTGTGGTTGGGATGCTGTAAACTGGTATGGGTTAGGATGTCGTCAAGCTTCATGACAGAAGGGATATTAATTTATCCCGGGTGGCATCATTTGAATTTGTGCTTAATGTACACACGCGGGGCCATTTTGGAGGCTGGATGGTAGTTTCAGTCGGAAAGGCACAAAGCCGCAATCAGGACACAGCCATGCTTCACATCAAACCTTTCTTTTGTAAGGAGCTATCTTGGAGGGTCCTTCTGCAGTGCTGGATACCCTTAATGAAATATGGTGTGCGTTTAAACTTTTTAACATGGGACAGAAATTCTCTTGTTATATGTAAGATTTATTGAAGTGTTCTAAAATAGAATTGCAGCTACACCCAGGACAGCAAAATAGAGAAAGCAGACTTGATAGCTTGTGTTCAGGGTACCTTATTCTGTTGTTGAGTGTCCATATACTCCCCTTATCCATGCAGGGGGAAAAAAGTAAATATTGCTGTTCAGTTCAGAACAACGTTAAACCTTTTAAATGGTTTCCAGCCATAAATCACATCTGCTGCAGCGTTCCCTGCACCGTTGCAGAGAATGGACTGTGTCAGTTAAATGCAGCTGTTGAAAGAGGTTGCTAAAGCATATAACAGTGTAGCCACTGGGATCAATTTTTATCATGCACAGCGATTCAAAGATATTCAATAAGTCATTAACAAGATTAATGACCTCTGATAAAAAATGCAAGCTCCTTTTCCATATTTTATTCAGCTTGCTGTAGCTTAAAATTGAATTTTATGATTTTATTAGACGTATTACTTAATTTTTCTCCAATTGGTCATTTTATTTACGTTAAAACACATTAAATAGATTTTTTTTTCCCACAGAGAAATAGGATATTAAAAAAAAATTGACTTTATATAGTAAAGTGCCTTATAACATAAATAGGTATCTAATCGATAGGCTCAAGTCGGCTCTATTGCAGTAGCATAAGGATTAGAGCGAGGCTTTGAGGCTGGGCCAGTGCATAATTGCCCTGCCTTACAGAAGTGCCTGGAGTAGAAGGAGTGGTATATCCCAGTCATGGATCACCTAGTGAAGATTATTTCTTTTGGTGACTTATATGTTGGTGGAGCCCTGCTAAATCTCTATTTAATCGATCTCGGCCCTCCTGTTCAAGAGGAAAGTATTGCCTTTGCAGGAGCTGCTTCGCGCGTTCCCTTACGCAGACCTTTATCAAGAGACGTGAAGCCATTTACTCTGTGGTGAGAAGGGATGGGGATGCGAAAGCTGCTGCAGCCGTTGGGCTGCTTGAGTGCAAAATGCAAGAGGCAGCACAAGGCACAGCAGAATCTGGCCCAGGGGTCCTGTTGTGCTTGTTAATGTCTTCGATTGTAGCCCGTGAGAAGATATGCATAGAAACACAGCAAAGTGTGTTCTGCTGTGCGGAGAACCAGCTTTCCACTGAAGGCAGAGCAGCTTGATGAGACCTTCAGTCCGACTTGTCTAGGTGGTGCTGTATGACATACAGGGGCATGTTTGTTGCTCTCGGTAACAGTTGTGAGATTTCTAAATTAATGAATGGGAAGTGACTCAACATAAGTCAATAACAGAATAACAGAAGCAAGTTATTCTTTGCCGGCGATTAAGAGTGAAAGAGGCTTAATAGCCATCTTCCTGCATCTGTATTATCCCTGGCCTTATTGCTTCTCATCTAATCCATTTTTTAGAGTATTTCGTCTGGTCTGAATAATTCATCGGAGCAGCATCGGAGAAGCTGCCTGTCTTTCATGTCCTACTACTTAGTGCTTTTCCACAGCAAAATTTCTCTTAGGGATTTATTGTAGCCCTACTGCTTTCACCTACCTTTGTAGTATGCTGCCTCTGGAGACTAACATTCTTTTAAAAAACTTTAGAAAGCCAAACAAAAACCAGGGGCTAGTAAGAAAAGTTTAGTGGGCATAGCAGCCATTATTTCAAAATGTAGTTTTCAATGACTCAATGTGCTGGGAGCTTGTGACGCATCCTTTCATGCTCTACTGTGAGCAAATTCGCCTTAGAGAAAGTGGCCAGTGTCAAAATGCAGTTGGTTACCACTTATTTCTCCTCTGTGCAAGTTTTACTTAATTAATAACTACCTTGAGTCTGCTTTTATAAAGCTTTCCTCTGGAGACTGGATCCAAGACAGCGTACTTTTGTGATTTAAAAGTTAATTTAAAGGATATATATGGTGTTACAGCATGCAGGAACAAAGCTTATATTTGATTCATGTAAGTCTTAGGTCCTGGATTGATTGGTTTAATAACATTTCTTAATAAAGTAAACTGGATGCACCTTATTCCTGTGGCCTTGTGGGATGGAGAGTAGGAAGTTCCAGTCTCTTTCTAACTTGTTAGCTTTGGCTTCGCAAAGGATATTAGAGTGCTGCGCTTTGCAATTATTGTTTTATACGCACTGCCCTCGTTTGAAAAGACATCTCCATTGTACTGGAAAACACATAACATTTACAGGATACAAGTGAGCTCTCAGGTGCAATCTGTGTATTTATTTGAACACTCCATTTACAGCAGTTCCTTTGTACTTCCAGTATTTTGTCTATGGGCTTTGTGGTCCTGAGGCGGTACTTCAGGAAAGCAGTCTTACCGGGAGGAGAGGATTAATAGCACACTTCAGATTTCCTCAGTTAGGAGTTAAGCTAAATGTTTGCTTCTTAGTAAAATCTCACCAAAAATACATTTCTTTTCTTTTCAACGTGCACTTCGATTGTTCACCCCAATTCCATTCTGTTGTTTTGCCTTACGTGGGAAAAGGGAGACTTGCTGCAATTATTTAAATAATATGATAAGCCATCTGGGGAAGTGCTGACTTGTATCAAGTGTTAATTTATTGTGTTCTTCTCAGAAAACGTCTAGAAAAGCAGCTATTTTATGGATTCTGGGAAGGCCTTTAAGAGGTGATAAATGTGGAAAGTGACCTTCAAGCTAGAACTGATTTTGGATCTTAAGCCTCATTCATTTTCAGCAGAATACATGCTTCCAAAAGTAATGAGCTTCTGAAAATCTCCTGTCTACTTGAAGTCTGGCATCCTCTGAAAGGCCTTTGGAGAATTCAGATGCAAGCTAAAATACAAGAATTCAAAATGCGGAAACAAGCAAGTAAACAGAAAGGTACAAAGCAGAATGAAAACCAAGTTCAAAATGAAGAAAAAAAGAAAATGTATGTATTCTTGCTGTTTGAGGTCAGGCTCATTGTAGCTATTGTTTTGCAGAACTTTCCCAAAGAACAGTTGGTTTCTATTAAAATATGTCTCCAAAAATACAGTTAGAATCAATGAAGAATAAAAAGGTCTGTGTGTAGAAATGATTTGGCATTTAGCCGCAGTTTAGTCACCTTACATATGCCACCTTCTACCAAAGATTTGGAAGCTTTCTAGACTAAAAATAATGTTCCTTCCTCCTTGCTTCTTTCCTGATTTAAGCACACAATGTCTCCCCTCTGCCAGCCTGCAAAAATCCTCCCAGAGGAGATGATCACTTTGCCTTGAGGATGAGCATAATGCTGCCTTCTCATCTCTGCTGTGCAAAAAACTAAATACGCAGGGGCATATACGAGCAGCAGAGTAATGCCACAAGCCTTGCAAGAACGGGTGTTTTGTTTGTAATTTATTCACCAGAAAGGTCAACTCCAGACACAACATCTGTTTTCCACCCTGATCCTGATTTCACCAAATAATTTTGCATGCTGCTGAAGTTTTCAGGAAAAAGACAGGATTAATTAGCTGTTTGAGGGCACTTTCAGAAATGTTCTGAAAGACTCTTGTGGTTATGGGCACATAGTAAAGTCGTTCTGGATGAGATTCTGCCTGGTGTCTGGGAAGCAGCAGCTTGGGAAGAGATGCCATGAGGGGAGAAAGCAGCTAGCTGGAAGGGGAGCCGTCACGCGATAGCATGTATACAGTTATTAAGTTGGAGAATTAATCCTTCAGTAAGAGAAGGATACAAAGTGAGTTTACAGCCTAAAAATGTGTTAGTTAATATTTATCGTGTGCATCCATCTTTCTCTGTTTCTTGGCTGTGTGCTTAGCATTGGTATTGGCTGGTCTCATATCAATTGAAAATGATTAAATAAAGTGATTAATGTCTATTTGAGACAATGGGACGGTTATTCTCCTCTTGTACGGTGCTGCTTTATGTGCAGCATATATGCACAGTACATGAGGTACTTTACCAACAACACAGATAGATGTTTTATTGATCTCCTCCTGTTCCACTTCACTAACTGGGCCTATTTTCGGTGAGGCATAGCAGCAGGATAATCAAGTATGCATTTAATGTTAAGAGTGCACAGAGCTATCTGCAGAAGCTAGGTCTAATGAATTCAAAGAAATAGCAGGCTTCTACAACTTATGGTGAAGAGAGGAAGAACAGGGCAAAAAAAAATATTCTGAGCGAGGTTAAGACGATTTAAATCACATTGGAAACCTCAGAATAGGAGCTGTCATTTAAAATGGCAAATGCAAATTGTACTCCGAAATTAAAACATATCTAGACAGATTTTGAAAGTGAGAGTTGTGTGTTCTAAGCTGTAAATATGCTCTGGAAAACACTTGCCCAAACTGACAGATTTTATGCAATGCAAAAATAAAGCAAGAGGAGAGAATTATTGAGTAGAACGATAAAAAATAAAGGGTTTGTGTCTGCTTACATTTCCACAGTTTTTTCCACTGTGACTTTCTATATAAAAATGTAACTTCTTGGTAAATATTTAAAAACGTAAATGCTTGAGCTGACTGAAAACACCAAAAATGTGATTAGAATCTGATTAATTATTAAATAACAACTTTAGTAATATACTTTCCCCGTAGACATAGTTATAGTTGGTATAACACCTATTAAGATAATTGAGTAAAGCGTGTCTTTATGTACAATAGCATATCTAAATGGATTCAGTTAAACCCGTATCAACAGTCAGTGCCTCAAAAATTAGGAAATAGCTGATACTAGCAGATCGAGGGCATACTTAATTTATCCCCGCTTGTATTTTGCTGGTATTAATTGCTTGGCCATATTGGTTTTTTCTGTAGAAAATATCAGTGTACAGTAATTTTACAATAAGTTGAAACATACAAAGGGGAACGAAACTAATTAAATGAGCAAAAGAATAAAACAAAAGACAATGGTGAACGCTTTAGTCAGGAAGCGGACTTGTTCTAGTATCTCAAGATCAGCTGCTATATTTATTCTTTCCTTTATATTTTTCTTAACAAGCCTATGAAAAATTAAAGGGAATATTAAATTATTAATTAAATTGACAGCTCATACTGTATTGTGAACTGCTAAGATAACAGTGTGAAGAGAAATAAATCCGTTAAACTGGACTTAATAAATTAGCAATAGTGAAATTAAATGCATTATAATCCATGATTTCCCTCACTGTTGTCACATCATAGAAGCTACTTACGTAAATGTGCCTGAAGTATCCGACCAGTTGACAACATAGCAGTTCCTGGGAAGCGTTTTTATTCCCTTTTTACAGAAGGGGTACTTAAGACATGGAGATAAAGAGTTTTTAGCCGAAAGTCCCACTGGAGCAGAGATATGAGTCAGGATTTCTGCGTTCCAGGTTAGCATCTGGAGCACAGAACTGTAGAGGGAGACTTTTAGTATAAATCTGAGGGAAAACGGAGACCTCTTTGATTGTAAGGGCATTTATCATATTCTTAATTTTCATTGTACTGTGCCGTAGTTTGGAAAATCTTAATGAAAGATGGTGGTCTTAAAATTACATCTGAAGTATGCTGTATGCTAGGATTTCAGTTGATATAATGGTGGAGTAATTACATCTAATAGGGTTATGTTGGCCCTGAAGATAGTTAAGTGCAAGTTTAGCATAATGAATTGTTCTGCTTAGGTCAGGGGAACTACACTTATACTAAAAATCAATGCAGGTTGGGGTGTTAAGAGTGAATACTAGTTTCAAATTCTAAGTATTTATCAAATACGGTTCTATAAACATTTTAAGTGTTAGGCCACTTTGGATTACTTGTTTTAATTGGTTTTTTGCAGTGATGCTTATGTAGTTTTCCAGAGATGAGAAGATAATTAGTGAAGGCTGTTAGGCAAAAGGTAACAGGAGCAAATTCATGCATTGTGTTTTCCTCCTAGAGGGCAGTGAGGTACCATTGTTGGATTACTGGAGAGGGAGTTTCTTTCAGAGTGTGCATGCTTTGATAAAAATAAGTCAAATTTACTCCACAATTTATGTTCTGTTAAAGCCTCTCATAGAATAATGTGAGATATTCAACACCAATACAGTGCTTCCAAGATTAAAATATGCCACTCTTTTAACTGATATTTTGAGGTATTGTGTTGGTAGGCTCTGCTGTTTATGATAGGCGTATGGTAAAAAAGGAGCACTAGCTCTCATAGCATTGATTTTGCTTGTTATCTGGAGTGTCAAAACAAAGGAGAAGAAAAAGGAGCAAGGTAAGCAGTGTCAATTAGAGGTTTAATGCCTTGGTCATGTTAATAGTTTAAAGTATTCGGACTAAAATGTTGTTACAAATAGTTTGTGTTCAGACCGTAGATTTTCCATCATGAGTGTCAGAATAATTATGTTTAAGGAAAAATAGAATAAATGTGTTGCTCTTGTTTCTTGAGACTCACTTGTCTTGTTTTTTATTTTCAAAAGCTGCTGCTCCATTCTTCAATTGCTGGTAATATCCATGGATTTGGAAAACTGCAGGCTTTTTGATGGAGATACCTAATGGAAGGGCATTGGCTGGTAAGAAAATTACTTAAATGTAGCAAATTGATAAATATGGCACCTTTTTACATCTGCTTTTTTTTCTTTTGTCTTCATGCTAATAAGACTAATAGTGCTATCTGTCTACATGAAAATGGGAAGCATTGTTCTCCAGCATAAATAGGTACAAGATGCTGTTGAAGGTGCTTGTGGCCACCCATCTCCCTACCATCACTACCATCTATATTTTCCTTTGTTTTGGGGATTACAGGTTGATAACAGACTCTTGTCAGGAACGCTGTTCAAATCCCTTTGGTTTCTTGTACTTCTTGCACATTTTGGGAAACGCACAATTTTTCCTTTATTACTATTGAATTTCTCCAGTCTCTCTGTTTTGAGGAATTCATGAATAGGAACTGCCATGTGAGTCTGACTGCAGAGGTACATATTTCAGTATAGCATCAGCTATAATGATTGTCATTGACGTATTTTTCAGAGGATGTACCAAAAAAAGTCCAGGAGGACTGTAGTTTAATGGTTTAATGTGTCGAAAGAGATGTTTCCCCCTAAATCTTAGTGATTGAACATTAACTTGTATCTGCTTCAGAACAGCTGCTGTTTCTTTCATACATACCCTACACTAATTGAATAATCTTGCCATTTACTACCGAAGTACCCACTCCTCCTTTAAATCCTGCGAGTTCGTGCTGGCTGTGACAGCTTTCCTTTCCCATTTAACTCCCACCATTTTGCCATGCCAAATCCTTTGTACCCAAGGGTTTAGATTTTCCTGCCATAGCAACCAGGTTATTACGTGTTTTGTCAATACCTTAAATAGCAGGAGCTATTTGTGTCAAAGGCATTGAAAGTCTTTGGTGATTTTTACAGGAAAAAGCGGTGCTAATCACTAAGCTATTATGAAAATTATTTTAAAGGATGTATTCTGCAAGATCCAGTGCCTTTAGTTCTCACAGAAGGTTGTCAAAATGGAAAAAACACATTGAGGCTCGTGTATTTATGAAAAGTACTAGATCTGAGAATTACTGAAATAAACTAGTGTGAGGGGAGAAGTTTTGTATTGAATCAAAATATTGTAAGTCAATATATGAAGGAAGAATGTACTAAACTGTATTCTAAAATTACAATTAATGCTATGCAGTAATGAAGCTGTAAGTAAAACTGCTGCAATAGCAACAGTAATTATTCCCTAAATTAAACAAAAAAATGCTTGAGAGAGAATGCTTGTCAGGCACTTTACACAATCAGGCTACTTTAACTGCATTTTTCTTATCAACTATACAGTCCACGGGTGGTAACGGTTTCTAGGCAGGCGCAGGTTTTTTTGAGATATGTGTACTCTGCATTTTTTTTTAATGTGTTGTGTAAATACTCAATTTACTAGTTAGTTAATAATGCTAAAAAGGGTGATTAAATAAAGGTGCTGGTTTGGTATAATTGGCACAGCTGTTGGTGGCTCCATTTCAGATACCAATAATGTTTATTTCATGACAAACATATAAAACAGAATGGAGCTGCTGGGATTAGCTTGAAGATTCTGATGGCAGGAACTGCTTCACTAGCAGTTTCTTGTCAGAAGTCAGCCAGGGGCCCTAAATAGCAAGGAACAGGCACCCTTCCCTCAGGCTGCCCATCAGCTAGGGGAGCAACAGTAGTCAGGCACCCTTGTCAGAATTGTGCAAGCAGGAAGGAGGCATCCCTTAAACAAACAAAGCAAATCATTGCAGCATCCAAAGAGGCTTCTTAGGAACAACAAACCTTTGTTTACAAGTTGGAGGGTAGGAGGTGACAAGTGAGGAGGATGAGTGATGCTACAACATTGTGAAAACATTGAGCATCAGCAGTAGGAAATGGGTTGGTCTCAGTCAGCTATTATCCGAAGACTTGCATGGGTTTTTCCTCTTTTGCCTTCCCNGAACCCCTAGCTCGAGTTTTGAAGCTGAACAGATCAGCATCATTCAGCCAGCCCACTCTCCAATAATTAGCTCCTGAGCTTCACAAACACCTGATTTTATCAGTGCTTCTGTGACTACACATGGATGAAGTTGCAAGCTACTCTGGGTGTAGACTATAAATGAGCTGGTAATATTAAATGAATGTGAAGTAAATCAGGGCTCTTTAGAGCTCATCAGTGAGCAGGAATCAATATTAAGGAAATTGTAAAATTTCAAATATTTTTTTCTCGGATAAATAGATTGATTACTTGACTCTTCTGGGAGGAAGTGTAGCATACTAGTTCTACTAGCACTGGAGGGGAAATCTGGATATTTGCTTTTCACCTTATTCTGCTATAAAATAGTGACAATACCAGTAAGGTATATTTGCTTGAAGCTTTCTCTATAAATGCAGTCCTAGTTGGTTTAGATCCTTACAGTCTAATTTCAGTTAACGTTCATCATTTACATGTGCAGATAAATATAACCTGCAGATATATCCTACCTATAATAAATACATATAAATATTTATAATTAATAGTTTTGGGATTAGAATAACTCTGCTTTTTAATTCATATTCATATCTCTTACTTGTCCAGTTACCTGGAATTTTTCCTCATTCCCGTCAATGCAACAAGCCATTTCCTCTTTGAGCAAAGTGCCAATTATTTCTATTCTGAGAAAGCTCCCAAATGAGCACCTTCTCTGGCCCCCAAGGCCAAGATTATTGCCCTTCTCACCGGTCCATCAGATCAGGGGTGTACTCCTGGTATCAGGTATAATGATGTAGCCTCTTATTGCTACCATTCATTGTAGTTTTTCCCCTATGTAAAAGTATCAAAAGAGCGCAGTATGACACCTACCATGCTATATCTGGAACAGTCACATTTGTTAATGTCACCCACTGAATACATTCAGCATGGATGCAGTACTGTTACGACATTCCAACAATGTGTTAGGATTTACAAACAATTTTCCATCAGCACCAGGGTGTGCTTTGAGGATCCAGTAGCCCTGAAACACACCTTCCTTGAAGTGGTCACAGTGGGACTGCCCATGCCAGGGGAGATAGAGATCCTGCAGGAGGGATGTCTTGGGCCCAGGTGGTACGGTACTCACATAGGAAGATGCATTCCCCGCTTCCACGTGAGACATAGAGCACTGCATCCTGCAAGTTTATTGAAGGCCCAGCTTTCCAAATTCATTGTCTAGGCTGGGCTGCTCTATTTCACATATAGATAAAATTACCCACACAGAAAATAATTCACATTAAAAATTTGTGTCCGTCTATTACACTTACTTATTCTAGTGCAGACTAGTGGCTTTGTATGAATGCTCAGGTCAGCAAATGAGGCGGCTTCTGTGCTTTCTGAAAGCTGGTGACCTTCCTCTCCTTTTGGTGACTAGGAGAGGAAATAAAAGTACCAAATAAAGGGGTGTGCTGTCTTCCGGACATTACACAGCATGTATGACCATAGTAGATGATGGATGTGGAAATTAATTCCCAAACTGCAAAGGAGTCTATCTGTCTTGACTCACTGTAGAAAAGCCTAGTGACACTAGCCTTTTAATTCAGGCAGCCGTGTTAGACTTCTAAGGGTAGTTAGAGCAAATACTCATAATATTGGAATTTGAATAGATGATAAAAATAACAATGACTAAATAAACTGACATCAGAAGTAGTCTGGTGGTAAAACCTGTTCTTAGCAAGCCTAATCAACGCATACCACTAATGGTATCCTGCATCACCTGAGCTAGGGCTCCCAATATTTTTTGTATCCAAGTGGATGAAGTTACAGCAGTGATATTAGGAATTACTGAAAAAAAAAAAAAAATCAAAGGTAAGGAAGGAGAGCATTGGGAAAAGAAAAACCTTGTTTGTGATAGTGATTGTGAACCTCTAATGAGGCTTTATTATATTTAAGCAACAGCTGAAAGATTTTGCATTCTGTTGGAGTTTATTTTATTCCCCCATCTGTTCTACCGTTTTCACTACATACTTTCTTTTTTCACTTTAAATTCAAATTCTGATTATGATGGAGTTTTCTGAAAGGCTTTGGAGAAAACATAGGTGTTGATGAAATGAGGAAACTCGTGAAAATAGAAGTTTTGAAAGTAGAAGTGGTTTTTAGCCAGAATGTTTAAAGAAATGGAGAAAAAAAAAGGACAGTAGAATAATCCGAAAATAAAAAGAACTGTTATAAGGGGAATTTTGATTTCTTTAAGAAAACTCTTCAGACTTAGTGGTTCCTCCTGAAGACAAGGAAAAACCACATTTTTCTATTCAGAGTAGATATTAGGGTAAATGAATATACATTCAAATCCACTTCTGAGATCCAAAGACTTTCTCAATCCATTTGTTGAAATAGCCTGTCTTTTTTTGCAGGACCTGACCCAAGCCTTATTAAAGGTAGAGCTCTGGTAGTTGTCAAAATTTGTTAATCTACTAATTTCTGTTAAAATGAGTATTGGGAAAAAGCTTTCAGACAAAAGGATGTGAAGAAATTTCAGCTGAGAGGAAATTTTGGAACTTGGTGGTTTAGAAATGTCTGCATGCCAGCACTTCATTACTGCTGGCAATGTTTGCATAGCTTAGAGGTGTGAACCCCTATTTAAATGCATATTCCCTGAAGAGTGGGTTTTGAAGGTCTGTCAGAAAATCAACCCTCTTAACACAGCATTTAAATCTGTACACAGCTTTCAACATCACTGAAATCTCAGTGAGACTTAAACTTATGCTTAAATGCTGTCTTTAAGAGAAATTTTCCTGAGGAAGTAATTTTCTGAAACATGGCCTATAAATGCTCTGGAAAAAAAGCAAAGTGCCTGTGTCTTTCCATTTTGCAAAACTCAGATCAATTATAAAAATAACCGATTTTTAAAAATTCTTCAGAACGAGCTGGTTTTCTGTCGTGCATGTGACACGCGTGTCAGTCACATTTCCAGCCAGCAATTTGGAAACCAAACTGCAAAAGCAGCTACCTTTGTCATAAATTTAACTTGACAGCTTCTCTGCAGGGCTTTCAATTAGGATCTTTTTTATAAAACAAAACAAAACAAAAAAAAAAACCCAACGAAACACCTGAAAAAGAATGAAAGTGTCAGTCCAGATGTGATGAGCAAATGCTGTTTTACAGGAAACCTATACATACTGTGTTTTGTTTAGACTGCATGAGGATCACGAACCTGCAGTGCCAAGTGTTGGATGAAAAACACTTTAGAAAAACCTCATTACAGTGACATAAAAATACCTGTTTTCGCAGTTTGAGGAGATGGATGCGTTTGATGCCAGGTGCCACCTGAGGCCTCATGGTCTCTCCTGAGGGAAGAGGGCAGAGGAGGCAGTGGAGTGGATCCATGACGCTGATACCTTAAGCTGGCAATGAAGAACTCTCTAAGACTCAATTTTGGAGTGTTTGAAAGCAGACATTCTTTATTGCAGTGGAGGGTGCACAGGAGAATCACTCTGCCTAGTGTGCACCGAGTTGCTCAACTACAAAGGTTATAAGTAATCAGAATATACATATTAATTACATTTCCCAGAAATGATTAACATACTCATATTATCACCTAGAACTCATTAATATATGTAAATGCCCTTGACACATGCGCGTCCATCCATGTCCATTGGTGGTCTTCCATGGTCTTCTGGTGGTTGTCGATAGTCTTCCTCACCGTGCACTGGTTGGAGTCGATCTTCGCATACACTGAGTTGGTCTTTTGGCTGAGTCTGCAACTCCTCTTCTCACCAAACCAGCTTATTCTAGCATCTCTGCCTATTAATTCTGCTCAAGGATACAATGTCTCAAGACTTCCTTTTATCCCACTAAACCTAGCAGATGTTTAACCCCGTAGGCTTAGGAAGCATTTCAAACGGAGCTACATTATTCCAGTAAGGAGGGAACCATATGTTCTTTTTAACACTGTATCAGGAAGGCCTGAGGGCCTTTCCAACCCAGCCTTTTGTGCTCTTCAAGTATCACCAGCTACTGTATCACGCTACTTCAATAATCTCCTCTCTTTCACTCAAAACTGCATGCTGGATGGAGGAAGTTTCAAAAAAAAAAAACCCAAAAACCTCCAATTTCAGTGTTGGTTGCTGAGAGCTTTGATAATGAAGCAGCAGGAGGGAGCTTATGTGCCTGAGAAGAGGTAAAAAAAACCCTCAGTCCCACTAACACCTTTCTGTGCCTCAAGTCCAAACTGCTAAGTGCTGTTGAGAAGATAAATTTATCAGCCCATCATTTCTGCTATCCCTGGCAGCTTTTTTCCCGCCCAGGAAAACCCCAGTTGGTTTTTAAGTCGCCAGGAATCGTGACTGACCCTGCGTCAAGATGGCGGCCTCCGTCCATTGTGGTAAATGTTACCTCCCAGGCTCCCGAGTTTTCTTGTGGAATGTGGAGAGAAAGTTTATAATTAAGTTCGAAAAGTGGTAAAACTAACCATGAAGAAGGAGGAAGTTTCAAAAAAACCACACCCAAACCCTCCAATTTTACTGTTGGTTGCTGAGAGCTTTGGTTGTGAAATGGCGGGAAGGAGCTTGTGTGCCCGGAAAGAGGTAAGAAAACGCCTCAGGCCTGGGAAAAGCTTTCTGTGCCTCAAGTCCAAACTGCTAAGTGCTACTGAGAAGATAAATTTATCAGCCCATCATTTCTGCTATCCCTGGCAGTTTTTTTCCCGCCCAGGAAAATCCCAGTTGGTTTTCAAGTCACCAGGAATCGTGACTGACCCTGCGTCAAGATGGCGGCCTCCATCTGTTGTGGTAAATGTTACCTCACGGGCTCCAGAGCGGAAAGTTTTCTTGTGGAATGTGGAGAGAAAATTTATAATGAACCTTGAAAAGTGGTGAAACTAACCATGAAGCAGTCATTAAATGTGAATGGATTCGTTGATTTCGGCCTGGATCTTCACGCGCTCAGGAGGTGCGAAGGGAAGTGCAGGAGCCTGTGTCTGGGTGAATGGAGGCCCAGTTTCTGAAATCACATTGAATTTGTGTTCATTGCTGAAACATGACTGAAAAACTGGTAAAAAACTGTACAAAGGAGGCCAGATAACATTCCATGCTTACACTTTTTGGATATGTACCGGTCCATCATTCCTCAGCTGTAACTGTGGCAGCTTTATCAGGTATGTGCAAATTTTGTTACAGGTATCCTTTTCCTTTTACAGCTGTTAATTATAGATGGGCAGCAACTGAGAAATGATGCGGTTGTAGAAATGGATGAAGTTCAAAAGATTGTCAGAATTTCTCTGCGTTGTAATTATTCTGATGTCTCTGTGTGATTTATATGTTGATGAGTTTGCAGAAAAAAGAGTTCTGTGAAAATATTTTTGGGCACCGTTCAGCATGGGAGAAGTTGAGGGGGGCTGCAGCTGATAGCAACTTGCAGCCAGCAGATCCTTATGATGTTTGTTCATAAACTCTCAAAAACCATTTCTTTAAGTGCAAGGTTTTTTTCTAATTGATGAATTGTAAATTTCGGGATCCTTCCCGGGTAGCTAGAAAATGTCTGAGACTGCTAATTGCTAAATTGTCTCCCAGTACTAAATCTCCAGCAAACAACCAGTGTAAACTAAAATTTAAAAAGAGCTAGACTAAGAAACAACAAGGAAGATTTTAAATTAAGCTGTATTTTCAAAATTATTTCTCAGCTCTTATTATCTCACTCTCTTGAAAACGAAAATACCTGCTGAGAGCCAGTAGTTACAAGCCACCATCTTTTGTAGCAGGACTGAGAATCGGAGGCTGGAAGAATATGGGAAATGTCATTCACTTATCAAAATAATTGGTATAAGGGTATAGTTCTGAGAACATTATAAGAAGATAGAAAAAAGGAGAGAGCATTTTCTTCCAAAGACTCACAGAGTGAAATCTTACCCTTTTGGAACTGCTGATATCAAAATTAATGTGAAATACAGTGGGGCCAGCCAAATAGTTGGCAAAAAGAGATGAAGATAGGTAAGTAGTCTTATTTTAAAATTAACTAGAATTCTGTCAAAAGAATCAAGCATCAGAGGAGGACTTTTAAAAGTAATGAGGCACCTAGTTGTGTAACTGCGCATCTTTCAGATTAGAAATCCACTGGTTTCTTGTCCTCTGGAACATATTTGTAGACATTTTAATGCAATTGAAAGGAGAAAAAAAAATCAACGAAAGCATTCCTGATTATTTTCTTTTGCTGTTGCACTTTATGACTTTGTGTTAGATTTCTGTATAAAAGAGATTTTATTTGAACCATTTATTCAACTCATTGATGCCTTTCTGTTTGTAAAATTCTTGAAGAAGTATCAAGTAGCAGAGCTGAGGTTTTCTGAGCTACAGCATTTCATACTTTTGCTTGTTGACACACAGGACTTGGTTGCATTTTCGGAAATTGAAGGAAAAGGAGACATTAGGGATGTAGTTCTGGATCTTGTTACCGAAGCCGTCAGATAGAACCAGATTTACAACTCTCTGTAGTTAGAGGAACCAACTTCTGTAGCTCTCAAGTATACCAGTCCCCTGAGCTCTGCCATTTCTCAAAAATTTGACTTGATGTTTTGATGCTGTGAGTGAGTTAACTTCTAGAAAAGGGAGAAAAAAATGGGGGAGTGGCAGGGCAGGAAATTAAAGTGAGATGGAAGGAGGAGTTACAGAGTTGCTTGTAATGTGGTTCTTTGGTGAGGGCAGGAGGTGGGAGGATGGTTTCTAAAAGCATGATGGGAGGACAGAGGGCCCTGGGTAGATGCACTGAGCTGGCACAGCAGAGGAATAAAGAATTCTCCTGGTAGAGAGTGTTATTATGTAAATATAATACATAGTATAGCTGTCACCGGCTATACACATGTAAGGTCTGCTTTGTCCAAGCATCTAAGCCATGCTTTTCTGTTCTGATTAACTTTAGGCCTTAAGCCAGTTAAGAGTGCCTAAAAAAGCTCCCTTGAGTTCCTTCCTGGAACAAAGCTGATTACAAACTCCATTCAGCAGTTCTGACACCCTCAGACTGAGCCCGTGCAGCAGGCAGGTCTGAAGGCAGCAGGAGGAAATGGCTCCGTAAGCCTTTCCCACTGTCACTCTGGAGGGAGTTCGTAATGTTCAATTGTGGAACAGCCCTTCCATTTGTAACATGCCAGCACTCAAAGGGTTGCTTCACACAGCCTGTAACTCAGCACAGTGGAAGCGTATTTCATACTTTTAGAAAGTGTTGTTACCTGCTTTAGTGTTACCACCTCAGTCTGTCTTTGCTGTGCTGGTATTGGTTTGCTTCTCATGAAAAATAAATAAATACAGGGCAGTGCATGCCCACAGGTGCCTCCTTCCCCCTAAGTTTGACCAAGATGAAAACTTTCAGCTAGGCTGTGAGATTTTACTAATAGTACTGTAATTGCATTCTCTCTGATGATATTGCAAGGTCTAAAAAAGAATAATGAGGTATGAGAAAGAACCGTCTGATGATGTCTGATGTTCACTAAACAGTGCTTTGTGAAACCAGAGGTCAGTATTTATTGTGCATCTATCTGAAAGGCGAGAGTGAGAGAGCACAGTAACACTGCGATTAGATTGCCACTTTGTATTCAGTTAACTTGTGTTGAAGTTTTCCTGCTGTTCCGCACCTCATCTTCAGCTGTTCATCACCCTTTCCCTGAAATTAGCAGCCTCTCCGATCTGTCAGTGTGACTGCGTGTGTAGTCTCTCCATAAGCCAGTTTTGCTGAACTAAGCTGTGTTAGATAACCCCTATTATTAGAAATGTTCTAGATGTTGGATTCATTTAGACAGAACTGGGTTAGAAGCAATTACACATGCCATTAGTTGACAGTTTGAAGAGGTCTGTAACCTCCGGTAGTGATGAAATGGGCTTTCAACAGAAAGTAGGGTGATCGCCTCTTCATCTGGCACAACTGCTGCCCAAATAGCCTTACTTAGCATTGAGGGCCCTGTGTGGGCGAGTTGCGTCTGCTAATACTGAGAAAGTAGTAGTATACCTGAAGGACTGTTGCTGTTCTACTTGATAAATCTTGAAAGTGGCAGACTCAGATTTGCAGTTGCACTCATAATTTTCTGTTACGTCAGGAACATAATCTATCAACAAGAGATGCTGGGTAACTCTGGAGCAGTCAAGGGCTAAAACCTCAGCAGGCTTCCTTCTTGCTCATTAGCTAAAGAAAACAGCTGTCATAAGTGTTTTACTAAACTTTAAAAGTAAGGGAGTCAAACATAACTAAGTTGAGGTGAGTTACATCAGATTACAGCATTTTATTTCTGTGAAACTTTCGTTGAGTATGTGAGGAATAATGAGATTGGAAGAGGTGTCATAAGCCATGTATTTTTCCCCATTCCTAATAACCTATTAGTATGCGAACTGAAAAGTGTCCATATTTTTATGTATAACATTATTTTCAAATTTGACCGTGAGAAGGGGTTTTGGTGTCAGGTGCTAGAAGAAGAAAAGACTAAGTGTACAAAAGAGTTTGAAGACCAAAAATAAGTCCATTAACCAGGAGGTAACCTTTAAAAAGCTACAGAAGTTTTAAACTTCAGCATTAAGGGCACTGCAGCGTTAATGCAGCCAGAGGATAGTATTACAGGTGCAAATACGATCCAGTATAGTAAAGTCTAGAAAAAGTATATATTTTTTAAAAAAATAAACATGATTTTCAATGCACAGTTGTATTTGCACTTGTAACTTGATGAAGTCTTTATCAACAGTTACATGATGTTTCCTAATTACACTATTTATTTTTTTTTATTTTCTCAGTCCAGATCCTTTTTGTCCAGCCTCTCACTGGACTGTCCAACCTGTGTTGCTGCACAGACTGGAGCAACCTCTCCCATCCTGACTGAGACAGGAGCAATAGAAAGTGAGATGGCATTGAACATGGGAAGGAAATAAAGTGCTCCTGTCACATGGGAGACTTTCCTACAGCCTAAAAGATAAATATAAAACAAAAACTAATTCATTAGGTGCAGACACTTGGAAGCATATTAGCATTTTCATGTTTACTTAGACTCATGCCTAATTAGTTTACTTGCTGTAAACTTCTCTCAAGGGAGTAAATTACTGAAAAAAATTGCTTCCGAAATACTGTAGTTAGTGAGGTAGAACAGCAGATCTTAAAAGAACTGCAGCAATCCAGAAGAAATGGCACGTTCTCATGCAAAGAATTATCCCATTTTTTATCCACCAGGAAAATGGTTCCATAACAGGAATAAAAGGAATAGAACTCCCAACAAAATGAGACCGTTTCTGACGTTTTAAATCCGTATTTAAGCATGGAGGTGGTAAGACTTTGGGTTGCCTCTGAAGGTGGCTAAAGGACATACGAAAACCAGGCAAAGATGCTGATTTCACATTACGGTTTCTTCTAAGCAACATAATCCCATGTGTGTCCCACTGACAGTAGGCACTATCTTGCATAGGTCTGGATTGATTAAAATGTAATTCTGGGCATTAAGAATGGTACATTCCAGAAGGGTAAGAATAGTGACAGATTCTGGGGATCTTTTTTAAAAAATTATATGTTTCTGGCTGATAATTCTACCTTGAAGAAAAAAAAAAAGTTCTAAAAGTTATAAACACACACACACTCCATTTTAAGGAAAGCAATTAAACACAAACCTAGTTTATGCAGAGCACCTGACCACATGTTTAGGACCTGGTGACAAGAGCAGCAGTTCCGCATGTCTTTTGAAGTATATATGCTTTGGTGGGTACAAGAGTTGTTTCTTAGACAGACAGCAGCGGCAGGAGAAAGGAAAAAGACCCCTCTTATGTGAGGGCTGAGTTTCTTTGTACTTCTGTGTAGTGCATTTTTTAGTTGTGTCTGAGTTCTGTGAACAGATGTGGTTTTATAAAACTAAATAAACAACCCGGAGAGCACATAAACACCTGTGATGGCTAGCAGACAGGTGGTCATCTGTTGGAGCCTTCAATTGCATTTTCTCTATAATTAGTTGTCTAATTGCTTGTTTAGAGTTGTAGCTAATGTATTTACACAGGTAATTAATTATACTTTTAAAAAATAATCAAACAACCATTTTCAGTTGTTTGTCCTTTTTTCTTCATTTGTGGAATGTCAGAACTATCATGCTACTGAACTATTATCAGTTTTATGTATGGACTACATTATGACTCCATTCTGGATACGTCCACAGAAGGACATATGATACCAAATTATTTCTCAGGCTAAATAAGGAAATAATGAATATCAGTTGCAACTTAAGCATTGTGGCCAGCGGTAGGCTGGGCAGGAATACCTGAAGAGTACCTCCAGGGCTGGGGAGAGAGATGGGACATGCTAGCTAGCCATGATTTTTATTTATTTATTTATTTTTAATTAAGAAATGGGCCCCATTGACTTGTAACAGTACGTGCAACTTTATGAAAGCTGAATTTGGAGAGGGACTTTAGGCTGACTAGTTTTGTGAGACACTTGTCAGACGTCTGGTAGGAGGTAAAAATTTTATATTCACCTGTGAGAGAGCTCTGATACTAGGAGGTGGCCGAAGAACAGCTTTGCAAATGTGCCTTGCTCGAAATTAAAAACACTTTATTGCTAGTTCATTGTCAGTTAAATTTGTAACTTAAGTGACAGATTAAGGACAATTGCAGAGCTTAGCAGGTATATCAAAGGACCAAAAATGGGCTCAGTGATGGAGCTAGGCTACAGAATCACTGGTGATAACTAGAATTAGATGGTTTGGGAAGAGCTACAAAAGTTCTGCTGTGGGCAATTACAGATTCACCTTTCAAGAGGATGAGTTTATTTCAAACCCTTGTTACCCAGAGACTCCACATCTGTAGTATGAGGGTTTTATATTCTTTCTAAAGCTGTTTAATGATAGTTAAGAGTTAACTCTGAAGGCTCTTATTATCTATAGATAGATCCCATTCATCCTGGAAGCCTGCTAAACCATTAGCTTCAGTAATACGTTGCAGTAGTTAGATGAAAACTGCCTTAAGAATAGAAGCAAAAAGGAGAACCTTTAGGAACTTAAAGAACTTGGGATTGATTTTGGTATGTGCTTAACTCACAATGACACCGGCAAATAACATTTCATTAAAGAAAATGTAACTAGGTCTCAGCACCCCCCCCAAAAAACCCCAAACCACTCTCGCAGTGATTTCTATGAACTTTAGATCAGCAATAAAAAGAGGAAACAACAGAATAAGATGGCTAGAAAAAGATAGTGGCTTTCCAAACTCTGAAATAGCTCCCAGCTAACTGGTGAGATGATAACAAAGATGTTACACAGTAGCTTCAGTGGGGTTGAAAACACGGAGAGCTAGATTAATTTACCCGAACGCAGGCATCCAGCATCAGGGAAGATGCTCTGCGGTACCTCAACAGGCTGCTGCCGGGGGATGATGGACCCACACCATTGGTACCAGCCCCAGGTAGCCTTAGGGGCTACGTCACGTGGAGCTGGTGGACACCTGTCCTTGGGGGAGCCAGAAGCCACTCAGAACAAGAGATGAACCCTGATAATTTCCTCTGATTATTGTCTATCAGACTAATATTCAGTATTAGGTGACACTAAAATAGCATTTTCACTGCAGAAAGCGGCTGTGATTCCCACAGGTAAAACACTGAATGAATAGTCTGCAGAAACTTCTGCATTTGATTATTTCAAGCTGTTTACACAGATGCAAAATCAAATGTTGGAAGTTGATTCTGTACTAAACTATTTACCTGAAGCCATTTGGTGATGCTACCTAATACTCATTACTCAAGGTAAAGCTCGTTGCATTGCTTCATTTCTGTCATTATAATGAAATACTGCTTTGCTTCACATCTGAAGTGTGGCATAAGCTTATCTTCTTTCTGACACATTTTCTTCTGAATGTAACTGCACCTTTATGCTATTCCCCACTGAGCTATATGTATTATTTTTTCTCTCTCTCTCTCTCTTTTTTTTTTCCTCCTTTTTTTTCCTAGTTTAATTAATATGATCACCTGGCTTATCAGAAATGACCTGTGTAATATACATGAATCGCCTTTCCCAGTCAGTAAGCTTATTTCATGTAGGAGCTTAAGGCATTGGGCAACAGCACAGAGTGTTAAAGTAGGGTTGGCAATTTCAGGTTATTAATCTGCTGGCATAATAGAATAAACCAGAAAAGATTTGATAAGATAAAAGTTTTTTCTTTCATCACATTTCCAGCTGTAGGATTTCAAAATGCTTTTGGCTATGGCTGCTTTCACTACTGGCTCTCCAGGCATGGTGATTCCAGTCTCTTAGGGGGGAAGCCAAATGAGTGGAGAGGGGAATTGTCAAAGCCATTGAAAAAGGTGTCAAAACTCAGCACAGAATTTTGTCATCTTAATGGTGAAAGGTCTCACCTCACTTAAAGGCAACTCTCTGGGGACTGGCAAAGGAGGGTAGAGAGACAGAACAAGTGTGTAGATACTGGTTGTAGGTATGTGGGTGTTTAATTGATTAAGAGCCTCAATACTTCAACCAGAGTCTTGTGAAGACACATTTTGTGTATCTGAAGTTCATAATGGTTCCCAAAACCTTTGAACTATTTAATTAAAAAGTAGATTTAAGTGGAGAATACGGGGAGGGTTGTGGGAGGGCCAGAGAAGTCAGCCATGACCTTAAGTACTTGTTACTTTGAAGATGCAGTCCCTGCTTTGTGTCTGCCTAATGCAGTTCACAGTGGGAAGACAGACATTTTGCCTGCACCATAACAGCTTTTGAAAAGGCAGATACCTTGGTCTGTCTTGCATTATTTTTATTTTATAATTAATCATTAACTGATGCCCTTTATAAAATAAAAATCAGGCACAGCAGCTGGGTTATTTGCCTTTGAAAAGCTGTTACTATGCGCACAGCATGCCTTTTTTCTTGTCACTAATAATATCACAAAGATGTAAGGAGGGAGAATGGTACACTGACATCATGTCATGTCCAGCACAAATGAAAGTGCCATAAACATTTGAAAAACATATGAATTGGAACATCTTCATTGACAAATGTTTCCGCTGGGCCATCATGAAGGATGATATTGAATGTGTTGTTAGTATGCATGGATAGAGGCTCAGGAAATATTTCTGTAGAACTGTCAAGCTATTTTTAAAATTTGTTCCACTTTGCAAGTCTCACCTATTTAGCTCCACATTTTTCCTGGTTTTGTTTGTCAAAGAGCAATTGAAAAAGAGGGAGAACTCATTAGTGGATATACTTCTGCAGCAAGACCTGAGCCCCTAACAGCATCTGTCCCAATAATCTCAGTGCCCACTTTCACCCAGGAAATGTATACGAAACCGTAGTCTGCATGAGAGTCAATGTAAATTCTGCCTCAATTAACTGTGCTGACCTTGTGAGAAATAGTTGCTTATAAAACGTGTGGGAGAGGCATTGATTTGAAATTGACACTGTATAATAACATAGGAGCTCCCACTGAAGCCAGACCAAAGTCCATTGAGTTCAGTAAGCTGTCCCCAAAGGTGGCTGGGAGTGGGTGCTTAATAGAAGAGAAACTGAAAATTTTTGTAGTCACCCTACAGCACCCTCACAGATCTCACTGGGAATGTTTTGAAGCCTGGAAATTAATTCAGGATTTCAGCAGCAACTTGAACTTATATTACAGGCCAAACAACTGACTGAGAGAGGCCAAGTGAATGTATGGGTAACTGAGCACACACACACATACGTATATGTATACTTGTATGCAGGGGTGTATTAAAATATACAAGAAGGATTGTAAAGAGGAAAGGAAAGTAAGCATGAAAGAAAAGCAGGCATATGTGTGCATGGCTAGCTCAGGATTTCACAGCCATGTGAGAAATAGCTGTAGTACCAGCCTGGTAATTGTTTGGGATTCAGGTTTATATTGCTGGTGATAGGTGGTAGCAGCAGAGTGTTCTTTTTGGTAAGAATTAAGGCATGGCAGTCAAAGGTTGGTAGCATCCTAGGGGTTGGCGCGAGCCAAGTCAAAGAGGTTTTAAAGTATTCTGACCAGAATAAAAAGCCTGCAGCGGGGTCGGTGGATTTAGGAGTCTGCATAAAGCAGAAGGTGAGTGGGAATGCTGAGGGCAAGGTCCTATGAGAGAGGCTTTAGAAGTCACTTCTTCCCTGGAGGCTTTTTCTGTTTTTCTCAAGTCGATGGGGTATGGACTCCTGCCACCCTCCCAGCTGCCTTCTTCCATCATAAACAGCCACCACCCTCGGTCCCTGGCAGAGGTGACCTCCTTCTCCTCCCAGAAGCCCCTGGTCAGGGCAGGGGAAGCGGTAGAGCCACCCTCACTCTTGGAGGGGCACAAACAAGGGGCTGAGGAATCACAGAAAGTGGGATTTTGAGTGCCTGCTTCACCATGTATTGATAACTGTGTCCTCCTTGCTTGCCTGATGTTCAGTGCATTATAACTTGGTCTTCTCAACTGTTTCCTTTAGATATGTGTGACACAAATAAGTGTTTGTGATGGACAGATTGGCAGAGAAAACTCAAGCAATTTATTATTAATAATCCATCTGTACACACAGAAAATCCTAGAAGTGTACCATCTATTTTAATTTAGAATAGCCTAATCTATCTTTCTGAATAATTTTTATATGGTTAAGTAAGATTAAAGTGATTAAAAAATGATCTCCAGATCCAAATCTGAGTTTCTAAACTATCCAGCTGCATCTACGGCCCTGTTGTGACCCTGTCATCAAATGCCACGTCTTTTCAGGGCAGCTCACATGTTTCTAAAGCTCTCCTTAGTAATTAACTTTTTCACTGTTACAACAAATGTCACTCATATTGTGAATGAAAGCATTAGGCTAGTATTTCAACTAAGAGCTTGATACGGGATGTTAGTGTATTTTGGATTCTCTGCGTTAAATTTTTTGCCTTTTTTTTTCTAATTGGAAACCTAATTTGAATATAGAATATGCAGGTTTTAAGAAGTTGCTTAGCATTTGAATATTTGGGTTTTTCCCTGCAGTGACCTTTTCAGATCTGTTCTTAACTCATTTTGTACAAAAGTCAGTCATCAAGAGTAATACATAAAAAAGACGGATGAAGAGATGTAGAACATTAATATATGGTGGTGGTGGTGAGCTTGACAGCTGTCAGCTTTGCCTGTGTACTCTGTATTATTTATTCATCTGAAACACATTTGCAAATGAAGCAGATGAAAGGTAACGTAAGGTAAATTAAGCCTGTTTAGGGCACCTAGAGATCAGAACTAGATAAAATACTTGCAGGAACAGAGCACCTGGGTATTGGTGGCTGCTTCCATACACGAAGCGTTTCACTTAAAAACATGACTCGAATTATTCAAGAACAGCTAACATCTCTAACCCCAAAGCATCTTTAGTTTATTCTTCTGGATGTGCACATGATAAATATTTTATATTTTAAACTCTGGGCCTTCAAATGATTGAAGGAGGCAAAAGGAAAAAATTGTTAGAGAAAAAAGCAAGCAAAGAAGAAACAATCTAAAGAGAGAAAGATGGGCGCATCCAAGATGCGTTTATTGCAGGATTCACCTTGTAACGAAACACCCCACCCACCCTGAGAGAATGGGGAAATGCAGTGCGGGTGAGGATACCTAGGCTAAGCATAACTGAGGCCTGGTGGTTCTTAAGCACTCTTCCATATCTATTTATGCTGAGCTACATCACAAAGTAAAACTAGTAGAGTTTCAAATTTTCTCATCTCCTTGTGTTTGAATTACATTTGATTTCACGTAGTTTAGCTCAAGGCAATGGAATTGTTTGGGGTATCCATATTTTTCAGTTGCTGTTGGGTGTTGAGCTGGTATATTGCTATTACTGATAGATGTTGCATGAAGGAGGGTGGGTTGACCTCTGTCTGCATAGCTTTATTTGGTAATGTGTTCTTACCTCTAGGATTTGCATTCCTCTTGCTCAATTTTATCCCTGTTACATGGTAGTAAATGGCCTGGGAAACCTGGGTAGAGTTGTGTTAGTCATAACAATCAAGGGCTCTAGCTTGAAAAATCAACATTTAGTGCTTCAAGTTGGACATCTTTTTAAATGACTGGTTAAGTAACCCAATTAAGGGCTCCTGTAGTTATTATTTTGCTGGTTTATTTATGTGGGCAGTAGGATTTCAGGCACCATACAATGTACAAGTGATGTGAGTTTGATGTATTCTCATCTTTTCTGTCCCCTCCTATCACATCAGGACCCAGCTGCTCGTCACAGAGCAGTGTTGTCTTAGTAACTCTACAGGCTTGCTGGCTGATTTAATTATAGATCTGGTTAAATCAATGACTATATTGAGTGTTCACGAAACTCAAAACATAAACCAGCTTTTTAATTTGAGTTCTTGGGTTTTTCCTTAAAAGAACAATCAAGGAAGCCTTTGCTGAGGTGACTACAGGTAATAATAGCATTTTTTGAACTCTGAAGTCTATGGTTAGAGGTCTCTGTCAAGATGTGGGTGCACCAGCATATCTTTTTTTCCTTGGCATTTTGCACTTAACACCTTTGGAGCCGGGGAACCCTGTCAGCGATAAGCCGATTAGTTTTAAAAGGGTTGGTTATTTCTCTCTGTTTTTGATGAGTCCACCCCAGGTCATACAAAATCTATGAATATCTATCCGAGCAGTTGGGTATGAGTGACTGTGTAGTCAGAGAGATGTTCTGGGACAAGGGAAAGATCTGGATTCCAGTTGCTACTTCAATTAATACTTAACCATATTATACAATGGAAAAGATCAACACGTTTCTTTCGGCCTGGTTCTTAGAGAATATATTACTACTGTGTTGTCCCTCCCTCTCATGACTGGATATGTTAACAGAGCTACACTGCTTCTACTTTCAGTGGTTGCTCACAAGGAGCAGGTTTGTCTGTCTTTCTACACTTGATTTAATCATCCAAAGGGGTACTTCAGTAACTATGTCTAGATAGCAAATGGAGTTTTTTGAAACTGGGGACTCAATGGACAAGGCAGGTTTGGAAAATCTCTGCAAGGAAATTATATGCTGACATTTGTTTCGTTCTCAGATACAAACCTTGTTCTGACTGTATCCTCCTTGGAGTCCAGGAACTTACTGGAACTTAATGAACTATCAGTAAGTAAGTGTTTTTCAGCTCTTTTTCGGGGTGGAATTGTTTCTGCTTTTCAATTTTAAGGACAGCAAAATTCTGCAGGCAGTTCTATAAAAGAAAAATGTATTTTGTCTTAAGCTTAATTTGTTTTGCTGTATCGCCTACTCACATCTCTTTACCTCCTTTTGGAAATATGGACAGAAATTCAGTTATTCAAAGAATGAAGCATGATTGCTGCTGTCTCGGAATGCATGGGGATTCTTGGTATCGTTTACCGCATTTCCATAACTCACATGTTTTTTTGAAATCTGAGATGAGACATTCTTTCAAAATAACTTATATTTATTATATTAAAAAGATACAAATAGATCTGGAGAGCTGTGCTCCTTGTTCAATTGCAGAATTACATTACTTTGCATATAATTTAGTTTCTAAATGGCGTGAAGATTTTCTAGTATGCTGTTAAGGTAGCCATTTCATAGTGTGAAAAGGCTTTTCCTCTCCTTTCAAGTTACCACCTGACTGATGTTGTTTTAACTTGTGTTTGGTATTAGTCATGTGATTTGCTTTTTGGCTGGAATTACCACAAACAGCATGAAGCTTTTAGGCTGCCTAAATTATTGGTTAATGATAACTAAATTTGGCAATACCTAATAGTAAAAAAATCTGTGACTTTAAATACTCGTGTTATACAGGCATATTTAAAGAAATCTAACTTTATTTAGTTCAAAGTTTCATTTTATAACCTGAATAAATGTATCCAGTAACTGGACCTGTTAAGTAGTACCATTCTCTGGTACTACTTGAACTACTCTGGCTTCCTCTGGATTATAGGTGCATGAATATGGAAAAACAATAAGCACTAATTTAGTGGCCTTTGAAACAAAACACAGCTCAAGCTGGTACTCAGAATTTGTGAATAGAGCTGGTTTTTCTTCTAAAATGTTTAGTTTGTAAAGACTGATACGGCTTTCATGTAACTCAGTCTCACTCAGGGTTCTCAAGGGTCAAAAATGGAAGACAGTCTCCCAAAGAGGGCAATTCTAGCTTTCCCAGCAACACATTAATCCAGTCTGGACAGAAATTATGCTCCCCTCCAAACTAGCAGTCGTATTCCAGTTTCATCTCACACATTTTCGTTTTGCTGGTGGACCTGCTGTGTGGCACCCAGTGCTGGCTTGCTGGGCTGGTGGCAGGTATTTGTGAGGGCCTATTGCGAGGGGTAAGCAAGTCTTGAGCTACACAAGTGTTTGTGAGGTGCCGCTACATTTTTTGACTAGATTAAAGATGCCTTTAGTTTATAACTGTCTCATTTCTAATAAGTATACAGACTTGAGGCGACAGCAAGGAAAAAGACTTGCCAAGTGTCTGGTCTTAGTTTTGGGGGCTTTTTGCTTTCAACACAAAGTGACTTGTCTTTTTTTCTTTTCTTTTCTTTTTTTAAACCTCATTCTATTTTGGTTTGATGCAGACTAAAATGGTGGTGGTTTAGGTATTTATTTTTCAGTATGTAAAGGAAATGGATTAAGTGATGCTAAGAATGGAGTGACTTCTAGCAGTAGAAGTGGAAATGGAACCATTACAAACTGAGAAGCTGTGATGCAAAGAGAGAAGAGTGTGTATATTTTTTGTACCGCTTGATCAACTTCAAGCTGATGTAAATGTACCCCCATTTCTTTTGGGTACATACAAAAATAATTGGTTTCCTTTGTGGTTTTAGAAGTTATTTGAGTTTGAGATAAGAACAATGAAAATCTATGCAATATTATCTTGAAGAGTAGATCAGTGCATGCTGGGAAATGAGCAGACTCCCTTAGTGCTCCAGGACAAATGAAAGCAATGCTATTAATCTCCTTACCTTTCAGAGAGTGTCGCTCATCCATCATCAGCAATTTTAAGATGCAAGATAGATATTGTCATTTCAGTAATTGTATTAGCTTAGTTATTCTTCTGTACCAAATTCATCTTTTAGTTTACTTAGAAGAATAGGTTAGGGACTAGCCTTTGCAAAGTATACTCATAAACAAGAACAAGAGATGCTACATATTATTCTGTTTATTAACTCTCTTTACTGTGTACTTCTTGGTGCAATTTTTACTCTTGAGGCTATGCCTGCATTGAGATACATAAGAATAAATATTTATGGACAAATATAACAAGTTTTCAAAACACTAGCAATGTTGCAAAAGCTAGTTAAAGATGCCAAGTGACAACAAGGAGTTAATTTCCAACTCCCAAGCCCTCCAATGTGTGGAAGGAAATTGACATCATTACATACTTTTATTCTGACCACATGATGGTTTTGCGACTTAGCAGGGAAAAAAAACCTTCCATTTATGCTCTTCCAATTATTTTTTTTTAATTCTATGTTTTGTAGCCAGTCCCATCCTTCTCATGCTGAGTGTGGTTTCCCACGCTCCTGGGTCCATCCTTGCCCACGGGAGGAGGAAGTGTCCAGATGAATGCAGTTGTTTCTGGTACCTGGTACATCTTCAAAGCAGACTCTCAGAGGTTGTCTTCCAAAACACAACCCTGTCAGGCACATTGAGGCAGGGACATAATATGAACTTAAATTGAAAAGCAGACCTCAGGACAAGCCAGTCTCTATGGCCTTCAGTGTGAGAAATGAGACGTGCTTGAGGGCAGAGATCTGGAGGACAAGGTCTTTTCCACTTTAACCCATCAGTGGGATCCAGCTAGACCCAAGTCTGAAACTTTTTTTAACACATTGAGCTTAACTTTTGTAAGTGTTTGCCTCACTTTTGAGTTTCTCTGTCTTTAAGATGGGGCATAATAAAAACCCCTTCACTTATTTGTCTCACAAAGGTTTGAGAAGACATGTTAGATATTATGCCTAGGGCAATTAGAAGATGAAGGGCACAAAAAAAATGTTAATTGCTACTATTTTAAGTCCATACAGGGATGAAACCATAGTAAATAAAGGACAGCTGTCCCGGATACTTGATAGATACACTGCGTGGAAAGTTTAATACCCATTAAATGCTTCAGATACCAGATCATGGTAGTTCAAAATGTTCTGGCTCTTTGTTTCATTTTTCCCCCCTCAGTAGAAAGTGGCAAGAAGTTGAAGTATTATTCCAATAATCCTCTTGTTTATTACTGTTTATAAAAGGGCTTCTGACTAAATGTTCATTACAATTTTTTCTATGTCCCAACTAATATATCTCATGACTTTATGGATGCGTTAAGTAAAATAACCCATTTAAAAATTCTGAAGACTATGTGAAAAGGCATCATATGCTGGAAAATTATATATATGCTGTATGCAACAAAAGCAAATCTCCTATTTTTTTGTTTGAAGGAGAACAGCAAAATAATAAATTGTGACTGGTGACATTTCCCTATGCTACCATCTATTTGTAACACACTTATTTAAAGGCTGTGTTGGCTGTATCCATTCGTCTTTTCTCCTGGGTCAATTATGCTGTTTGCATTCAAATCAATCCCTTAATCAAGCCCGTTGATAATTTCAGCAGTGCAAGGGAGGTATTTATCATAGAAATGTAATAGAGGCACTTTGTTCCTGTGCAGCCGAGTCTAATGTTGTACTGCCACAGTGGACCATTTATGCCTATGTGCACAGTTTATTTTCCTAATCAACAGTCTCAAGCGCAGGCATGCTTGGATCTCACTGATGGGGTTAGGTGGGCAACATACTAGCCTTAAGACCACTGTCTTCAGGGTTTACAATATTGTCTCTTGACATTGCGAACTACATGAAATTTCAATAAACTTGTTGTAGGTGCCTCTGTCCTTCCAAAGAGAAGCAATCAGAATTAGACTTTGTATGTACCACGTAGTGTGGAAGTGAGAAGGAGATAGGCTCTCTGGTGCAATTGAGGTCTGGGCAGAGAATTAATGTAGCACTGTGGAGACTTTCTAAAATGGAAATAATGTCTCTGCTGGTGGAAGATTGGTGTGCTAGGACTGGCATAATTGTCATCTGATCAGTTTCCAAGAAATATGCTGGAACTATTTAATCTATTACCACTAAAAAATCATCAATTGTATCTAGAAAGCAATATTGCTGTCCAAAGGCTCTATTGCCACTGACTTCAGAAACTCTGGTAATTCCAAAAACCTGCTTCTCACTCCAAGGGATACTTTGTGTACAGTAATTAATGAGAATTCTGTTGTGTGCATGATGGTGTAAGGCTGTAAAGAGATAGGGTTTGGGAGGAGAAAGAGTATCTTCTATTAGATTAAAATATGTATCCAGGAAAAGCCCAGTCATGTTTGGATCCCTAATACATTTCCAGTCAGAAATAGAAATAGCAAGCATTAAAATGAAGATAGTACTAAAAATATTATCATTCCTTTACACGAGAGATGAAATGAACTGAGGTTTTTCCTTTCTGTTAAACCATTGTAAAATCTTGATTATATTTTTTTTTGTGACATTGTTTTAATTTTAAAAAAGCATTTTTAATAGCTATTTCTTGTTTTCTAACAAAAACATGCCTCTAACTGTCCTTGACCAACAAAAATATCTTGCTTTGATAAAGTTCATGATAAAGTAAAGCTAGTGAAACAGGGCTTGCCTTGGTTGCATCCTCTGCCAGTTACCAAAGTGTAAGTAACATTATCCAGTAAATTTTTGTTCCTTGTAAGGGAATTCAGCTATGTTCTTCAATATTCCAGCTAATGGCATTACGTGTCTAGATTCCTTAGCGTCCTTTCAAAATTTCCCCCTGCAGCTTTAATACTGAACAACGTACACTTTTGTACATAAAGTGTCATTCCTAATTAAAACCCATCACTGTAGATAACTACCATTCTGGGGAAAAAAAACCCCAAATTTTCACTGTAGAAAACCAAGTAGCCCAATTCTACAAACAGAATACATTTCCTCAAAATACGTTGTCATGTGTAACATCAGAACACAAGCTTAAATGAATGTGATGAAACTGAGCTTACAGATACTAATTCAAAAGAAATGAGCATTGAAACAATTTATTTTCAATGGTTCAGTTTATTAGTGCATACTTCTTTGTGCAGCCAAGCCTAAAACAAAACTGTATTGAAGTTTTTATACATCACTTAGTGCGGGTTCTTTGAACTGCCATTCAGCTCAGCAATGTTCCCTAACTGCCTCCATTGCAATTTCACTTTGTATTTCAGTTCACCAGGCTTCGCCCCCTCTTCTCCCCACCATGTATTCTCTGGGGATCCTAAACAATCTACAAAAATTCCATTTCATTGCCCTGGTAATAGCGTTATTTGAGGCTTCAGATTGTTTAGGTGCATCCCAAGTAAAACACTTACCAAGTCCTGAAACTTCAAAAGAGTGGTTAGGTGAAAGCCGGGGTCCTTCCTTTTTCTGTACTAGGCTAAAGCTGAAATTATGCTGAATTTTGACTTTGCTGACACTAATCTGGGTTTAGGTTTATGCGAGTAGCCCAGATTTAAACACAATTCCAGGTAAGATATATGTGCAAGATCTATCCTTGAGCAAGATCCAGCTCAAATAAAGGAGACAAATACCTGTTTACAGGTATCTTTATGGCAAACCCAAGGAAAACACCAATTCCCTTGGCAACCTTTTATGACAATTATGGTATCATGGGTATGGGCAATACGGATTGTGATGTCACAAGTGGGACTGACTTTTCTAATCAGGCAGGACAACTCAGCACTACCTTTTGTGTTATAAACCAAGTCATGAGCGATGTCTGGATTACTAACAGAGAACACAAGCAGGAGCTGTTGGTGGGGCTTCAGTGTCTCAGCTGCAACCTAGTGACCTAATATCAATGTGGTTTTTGAGTAAGCGAAATACAAGCCAGCTCTTAACACCAGGCTGGGACCACAAGCTGCCTTAAATTTAAATCTAAACCTAAATTTTGCAAAACCACCATGAAAAAAAAAACAGGTTAGTTAGTTGCCTGTAATAACTCTCCCTGTAGTATTAAACACACCACAGATCTGCCAGCAGGGTTCAAAAGCAATGTGGTTTCCTTGGTGCAAGTGCACAGAAGCACAGTGCTCCCCTTGCTCAGAGCTGCTGCTTCCTTCTCTTCTTCCTCGTGCCCTTTCCAGGCAATGCCATGGTCCTGAACAACAGGAGCCACCTTGTATAGCTGGGGCTCTCTATAGAGATGTGAAATGCTCTATGAATGAATAAGATACGACTCCTAACACAGCTCATTAATTCAGGGTTGTGTGTTACATCAAGTTGGTGACACATCTCCTGGGCTGCTTAGACCTCACTTAGAACTTGCTGAAGAAGCCGCCATGAGGTGGACCATCTGCTATTGAAATTAATCCCAAGTTAGCTGAAAAACAACGTGCATGTGTCTCTCATACTCAAAACTGTCATTTTTCTCAAAGCGTTGAGCTAAATTAATCTCAGTGTTACTCCCAGCTTATTTGTCTGTTAGTTCAGTTACCCTAGCAGAAATTACAAGTATTGAAGTTATTGTGAATCGTGCATTTGACAACAGATTCAACCTCATATGGGACTATTAATTTAAGGAGAGTGAAAGTTCACTTTCATCTGGATAATCTTAGGCATCTTTCAAGTATTAGTGAATTAAAATCACTATTCTTTAGAATGTCTGTTTTAGTTTAAGAGTGCTGGGCAGAGAAGATAACTGGCAGCCGTTAGTTCTTACTGATGGACAGGATTTTGTGTTGGCAATTTGTAATGTGTTTGTGGATGCCACATATAAGGAATTGGGGATAATAATGTTCTTCTAAATCATTATTGACGTCCTTTTGTAGTGACACTCTTAGAATAATTTGTGAATAATTTGAGATACTTTCATTTATGAACTGTGGTTGCTTGCTGTTTAAGCAAAATAAATACTGTACCACCACATACTGCTTGGATCCAGAAAGCAAATCAAGACAGGGGACGACAGCACATGGTTTGATTCCTAGAAAAGCATAAGGCATACCACAAACCAGCAGGGGCTTGCTTTATTGGACTTAAATAAGAGACCCTTTGCTGCCTGATGTGAATGACAAGGAAATTCCACATAAAAATGATACCAGTGTTAGAGTATTTTTAAAAATAAATAAATACGCTCTGACTTTGATTTTTGAGCCCCATGGGAGCGAGCTATGTAAGGAGACCCTGCGTACTCTGGAGTCACTGATTTGTCTCAGCTTACTTCTCCGCGTCAAATCATCTCACAGATTTTGGGTTTGTTCGTGCATGGTGGTGTTTGTGGCAGTGCCCATGTGTGCGAGTTGCTGACCCTCTCAGTCAATACGGTATAAAGTGCTTTTTGGAGGCTGTGACTCTCTAAATTGTAGTTTGCTACATTAATTTTAGAGGTAGCGGTCCCTCAGGGAGCCTAAAACGATACCTCAGTCACACATCTATGGCTAAAGGGAAAACAGTGGTGCTTAGTCCCTCTGAATGGAGCCTAAGACTGTGAATAGGACTGTTGGAGGCAAAGGAGATAGTAATCTTTCATAATTTGGTACTAGTTAATCAGAAACAGCCAGCTGATGTAACTAATTGTTGTTGTTTTGCTCTTCGGTTTATTTGGTTTCATAATGAATATTAGAATAGAATGTAAAGCATTAGAAATGGTGGGAAAACTTGTATACCAATTTTAGTTCGTACCTCTGATCAAAGTCATGCTAGCAAGTCGATTATAATAATAGACTGCAAATCTTGATATTCTCCTGTTATGTTAATCTCTGCCCATATTTTCATGGGCCATAAATCAAGCGTTTTCTCTGCGCCTTTCAGACAGCAAGAGACAAAGCTGAACAAAACCACATTGACTATAGGAATTTCAGGACAGTTTATATGATGCCAGTAATAAGCTACCCATTTCACAATAATTTATTGTTTATAAACCGTAGTTTATTGCTTTTTTTCTGCCCTGTATCATGAGAATTAACAACCTTGGCTTATCCTATCTATCATTAACAGAACAAACCCATTTTCACAATACCATTGTCAAAGTAAGTAAATTAAGCATGTAAGTAGTTTAAAGTTACTTAAGTTTAGGTAACTTATTTTTCAGGTACTTAAATATTCGCAGGATGATAATAAAGTGCGATTTTCGATTCAGGAAAGTGCAGTAAACCAAATTTAAAGAGAGTTATCTCTTTAAGAAACATCTCTGTGTACTGTTCTCAGTTAATTCATGATACTTAATCCAGGATAAATTGTGACTTTATACCTTAGTACCCACTTACTCATCAATTATCCATTTCACACCTGGGATTAAACTCTGCACTATAAATAGTATGCGCACTCATTCAAAGACGTTGTAGGTCATTAGTAACAATTTAAAAATCATGTGGTAATAAACTTCCTTAAGCAAGCAAACCCTTTACTAGCTCAGCTGAATGGATTGCTTATAAACAGCAGTTTGTTGCTCTTTTTAGCTGCACCATTGGAATGACTGACTTTGGCTTATCCTGTCTACCACCAATATAATATAAAAAGTTGACAAATGAAGTGATCATGCGGAGGGTAGACACATTTTCTCCATCTCTCTCCTCTCTGGCTCTTAAACATGCTCCTGTTCCGGCTCAATGCCTGGATGAGGAACCTGACCCTCACCAGTGTTCTTGCTTTTCCCTCTTGCTGCAGCTGTGGGAGCTCCATGTCCAATTTGTTTCCTTTTCTATGGCATATGAGCTCCTGAGCAAAAGCAAGAACTGAAGGGTGCTCAGGGTGGAGGAGCCTGAGTTCCTGTCCTTAGAGAGGAAGGACAAGCAAGCAAAACTTGGGACGACATCCTCACATGATATGCAGTTATGCTGGAAATTGATGTCACAGAAGAGTTGCAGATACCACGTTTTTCACAAGGGTGAAAAAGAGACTACAGAAATGCATGAAGGGAATGGAATGTCCATTTCCACATTTCCTCAATTCAAAGATCATGTCTTTGCTTTATGAAATTTCTCAGCTGCACACTGCCAGAAAAGGGGAGAGTACAGAAGAGAAATATGACTGTATACTTGATCTAAGTCCCTACACTTCAGTATTTTCTATTATCAGAGACAGTATCGTGGACAGATTTTTGCTGTGATTTAGAATAGTCATTCTTAAGCTCACAGAAGCAAGAGTAGAGCCTTTTTCCCATCCAAGTCCCTCTGAGATCTCATAGAGCAAGCAATCCTGACAGACATAAATACGAGGAATGTTAAAGGGGCTGGGAAAAGTTGTGATGAAAGAATGAGTAAGTGTAAGAGATTTTGAGAAAATAGAGCGCCATGCAATATCTTGATTTTTATTTATTTGTACAAGGGGACCGTCACTGTGGTTGAGGAAAGCCTGACACTGAGATGTTTCTCAGTTATATTCTTACAAAATGGAAATAATAAAGATATTTCTATTCAGATTTATGATGTCGGGGGGTTATACAAGGGGGCAGTTACACAGAACGGACATCTGATTGCTTTGCTCTGTCTTCCAGAGTCAGATCTCATCCCACCCACAAGGGAGGTGATGGCTTGTGCTTCTTTCAGATACCCACATGCAGTCCTCTCTGGGTCAGTGCTAATGCAGAGCAGCCAGCTCACTTGGAAATCAGTGTTTCACATATTGCATAGCTGTTTTTCCATAGGGAAAATCCATTTTTTGTTTACCTGAGGTTTTAGTTCTTCTCCCTGTGACTAGGAGGGTTATTATGATACCTTTCAGTAAATGTTAACTATCAGAAATAATTAATATCAAGTACAGCGGAGAGCGCTTGGGGGAAAATGAACTCTGAAATACTATGAAATGATTCTGTAACATGATTGGTAAAGACCTCCCCTGGATAATGAACAGGAGAAAAGCAACTCATGCAGCAGTGTCTGTGGGTCATTCTTTCTTTTGGAAAACTGGAAGTTAAGGTTACCATGTCTTTGAGGTAACTGTTGAGTGGCTTTTGTGTTTCTTAATATAGCAGGTCGATCTTCCAGGAGAGCTAACTATTTAGAGAGTCTTTTGTCTACAGAAATGATAACCTAGCATACTCGAATGGAGTAACCCAATTTTTCCACATTTTCCATACTAATCTAGTATTAGGAGTATTTATAGGAAGTGCTGACAAATACGGTGCAAAAAGTTAGATAGCCTTTAAAGTAAAATTAATTAGTATTAGGTATGTTACTATTCAGTTCAGAAGATAGATGTCTGTTGCAAAGCTGTAGGTATTTCTGAAGAAATCCTGCAAGGCTATGGCTGGAGAAAGTTTCTCCTTGCTGTGGAAGCTCCTTATTTTAGCAGTGACACCTCCCCAGAGAAGCCTTTCAGTGAAAACGGAGGCCCCCTGGAGGCACCCAGCGAGGGTGGGTTTGATGCCTGTGAGGGTGCAACACAGCTTCGTGGTGGTGACTTTGACACCGCCTGCTGAAGACATACCCTCTCTACTCACATCTCTCCCAAGCCCCCAATGCAGTCTGCAGCTGGCTTGTTCTCCTTTTTAAGAAGTAATTTGCATCCTTAAAACCAAACTCATCTTGCTATTCTTTCATGTTGCTTTTTTGCTGTGTACACCAGGCAATAATGTGGAGGTAGGCTGTGCTGGCCATTTCCACGTGTCATAAATTGCCATGTACCAGGACCACCGTAAAAATGGGCTCGGTGCCACCTCTTGCACACCCCAGCTTCAGCTGGATTGAAGTAAATGAGGCTGCTCCCAAGTGAGCAGTCAGAAAACACATAGACAACCAGATAGAGGCAAGGCTTCCCCAGTCTATATAGGCTGTATTTTCCAGTTTAGCAAAGGAAATCATCCCTTTTTCTGAACAGTACTTCTGTCTCTAACGCTGGGAGAGGCTAAGGCTATTATTAACAGCTCAGGGAGCTGGAGCTGAATGTTGGGCAAGCACTAATCCATCTGTTCAGGGAAACTGCTCTCCTCCAAACATAGCTCCTCCGTTAGCTCCGTTTCCCTTTGTGTTCTCACATGTGCCCACACCTGCAGTTCCTGACCAGCAGCTGCCAGTCCTTTTCTCCTCCTTTCCCTTGCCTGCTTGTTGTGCGGCAGAGATGCACAAGGTGCTGGCTGAGCTGCAGTCTCCTGTTAGCCTGGCTACTTCTGCAGGCACAGAGGACGATTGATGCCAGCTGTAACCTGCCGTAAGAAAACAGAATTGCCATCTTGCCCAGAGATGGCATGATATGTGACTGGGATGCTCGGCAGTGATCAGCGGGCCAACTTTATTATCAGGGCTGCACTAAGTAAATGAGGTCCTGATAGTCTGTGCTACGCAGCTCCCTGCGTGACATAGTGGTGATTCATTGGCATTGTATGAATAAGCTGCAGGGACTCCTTAGCCCAGAAGAGATCACATAATTTATTTAGTAGAAGTCTCGTGTGCCCCATAAATGCACATATATCTGGACACAGGCACTGTCATAGTGCTGGAGAGTTTTTTTAATAGATGAAAAAAGAGTTAAGTGGGCATACTGAGAACTGCTCTGCCATACAGAGTGTTGTCCATTTATTGCGTGGTTTTGGCTTGATCTTGGGACTTACGGCAAACCCAGGGGTACCATTGCAGCACATGACCTAAACCCCAGTGTTTTTTATGCAGCTTGTGATTCTCTTTGCATTAGCTTTGTGAAAGTCTTACTCAGAGAAATAGCAGCTAGGATGGCAATAGGCCAGAAATCGGGTTTCTTTGCAGTCATATCAAACGTAGGTCTGATTCATTCAGCCACACAGCAGCGACACCCCTTTATATGGAGGGTCTCTAATGTATAGATACTTAGGCCATCTTCTCCATCCCATTACAGCAGAGATGCAGCCAGCATTACAAGGTGCCAGATGAGAGAAAACAGGCTTCTGCTCATGGTATTTCCAGTTCTTAGCAATCCCTGTCAGTGCAGTAGCAAGGGACCACTTCCATGGCAAAAGATAGTGTGACTGGTCCAGAGGGGTGGTTGAAATCACAAAACCTTCGCGTTTTTATTTCCAGCAAACCCATTATCTGGAAGGGAAATGATGGAAAATAGTGCAGGTGTGGTTTCTTTTGCTGAGGCTGGATTAACGAGAAAAATAATTATTTTTGCTTTTGAGAGTATTGGTGTCTTCATCAGCCCAGGGGAAACTCAGTACTCCTGAGGAGCAGAGTTAGTTCATTGCTCCTTTTTGTCTCACATGTGCAGCGCTGATGGAGATAGCTGAGATACCTACCTGCAGCAGCGGTGCCAAGAAATTTCGGTGGAACCATCCCTCCAAACACACAGACGAACCACTTATCTTCTTTCTCTTAGAGAAACCTCATTTACAGCTTGGGAAAAAATAAACTGCCACAGTTAATCCATAGACAGCTGTTTAGGGAAGCCTGATATTACGATAGCGTGAGGATGTGCTTTTACTTAGGCTGAATCTTTGCACCTACAAATGTTGGAATGTTTGCAGAGTAAATGCTGTAAACTCCTTTTTTTGGCTAAAACTGGGGATACATAAGTTTGTATAAAGCCATTCGTGCTCTGAAATTATATATTCTAGAAGGTTTTACTTCAATATTTATTTTTGATGTCAGTATTTCATTGAAAAAAAAGCCAGGCCCAGGGAGGACCTTGGTTATTGCTGCGTGCTGTGATCATCAGGAGATTTGTGTCTCCTGTTAGCCTGGCTTCCCAGTTCACCAAGGTGGCTGAAACTGGAGTCGGAAAGCTACAGAGATCAGATGCCTTCTCTTCACCAGCTTTGCTGACTGGAACAATAGCATAGGCTTAATTTTGTCCAACATGGAGATTTTACAAGAGGTTAGGCAGCATGACATCAAGCAGGGTGGAAATGGTAGAAGGAGGAAGTGATGACCTTTGGGTAGGTAGCATTGCTGTTTCTCCATGCTGTTTGGTTTCTTTGAAGATGTGGTCACATGTAGTATTCTATGATGGTGTGACTGGATGGATGGATGAGGGGAGAGCGGTCGATGTGGTCTACCTTGACTTCAGCAAGGCGTTTGACACGGTCTCCCACAGCATCCTCCTAGGGAAGCTTAGGATGAGTGGGTTAGATGAATGGACAGTGAGGTGGATAGAAAACTGGTTGAAGGACAGAGCCCAGAGGGTTGTGATTAGGGGCACAGAGTCTAGCTGGAGGTCAGTGATGAGCGGTGTTCCCCAAGGGTCAGTACTGGGCCCAGTGCTTTTCAATATATTCATCAATGACCTGGATGAGGGGATAGAGTGCCCCCTCAGCANGAGGTTTGATTAACTTCCTGCTGATTGGAATGGGGTCAAGACTTTGCCTGCATGCCCTCAAGTGGAGGGCATGGTACAGGTGATGCCAGGGTGCCAGGGCACCCCACGTTCCCACGACAGCACCGTAGCTCCTAATAAACAAGAGCCTCACTTGCACAATGTTTCCAAAGGCCTGATGTCCTTATGTTTCCCACTGTCCCTCCAGTTAGGTTTCCTGGAGGTCCCTGATGGTTACTGCTCCCTGACCTTGTAGTGTGGTGAAACCAGAGGGCGGGCTGGCACAATGGCGGAGCTACAAAAGATGGTGGCACCACTCAAACCTTCTCTAAGCAACCCCACTGGAGTCAATCACCCATTCCCAATCTCAATTTATGCCCAGAAAAATCCCCCGACTGCTAAATTTCTCTGGAGCAACAGTGACATCTTGTGGGTTAATTTTAAGTGTGTTCTATATGGAAATGTTTGTTCCTGTCTCATCTGAAACCATCAGTCTGAATTCAAGCAGCATCCACGGCCATCTGCTCAGCACATCCCTAGACTTGACAGCAAAATTACTGATGGATGGCAGAACTGCTCATAAAGTATTATGCCAAGGGCTCGCTTAGAAATTCAGTTAGCAGGATTGGATTATTTGGAAATAGTATTTTAATTGGAAACTGATTGGTAAGTGGATATTACACATATTTCATTAGGAAGACACATAGAAAGCTTAGTTGTACATGGACAACAGAGGCTGAAGTATTTGTTAACACGCGTGTTTTTGAAGATGACAGTGTCCTAGTTTTAATTTGAGAGAAAGTGATTAGATTAATGTTGTTCCAGGCCTCCATTCTCATCATGGTAACACTCTCTTATTTGGTTTTCATCGCTGAGCATGACTTTTGCTACTGTGTTTGCCAGTCTGCTTGCAGGGCTTTATTCGATTCAGATCTAATTTTTTTTATCCTGGCATATTGAATTTGTTGCTCCAGAGGATTTTTCATCCCAGCCGGGCTTCAGTTATTCTCTGATTCCCCCAGGGCTCCGTTTTGAGTCCTACCGTGATTTGCATTTGTAGATTTTCGATGGGTAAACATTACAGCTTCTCAAACTCTGTACTGTCACATCCTTTCCGATGGCACTCAGCTCCTGCTGATCTTGTGAAAAAGCATGATGCTTTGCATAATATTCTGCATGACATTCAATTATGGAGATCTTCACATTTTAAAAAACCTGTAATCGAGAGAAGAGCGATCTGCTATTAATTAGCTGTCCGATGTCCAGGACTCATGTTGATAGTAATGGTTCCACTTGGTTATGGTTTTGTTAATCCATAGGAAAATATGCCATTATAGATATTAAAAATTCATTTCAAAAGAATGCTTCCAGCTTGAAAAATGGAATTCAGTCTTTTAATTTATCAATCTTTTAATAGAACAATTTTAAATTACAATTTCTAGATTTTAAAAAAAATATTTATTTCCAGCAAACTTGAAGGTAGCATCCTCATGTCTGTGTTGGCACATATTTGTGCACACAGGCACTGAAATTACTTTTTAAGAAAGCTTTGAAATCTCTGATACTGAACATACTTGCACAAAGTTTAGGAATGGATCAGGTTTCTAAAGATAAACGTCCTGAGCTGATGGTTGAGGTCTTTCTCACCTGTTTCTTCTCAGTATGCACCTACTCAGACCTACACACGCAGAAACACGCCCACACATCTGCAGAGACATTGCGCTTACATGCGGGCGTCTTTAATAGATTTTTGAAGATGAATGGTAAGAACACACGTGTCGTCTCCTGATCACCTCTTCTTCCTCGTCTCCTTGCATCATCCTAGTTTTAAAATCCAATTCCTCCCTTGTCATAAATACATTGTATTGGCCTGAATTAAGGACTGCCCTGGTTCACCTACCTGAGGAATTCGAAACCTTGTACCATCAGGCAGGCGTTGCTTCCTCAAGGTTTCCATGGAGGCTGACCAATGCACTACATTTTTGTCCATGCCAGCAAAGAGATAACCATGATTTTCAGTAGTGCCACACATCACCTTTCTAGTAAAAGCTGCAACACCTAGAAGGATTCTCTTTTTGGAGTCATAGCTTTAAAAGTGAATAAATAGGAAAGAGAGGTCACAACCCAATAATCTACTAATCTTCTGCAGTAGCAGTTCATCACAGTGCCATCTATTTAGGAACATTATAAATCAAATGTCTTCCCTGTACGTATAATGATGTCTGTAGCAGAGTGGTGTTTTTTAATCTATTAAAAAGAAATTAAGGGAGATAACAGTTCAGCAACCTATCAGTTTCAGAACTGCATTCTGTTGGATATTAAACATCAATTAGTAAAATAAGTGCAGTTTGTCATTACTATGATACATGTTTTAGTGCAATCAATGTTTCCCTTTTATAAAGTTCTAAGGTTATGAGTTCTGTTCTTTTAGTGGTACGTGCAAGGAGATGCATGTCAGAGCAAAATATACTGCGGCATTATCTCTTAGAATTTACTCTACGTTCTTTGAAGGGAAATTATTTTTACCATGATTCATTTTGCAGTACGATGTAACTACTGGGGTTTTTTCCAGGTTCTTCTGGCCTTGTTAGTATGCATTAACCAATTTTCCTACCTGCACTTTTGCATGCTTACTAAATCATGAGCATAATTGTGTTGCTGGTGTTTATTAGGTGTAGAAGTACCCTTAATATGCTGGATGTTCTCCATGGGAAGGCAGTTACAGACTTATGTGGGTTATACCCAGGAATTACTGATTTGCAGCAAAAACTACATAAATACATTTATGCTCATTAATAGTCATATTGTACGAGTTGCAAAGACAGAAGCAGTGTCTGGAAATTATTCTCTGAGTGCTTTTAGATCTTGTACTTTCTTTCCTTCAATGGTTTAAGTATGTCGTTTAGGAGAACTTTCTTCCAAGGGAGACAAAAAGCAGTTTCTTCAGAAATGCTGTCAGCACAGAGGTCATCTTGCGCATAGCTCTGTCCCCACGGCAGGGGTCAACCTGGTCTTTTGTGGCATGAAGTTACCTGGCTTCTTGACTTTTCCTTCCTTTAAGCTGTGATCTAAGAAATGTCTTTAATTAAAATCCAACAAAATTATGAGGACAGATGTTGCCCATGTGCTCACAGTTTATCTCGAAGGTCGTTGCAGCTGGCAAACTTTCCCTTTGTTTGAGATGATTAGCACCTGACACTGATATTTTTTTTAGTGATTTTTAAGGACTTGGAAGCTAACTGGAAAATTCAGATACAAGTTTTCCTAAATTTGAGAGTTTCCGGCTACACTGCTGTGATTCAAGGAAATTTCAAGTATATAAATTTTCTTCAACAAATCTCACACTCTTACTTACTTTCCCATGTTCTAAACATTTGTATTGTATGGTGCCAAGACACTTCTAGCACTTTTTACCCTAGAATTCAGGTGTGTTTGGGATTTTTCCAGATGTAGCTGAGAAAACAACAAACACCTACATTAAAAATGCAGTGAATTAAAATATCTCCTGATATTTAAAAAGAAAAAAAAAAGGAGACTGACAGTTATGTCCTGAAGACCTTGTTAAGGCTCCTTAAATTGCCTGGTTTTCAAAAAATGCAAAGTGCTTGACAGCTAGTGAGGAATGACATTTAACAAAACAGTGATGGAAAGCATAGAGAACCTGAGAGTTTCTGAAATGCAAATGGTGATTGCTTCTAACTACATACTTGGAGAAACTGGAGAGACTCACTCTTCTCCTGTCATTTTCTAAAATATGACATTGATTTAAAATTTTAGATACCAAACTGAGTGACAGAATTTTCTTACTATGAACTTTAAGATGCTTTATTGGTTTTTGAGTAAAGGCAATACTAAGCTGCTTTTGTTCCAGAATGCCAGGTCTACCAAGAAGGCAGTAGCAGCCACATTTTCTTTGAGTGAAAAGGTGAGAAGGCCTTGCGCACAATGCACAAAGATGGGCTAAAAAAGAGGAACAATAGACCCCCTTCCCCAATAATTTTTTGTAGACACAAATTCTCTAAAATTGGAAAACATTTTTCAACAATTTTGGACATGATCTTGTCTCAGAAGAAAATCCATGTGGTTTTGCTGTGTTTGAAAGGAAAAGAGTATGTCTAGCTGTAAGGTTTTTTTGGGGTGAGGTTGGGTTGGGTTTTTTTTTTAAATAGAGCTTTGCTATTTAAATAATGGAAAGTATGAGACATCACTGTGTACTTTTCCGTGTGTGCCAGCTGGTATCTGTTTCTGGGAGGAGAGTGGGAAAGATGTTTCTTTAGTCTAGCATTGCATGCAGTGTTATAAAGCAGGAGAAATACAGGCTCGCCATAGCAATGACTGAAAGCAGACGTTTACTGTACCTGTGGATGGTGGGTGTTCTCTCATTTAACAGAAACAAGTGGCAATTTTTTCACAGTTGCCTCATCTTCTTTTTTGAAAGTGCTTTCTTGGGAAATTAAAAGTGAAAAGCAGTCCAGATTGATGCATCTTTGGCATTTACAATAGAAAAGACATGAAGTGGGACAAATCCTACACATTATCCTTGGTGTATTATTCCTCTGCAGCTTGGCCACGCATACAAAAAAAGGCAAGAGGTGTCTTGCTCTGTGAGCACCCATTTCTTGCACCACTTCCTTCTCCTGACAAGTCAGCAGGCGTGTGTCTTCATCGTGCATGCAGGGCCCCAGGGCTGGCTGCTGTTAGAAGAGATGGCTGGCTGGCTCCCTTACCTTCAATTTATTTATTTTTCACATGAAATAGGCAAAAAGCAGTAATTCTTTCCTCATTGCCTGATGATCTTTTGCAATCCAACAATATTTGTTTTCTACTATTTGTTTCTAGCAGGTAAAGAGAGGCATCCAAATAGTTCAGTGACAGAATTTCCTATGTGATGGCTTTCTACATATTTGCTGTAGGGAATGAGTTTTCCTTATGGAAAAGGCAGAAGCACTTTAGAATTTAAAAGAAAAAAAAAAAAAAGGAAAGCTAAGGTCTCTTGAGTGTCACCAGGGATACTGTCTTTCACACTTGGGTGTTGGGACCACAGCAGTTAAGTGTGGATGGGTGAAGGTCTGTGAGCCGTCCTGCAGGTTTTGGTGGCATTGTCTGGAGACTGGGGAAGAAATCAAAACAAGGTTTCGAAAAGACATGATGGTCAGTGCTCGAAGAAATAGCTGTTACTAGTTTATTCGTATTTCCTGAAGAGGATTTCAACCCAGGCTATATAAGCTGGAAAAGGTGGTGGTGGTGGTAAATTGTTAATAAAAGTGAGAAATCAAAGGATTTATGAGAGGGACGGAGATTGTGGAATATTTTATTTGTTTGTTTTCCTTAAGAGGAAGAACTGATTGGCTTCTGAAGAGAAAATGTGAAACGCTTATCCAGAGGGTGCTTTGTGGCCTTCTAGCTGAAGTACACAACAAAAATAGTTAAAAAAAAAGGCTTGTATTTGTCAAATACATGATGCTTTTGACACTCTGTTCCTGATTTAAAGACATAAAAGAAACTAAAGGAGGTATAGTACTAAGACTGCTGATTCTAGTTCACATGCAGCCTGATGCCCTGCAGTCAGTGACCTGTAGATGAAAAACACTGCTGTGATGTGTGCAGAACCTTCATATGGAAATAATGAAGATCAGGCAACATTTCTGATGCTTGCAATAATTTTTAGGAGTTGTCCACAGACATTTTTTCTTGTTCTTTTCATGTGATTATTCCAGTGTATTTAGTGTATCTTGCAGTAAGTGTGGTTTAGTAATTGAATTCCCCCTGTAACTCCATGTGAACATTTCAGGGGCAGGAACATGCATTTTACCAGCCAATTTAACTTTTGTCCACTGAGTTTTCTATAATATTTGATTTGCTCTCTTTTCCAGTGGTCATTCTTTCTCATTTTCATTGCAATGCTCAAGAATTGTTATAAAGATAATGGTGTAGCAGTGGCACAAAAAGGTTCAAAAGAAATTGAGAAGAACTTTAGGTACTCAGGGCTATAACTGCATGATACGTTCCTTGGTTATTTTATTATTGTGAATTTCTTGTTATAGAGTAATGCTAGTTAGCTTGTGTTTGCTTTCTATTACCACAGTGGATTTGATGAAAGAACCTACAAAGTGTACAGATAATCCAAGATCGCTCCTTCTAGTAAACCTTCTTGTTAAGAAGACTTCCCAAATTTTAAAAATCTATTGAAGCTGAAGTATTATGCTAAAGTTGGCATTAAAGAAAGAGCTGTAACAGGAGCTAAAATCTTAACAAGTGAAATATCTGTGGCTAAATGCACATCTAACACATTTGCCTTCATAAACTTTACGTATAATATGAATTTAGATCAACATCTTTCAACTTCCCTATCTGCAGAGAAGGCAGACAGAAAAAGGTGATCTGTGTGGTTTATTTGACAGGGATGCAATACTTCTTAACAGCTTTTCTCCCCCTAACTCTCATTGTTCATTCTTCATTTAAGAATCAAGAATGAAGTGTAAAATTTGTGCTAATCTTGCGATCTTTTTGATACATTCAAGTTCATTTTAGCAGGCGTGATTTGGGCTATAGTTCTAAAAACTCTCTGCCTCCATGAACATCCTCTCTTCCTCTGTATTCATATTAAGCATTGAATTCTAAAGCAGATATATTTTGAAATACTGAAGCAAGGGGTGTTGGGGAAAGGATATTCGTGAAGCCAACAATTTCTTGGGCAATATTTTTCTGTAAGTCAACATAAAGTCAGGATACATGGTCTGGAGCCACTGAATCTGCTATTCTGGGTGAAGATGTGATGCTTTTGATATGTTTAAGATCTGTCTCTTTCTGTACTTCTGAGAGATTGATTGATTTATTATGATGTTACGATTACTGAAGAACTCTCTGGGATTTTCATGTCTGACCCTAACTGCAGCAATACCTTAATGCCATGTGATAAAGTGCTCTTAGAAAGTCCCTTTTCACTCTCTTTATTCACCATTTAACAGCCTCTCCTAAGCCTCCAGACTCCCTCAGCCATCCTGGCCCTGGGCAGCTCCAGAGGGTTGGCAGCAATGATGCAGAAACAAGTTGTTGACTGCATTCACCTGCTTTTGCTGGTGCAACGCCAGTCCAGGGTCTGAGCTGTTCAACTCCCATCAGGCAGAAGGAAGCTCCAGGGCCTCCTCCTTCCCTCCCAGCTTTTTAATGGATCCAGAGGAGTCCTGAGCAGGGGATGTATAGTGAGTTGCACCGTGGAAATTGTGGTGGAAATTCTAGGTGCAGTTCTGAGGCGCTCACTAACGTGATGGTAAATGAAAAATTAATAATAATATCTGAAGGACAAACCTACATGAAACATAACTTAAGATGGCCAGTATCTTCTTGAGAAGATAGACTCATTTCTGATTCCTTTTGCTAACCGTTAGTGCAGCAAGTTTTTCTTTGGCACCTGGTCAAATATCATCACTTAATCTAGTTTCATTTATTCATTTCATGTAATTATGACTGTGAATTATGATGACTTCAGAGTTCAAAGCTGCTGCAGTTTTTCTGCAAGGTTACTGAGGGGTTTATTTTCAAAGATGGAGCTTTTCTAGCAGGGACACTGAGTGGTGTCGAGCTACATTTAGCAAGAAAGGAAGGTAATTTTTTTTGCAAATACTGGGTGATCGCTGGTCACCACACAGTACTGGCAAAAAAGAAGAACCAGGAAAGCTGGAAGAACAGGAGAAGTTCAAAACCTGGCATGGCAGTGGAGGGGCACTGGGACATGAGCAGCCTTGGGCTGAGAGTTTCGGATAGCAAACCAGGACACAGCACTGCAGACTGACTGTGGCTGCTGACCCTCCCAGGTACCTGACACAGTGAATGATCTATGGCTGAGCGTCTAATAGCACGCCATAAAAGCTGTGGAAAATGGATTATGTGTATTCCATTAAAAACATTCATTTGATTTACTCTTTAGAGAAAAGTACAAGAAATAACTCTCTACCTTCTCTAAATCCAGTGGCAAAATATTCATTGGCCTCTTTATGAACAGCATCAAGCCTTTTTCTTCAAATATTGAATCACGCCACGAGAACATAGAGAAACTCTATGGCTGATATATTTTGTGAAGAAAGACGTTCTAATTTCTGGGGTAAGCACCTAGGCCGCCTTCTGCGAGAAGCTGAGTGATGCTCCCTGTCAGGAGCACACCCCAGCTAAGCACTCTGAGTGCTGGTAAGAGCCCCGAATCTCTTTCGATGTCAGTAACTTGTGTAATGCATTGCCTCATGCTGCTGCTTTGACTAAGTAATGAATTATATATATCTTGAGGTATGGTGGTTAGTGTAATATTTATGTATATAGGTATCTGTGAGAGTCACCTTGAGTATGGCGCAGCCTGCAAAGAGCAGATAAACAGCATTAGTGCCTGCAGTGAGTGCGGCACACTTACAGGTATTTTACTGCAATCCAGCATCAAGACTTACCTAAAAAAGATACAAATGATGTAAGTTCACTCATTGGTTGGTTTCCTAATGATTCCTCTAGTAAGGAAAAAGAAGTGTAATGTGGGATCTCATCTAAAATACATGCTTTTAGGCTTCAGCAGCAATCAGTACTTTAGAGACATGAACATGATCATTTAAACCACTTGAACTCTTCTCACCTGCTTGAAGGAAGCAGGAAGAGTGAGAAAATAGCAGACAAAACTGGTGCTGATAAATGATGCGTCCGTATAATGAGTGCTTCATACAGTTCCGGTCTTCCAGCTTTACCATTTTGGGGAAAGAATGTATACATCGGTGTGACAAGGGTAGCCAAAAGTGTGGTAAACTTCTGTGTAAGCAAAGACTAAATAGGTTAGGATATTTTAGCTCTACAAAAAGGGATGAATGGGAGCTACGTGTAGGAGTAGTGGGAGGAGAGGGGCTATAATGGGCTTCTGCACTTCTGCAAGCGCCATGGAATACCAGTAGCTGAGTGACAGAGGGACACAGCCACAGGTGGGGCCATCCCTTTGAGCAGTGACTGTCTGGTCTGGATGACAGCCAGAGCTCAGTGTGACAAAGTGTAGGTCGGGACAAGCACAACCCCACGCAGCTTGGTCGCTGTCCTCACTGGGTTGTTTAATTCCAGGAATCTTCTTAAAAATGTAGGCTGAGCAGGGGTGCTTTTGCTGCAGGGTTGGTAATGGCAGTAAGTGTTCGGCTCTTCCGAAACTCACCTCCGGCAACAAATTGCACCCAGGCACTGAACAGCATGCCAGTGTATCGATCTCCAGCTGAAGTACCTCCATCGCTCCTTCAGCTCCTGAGGCTTTTTCTGAAGTCTTCCATCCAGATAATGAAGAGGTCCAACCCTCCTGAGCTTATAAAACCTGATGATTTCATGGTATGAGTCAAATCTAGCTTAAGGCTCAGCCTTGCTATTCCAGCTTCATTATTGTTATATATTTCACTGTGTGTGTAAACCGTCTAATTTTCAGCTACGTTATTCTCAGGGTAGAATCAATACTGGCTTGATCCTCTTTAGCAGAACAAGGGTTAGCACATCTGATGAGGATGAAGCAAGCAGAGACCTGCACTTTTATTTTGAAGAATGAAAACAAGGCAAGTTAGTCTTTAGAAGTGTGGGGTTTCTTGTGTTTATAGTAACTCTCTGTCCTTAGGTTGCTGCTTTTTTTCTTTTCCTTTTTCTTTTTTTCCTTTTGACATAAAACAGTAATGCTTCCTGGTACACAGCACAGAAAAGAGAAGAGGCTCACTGGATAAAGGCTGGGTGGTTACCTGCTGTCTTTAACCTTCTTCTGCAGTGCGTTGTCTGTGCAAATACTCTACCATGGCACCTTAAGAAGCTGGTGATAGGAGGAATCCTTTTGTCTGATCTATGGTTTGTAAGCCCCTCACTCCCACTGACAATCCAGACTGCATGAAAATCATCCCACTCAGATCAACAGATTGACTCATGTAATTAATGACCCAAGACAGGAAGAGACTAATTCAGATATTGGTCAAAAATAATTATTGCCATCCAACCACTTGTTAAATGCGTAATCCCTCAATTTCATTTAGTTCTTTTCTTACTGCTACTATTAGCCTAGCAACCATCATGCTGCAACAGTTTTCTCTTATTTTTGCTGTATGTGCTACAGTCCCTTGCAGTCGATCGGGCTGCATTAGGCACTGACATTTAGATCACATAATTTTTACTAACAAGCGCTAGAGGTAGTTCAGTAGCTGTCTGCACCACACCAGTGGTGCGTCTTTCATCATCTTTTCTGCTCTTTCCTGAGCTGCAACAATGCCATTATTAGTGCTGACAAATAAAGAGGCAGGGGTATAATTGGCAGCGATAGTGGGCAAGAAAAGGCTGCTTTTCTCATTCACAGAAGACAGCATTTTCTGTTCAGAAATATGAATTCTCAACTGTTCCCAAGGGTCTGTTGAAGGCTGGACACACAGAGGCAATGGCCACATTTAGTGGCTTAGGCCTGCAGGAATATACCGCCCTTGGCATGATTATTGTTTAACGGCATATTGTTAAAAGATTCAGTGAGCTAGGAATATTTTAAGAGGAGGCCATTTAACACCAACAATAATTGGGCTTCCTGAGCCCGCAGGCCATTACACTGGCTTAATGGTGGTGAGGCTTCTGCAACAGCATTGGCATCAAACAGATAGCAGTGCTGAATTGGGCCTCAGAGACAAAATCTTAATAGCATGGAGACATAAGTTAACCTTTTTTTTCCCCACTGTGGCACATCATGCCTCATTTTCCTTTCCTTTTACACCCACTTTTCTTATTTTTCTCTCTGTTTTCAGGTTTGTGTTTGATAGTGTATGCCTGCTTCTGCAGCAGGGCTACTGCATCCTTCTCTGGACTCTTGCTCTCCGCCATCCCAGCATCTCTACCAGTGCCCAGCCCAGTCAGTGCATCAGGCAGGGGGGGGAGTGTGGCGGGGTTATTGGCATCCCTGGGGATCCAAAATGAGCCACTGTGAAATGGGCCGCTCCTCCTAGTGCAGGGACTGACATCCTCAGCGTACTCCCAGTGCACCAGCAGTGTAGTTTGCCTGGAAAATCTGTCAGGCAAAATTTGTTAGGTTTTTCGCAGCTCTGATTTCTCTATCCCCGAGAGTGTCTTTGCTAAGAGAAAGCATTGATTTTTGCCATCCAGCACACACACGTATGAATATGATTCATTCCACCCAATTCCTCAGAATAACTTTTGTGAGTTGTTATCCCTGCTAAAATGAGCCTTTTCACAGTTCTGTATTTCCACCTAGCACACACACAATAAAATTACCAAAAACGAAATAAACTTTCCTTGGCTTGAGAAGAAATTTTATGTTGTTGTAGGGGACTCTTTCTGAAGAAATGGTGGTTAGTTTTATATTCCATTAATTTATATGTAAACCTAGCACATACTTATTTGGTGTAAATGTAAAGTCAACAGAAACAGGCATAAACCCTTTGAACCAAAAGTCCACTTCATACCATTATACTATACTAAAGTAAAATGTATCTATTAAAGGCCGGATTCTACCACACAGACTAAAAATTTAAAAATCCATATGAAAAATGAAGGGCTTATTTAATAATAAAACCACAATGTTTCTTTGCATTAGGATTTTCCCAAGTGTGTACTCATTCAACTTTGATTAATAGATAGAAGCAAGTGCAATATTTAGGTAAGCATTTTTAAGGTGTACGTATTTTATACGTTAAATTGATAAACACAAATGTATACTAAATAAATAGGGATTCTACAAAGCAAAACAAAATTTAGCCCAGCAAGACACAGTAAAGAAATACTTGTGTATTTTTATGGAAAAAAAAAGTAGGTAGAGTTAAAAATTGCGTAGTTTGGACCTGTCCAGAGCTATGGCAGGGTCATGAGACTACACCATGTTCTCCCATTTTCCCTCATTTTCACTCCTCCACAATAAAGAAACTGCAGAATCACATGGAATGTTAAGTGGTTGGACACTGACAGGAGACCTAGCTTGGTTTCTGAGTCTGGATTGCCTGGTACTGTGTCAGCTGGTACTGTTTTTCAAACTTGTGTTTAAAGTCTTTTGGTGAGAAGACTGTGAAGCTTCTTTATCTAGTTCTCACTGTCCTTATAATAATGAAGTTTTCTCTGATTTGTAAGCTCAGTCTCCATTGCTGCAGTTTGCCATGTCTCTACAGATAATTAAAAATTGACTGTTGCCGCCTTCTTTGCAGCAATCCTTTATGTATCTTCTACTGTTTTTTCTGTAGGCTACCAAACCCTGAGTACACAGGCTTCCTTGGAGTCTGTGCTTGCAAGATGTTTGCTCATTCTTCTTTGGGCTTTCTCCATTCAGCCACACCTTTCCTTGAAGAAGGATGCTTCAAAACAGAGAGGACTTCCTTCCAGCTGATGCTAGAACTGGTGAGTATGGTAGAAGGATTATTCACTACATACTACAAGCCATGTTACAGACTAAATTGACTACTGTTTGCCTTTGGGAGAGTAGAATCTACTCATCTTGATTATTTTTCTGAAGACCCATTATTTAGCTACCTGGTATCTCCCCTACATTTATGCACTTTAGCTCTGCTGCCTAGATTTACATCTGAGCCTTATATGCATAGATTTGTATACAATATTTTCCGTATCCTTTCTCCAGTGTGCAAAATTGTTCTTTGGGTAGGTCAGCAGGATCATTTGACATACAGTCTTGAAGCTTATGTGATTTATGTGTTGTACCTGAACTCATCTTTTCTCCATTTGCTCTTCTCGGCCATTTCAATTGTCATTCAATTTTCAGAAAGACAACTAGCCACAACTCAAAAATTTCACCAGCTGGTTTTTCAGTGTTCATCAGGCATATTAACCAATACTTTCCAAGAACCTGCTAGGCAGATGATTTGCAATAATCAGAACGATCTGAGTACTCTTGTACTTGGTCTTGCCTTGGAGATCTTTCCTCTTTTTCACTGTGTTAACAACCTGACCTCAAATGACGTTGTAAAACAAAAACATTCAACAGTTTGGCCATCTGATGATAGTTTGTTGACAGCTTTCCTTTCCTGTTGAATAGTGAATTTTGGATTTACTTTCATTAGAGATACCTGATTTTTTTTTTTTTCCCTTGTAATTGCTTATAATTTGTCCCTTTGGCAAGGGAAGGTTGAAAAATACCCTTTCAGATGACAGACAGTGTTCCTATAGCTATGACAGTAAGGTTCTTATCTATCGAGAAACCCAGGATGGTCAGAAACAAAGGTGAAAGAGAAGCTGATAGGGCAGGCTAAGAATAGTAGCTCTAAGGTACGTAGGCTGCAAACTCTCATTCTCATTTCTCTCTGGAAGTAAGACATGCTGTAACAGGAAAAATTGCTGGTGGTTGAGGAACCTCAGTTCCACACAAAATAGACAATGCACACTAGGGAAAACAAATTGTTTTACCAAGGGAATTATGAATTGTTTAGAAATGTAGTGAAGTGAAGTAAAAGGGATGAAATAAGAAGGTACCGGCTTAGAATCTGTCCAGCAGGAATGCTGGAAGCCCTGCAGAAATGATATTAAAAAAACCCCAAATAATCCAAAATTTGCATTTCATAATGGAGAAATAAATAAAATCTTCTGTAAAGTATGACAAGCTTTTCTGAGCAAAACTTCAGAGGCAAAGCCCACTAAGGACATGGGCTACTGAAGAAATCCTGTAAAATTGATTGTATACTATATGAAGACCTGAGTCATTGTTCTATCTTACCACAATGTCTCATATTCTGTCAGTTCAGTTAAACTTGCAAACAATTAACTAGAGCTTTAATATTTTTAAAGAGACACTGAATGTACAGAAGATGTCTTCAGGTGTTTGTTCTGTCAGGCTGTGTTTGATATCCCTATTAAAAAATATATGTGGCTCACTTGATGAGAAAATCTTCTTCAGAGGGAAGGACTTTTCTTCAGCTTAAAATCTGAAATACAAAATTGAGTATAAAAAAGTAAAGAGGCAAGTCACGAAGCAAGGAACCGAAAAGAAAAATTACTGTGAACATGTTCTGCTGAAACTATTAGTTTTTATTAGGAAAAGTAAAGCTAAATTCTCTTTTAGCAAGCTACTTAGGATTATTTATTATGTTGATGGGGTTTTGTGGGAAATATGAAGAAATAACTCAAAGAAGGAAACTTATTTTGAAAGCTGCAATCATAAATGCATGTTTTAACTTTTAACTAGCTATGGTCAAACTCTGGCTGGTTTTGTTATGGGCATGGCTGGGCAGGCACTGGTAGTGAGATGCCAATGGGTAAATACCGCATGGATGGAGTTCTGGGCACTGAAAGGGAGCTCAGTAGTGCTGCTGTTTGCACTTTGCCAACTGAAAGCACCACAAATTGTGGTATGTGGTAACTGCTGGCAACACAAGTTGGGAGCTGACAATTTTAACAGCATGCACACTTATTCTTTCATATATGTAAGTGTGTATATATTATACTTATTATATTTATTTTCAAAAAGTGCAAATAAGTGTGACAAGAAAGTCCTTGCGTTGCATCCTGAAATCCTGGCGTATTAACCCAACTTGGTGTGATCTTCTGTTTCTCTGCATCGTGTCTAGCCTATCCTGTGCTGACATTTGTGGGGAAGAGTGACATCAGGCCCTGGCTGGGGGCCCACCTGGTAGCAGGATACCTCTGTAGTGCGAGCCAGAGGACGAGGCGCAGAGCCCTCCCTGGGACAGGCGTCAGACAGATGGCCTGGCAGCCATCCTGCGCTGCCAAGGGGCAGCCCAGCATCTGGGGCCTCATATGCGAATGACAGTATATATTTCATTTAACTTTTCTAGCAGGCAAGGGGAAGGGATGTGCTTGTAGAGGATGGCTGTAGCATTTGCGAGAAATGGTATAAATGAAAGCAAAGTTTTAAGGGCTGAAGCTTTGAGATGTGTGCCTTTAAAAAACCCTGATGCAAATTTTTCCTTTGTGTTGATAATAATTTTGCCCTTAACTTCTGGGTCAAGATTTTTGTTTGGCACTACTACTTCCTACAAAAGAAATGTTTTCTAGATACAGACTTGGAAGGAGAATAAGGCTGTATTCTAAGGTGTTTTTTTTTTTTTTTAAAGCTGCAGTTATCACAAAATCGAAAAGCATGGACCTAGGCCACTGCTGTTGCAGTGGTTCATGGGAGGAATCCAGGTAAATATGAAATGGGCAGGTTATTCTTACATCTGTTATTGTGAACTGGGATGCCAGATTTTGGCTGCAAATACTGGGATGCCAGATTTTGGCGATGTGACTGAAGCATTTCAAACAGGCACAGGTTGCCTGTGTCTTAAGTGCAATAGCGCTGCAGTGATTATCTTCACCTCACCACTGCGATACATTGAGGATGAAGATGACAGACATTTCCTGTTCAGAAAACCGCATTCTACATCTGTGTTCAGCCCAGCCTAAGAGCAGTGGCGGGCAGAGAAATGTGGAGTGGTTATATACTCTTGCGATATAATGTTCACTGAGGAAACATAATCAATGGTAGAAGTTGAAATTATTTGTCAGTAGCTCCTAGCTTCTCACGAGCTATGAATTTGGCTGTAGATGAAAATCAATCCTTGGGTCTTTTGTATTCAATTACAGGAATGGAATGAGTAAGTAGAGCTGAGGTTTGACCCTCTCCAGGACTGGGGCTCGTATTTTATTCTTGGGTAGAGGATTGTCTTTGGAGTTTGGTAAGATGAGGATCTTGCTGATAAGGTGTATGATTGTTGCTTGCAAGACAGCCATTCAGTCTTTAGATTTGTCATTGAATTTCAGTATGATTTTAAACCAGTTCTATATGACCTTCATCAATAAAATGCTTGATCATCCAAAGCAGGAAACAGTAAATGATCATTCAGCAAATTCAGAAGATGGATGCAATTACTCAGATAGACAATGCCAGGCCTTAACATTGTTCTGTTCGATCATGATGGGTGATGCTATGAAATAAAAGCTCATCACTGCTGTTCCATTCTCTTACAGATTTTTAATAGAAATATTCTGTAAGACAATTTTAAAATACATGCACTTATTAAATACCATATAATGAGGTAGTACCGGTAATATGTATGCTGCATAAAAAGAGAAACTCAATCTGGCCAAAGAAATTCAAGGAGAAATGGATTACATTCACAGCAACCTGAGGGTATATTTAACTCTGCAATATCCATAGCAAGCAGAGTTTTTCCATTTCTTTTAAGAAGATGAGCAAAAGTAAGATTTGACTCCCACTGATTTTCAGTAGGATTTATATACCCAGCAACATGAGAATCCCAGCCAAGAAAAACTAAGTTTATTTTTATGTTTTTTAAACTCCTAATTTTCAGTGTTTCATTGTGTAATACCTAAAGGAAAAGGGTTATGGTATCACAGAAGAAAGTTTTCTTTGAGGATGCAAATAAGAATCAAAACACATGTTGGAAATGGAAAAGCAGAGCCGTAGTTTACTATATTGCAGGACATGTTTACTACCAAACTAGCTTAAAAAAAATTTAGCAACATAAAGTGAGATTTTCAGCTGTGAAGAGCTTTGTCTGATGTGGATGATAGGGATGAAAACATGGCTCTATGTCATCTTCTGCTGCACATCTCTATACTTTCCTGAGTATAATTAAAGCTGAAACTCTGCTCTTGAATATTAATCTCCGCTCTTCCTCACTACAGAGTGGACTGGCCATTTTAATGGTGACATTATCAGTATTTCTAGCCCCAGAATTCCTTTATAAGAGTTAAAATACTAAATACCAAGGTACTAAAATTGAGAATAAACACTTTAATAATATTATGCAGTCATTTGCTCTGGTTGTTATAGTAAGATTTAATGCATTGCAGAAAAGGAATGGGAGAAACTTTAAGAGAGAATTTCTTTATGAAGCTCTGGTGTGCAAAACTATTAAAATTACGAGCTGAGAACCATTTATTTGTTGCAATATCATATGCGCTGATCTGTTTTACAGCCTATTAGCATCATTTTATTTGTCTGTGTAGCCTTAAGTAGACCAAAAATGATCTGCCTTTGTTATTTACCCCAAGTTACCCTAAATTCAAAACCAGACCATGTATCAAATGTCAGCTAGAAACTGGAACACGACAGGTTCTGTCTGAACATAGGGAAAAGTGTTTTTCCTTTGAGGGTGACCGAGCAGTGGCAGAAGCTGCCCAGAGAAGTTGTGGGGTCTCCATCCTTGAAGATGTTCGAAAGCCAGCTGGAGATGGTCCTGGGCAGCCTGCTGTGGGTGACCCTGCTTGAGCAGGGGGCTGAACAAGATGAGCTCCAGAGGTGCCTTCCAACCTCAGCCATTCTGTGATTCTGCTAATACTTACTTGCAATCTACCACAAGTTGAGACTGGCTCCATATCTTCATAGGTGGACGGTGAAGGAAATGAAGTAAATCAGCTAATTTTAGCCCTGATAGCATGGGAGAAAAAGATACAGAGAAAAATCTGGGAATTCCAGTTCATTTAACTTACTTTACAAACTCACTAAATGTGGCACATAAAAATCCGCAGTCCCAAAGCTGAAGTCTTACAAGGTTAAAGTGACAAAACTGCAGAAAGTCAGTGGATAGAATGTGCTGTCTACACCAGTCGTTATTTTATTGTTAGCCCTTTCCTTGCAAGAATGTTAACATTCAGCAAAATACATTAAAGTAAAGCAGGTATTTGTTGATGTTGCTAGGAGAAAAGGGTCTTCTGGGGGGGCATAAGCATCAGTGAACTCTTCACTCTTCAGTCTTGGTCATGCTCTATCACATCTTTTTTAGTTGAGTTTCTGATCCGTTTTGACAACATCTTACATATTCCTGTCTTAAAGGTCAAACCTGCTTCTTGCCAGCGATAACTGACAAATGAAAATATCGTTGTTTTAGAAAAATGACATCCATAATAGGTTAATCCCATCTTTATCAACTGAAGTTGATAGAATGCTCTGAAAAGTGATTGGGGATATTCACCATAAGCATTTCTGAGTCTGTGAAAAGCTCAACTTAAGCTTCCGTTATAACAGACTGTAAACCCAATCAATGTAATATCTGAAAAATATTGGGGTATCAAGGCAGATGCCAAGTTTTCACAGTCACTTAGGATTACTCCGTCAATGAATTGTATCTGCAAAGGTGCCCTCCAGAACAGAACAGAGCAGTTTTTAAAGGACCTTACTGTTAAAAGAGCTCAAAAAAAAGTACATTGTATTTTTTAATGTGTTTCTGGATCTGAATAGTAGACAAAGGAATTTTAAAATATCTGGAAAAAACTCTGAACAAACTCAGTATATTTCATGTGTTACCACAGTGGCCTTGCAGGTTTAGCTGGTGTGTTCAATATACTAAAATTAATATGGATACAAAGACTGAGAACAAGGATCACTGGGATAAGAAACAGGCAAACTAAATGGCCCACAACTCTTGACAAGGAACATCTCTAGGAACAATGGTTCACTATTTCCCACAGTTCAAGAACGAAGGGTCACGTGACAGACTGAAAAATGAGAGGTGCGTAACCCACTGAACGTACCACCACAGGCTGCTGCTGATGCAGGAAGCTCACGTGAATTTAAAGAGTAATCAATCAGACATTCGTGGAAAGAAAAACCAAACAAAAATCAATACTTACTAAACAGAAATCTCTACTATGACCTGGTCATTTTCCAATAAAAAGAGGACCGTAGCCTAGGAGATCCCAGGCCAGTCCTCACAATAAGGTGGCTGTAGCCTTAAACTCTCCAGATGTCTCTGATGGGCCACTGCCAGAGACTTGTTACTGGGCTAGGCAGACCCAATGATATGGCAACAGATTTGTCCTTGCTTCTTGTGGCTGCACTTTACTGCTCTGATTTAGGATGGTAGATGACATCAGGTAAATTATAGCTTTTTTGTAGGAAAACACACTCCCTTTATGCTGAGTAGGAAATAGTCCATCTGTTGGGGAAAAAAAAAAATTGTAATTTACATAAACACTCTTAAAAGGTCCTTTCCCTCCAGTATGTCTGTATGCTTGGGCTCCTCAATAGCAAAATGAGTTTGGGAATATAGAATCATAGACTCGTAGAAACATTTAGGTTGAAAAAGACCCTTAAGATCATCGTGTCCAACCATTACATATACATAACCTTTGCTGTGATCAGAAGGGAACTTGAATCAGATTTTATTTGAGTTTTTGAAATAAGCTGATAGGACATCTCTATGCTTTATCGTATCCCAAGTTGCCATTTCACTTCCAATTTTTGTCAGGATCCAAGCTGAGAATCTAACTCTGTAAAGGATCAATCTAAAAATAATATACAGAAAAAATTAACTATGCCACTCTGTAAATAATGTTAAATAAAACAAACAGTAAATTGAAATTATTCTTTACAAATGCAGTTCAAAAAGAGTTACTGTCAGAGCTGTACACTTCTGCTGCAAAAAGCAGTCATTGTAGGTGCTATAAAAGTGCTGAATACAATTTATAGATTCACTTTTATTATGTTAAGATGACACTAACATAGTACCATGATCATTAATTATAAGAGTGTAAAAACCATCTGTGAGTTGGCTTCTCTTTGTTGGTAGAAAAGATATGTTGAAGGCTGCAATAACGTATGGATCGTTTCATTCACCACTATATTACTCTGGTTTTCAACTGATGTAATATTACAGCAGCATGAATATGAAGTACCCCAGTGGGGAGTCAGTCCTCTGGTCTGCATTATTCCAGAACAATAAGCAGATGACATATGGGTAATAGCATTACGTTCTCTAGGAGAGATGGTAAAATAAGAAACATCAATTTCTAAGCAGTTCCACAAAGTTTAATTTAAAAGGTGTGATCTTACAGCTGTCCAGCAGATGCCCATTAAATATTAGAAAGGCAAATGGTGGTAGTCCAGGTCACCCTCCGGTAATTGGACAGTATTGACAGTCTAAAGTGAATTCCTGTCCTTGTTTAAGGCAATTGCACGTTAGGTGTGGGTGCTGATTTGGATGGGGGAATGACTCCATCCTCGAAGTTCTCTTTTGTGCAGTCTATCACAATTACTCATAGTCTGCATGTCACTGGCTCAGAGAAGTGCCAAAGCTAAGACCTTGAGGAGCAGACCTTAATCTGGCTATTTAAATAAATTTAATAATCTCCTCCTTTAATTTTGTTTGGAGGATATCCTAATTGATTTTGGTTTTGCATAACCGGAGTTAATCCAAAATATTTCTTTTCAGTCCTTGCATATATCATAAAACGCTTTTTTTTTTCTTTAATCTTTCTCCTGGCAGGTAAGAAAATGAAAGGAGTGAGAGATACTGTGAGTGGAGCTCAGTGAAGGCCAATTGCAAAGTTCTTCACTATCACCTTGGAAATAATGAGGGAGAATATTGTCCAACAGATAGAAGATTGAACTGATGTAGAGGCCTTGTGAGGTATGTGTAAGGAATTTTTATATATAGAAACAAAGTGAGTATCAAGCGTGTAACTTGGAGATTCCCTATAGACATTTTCCCCCAACATAGGAAGAAACATTTTCTAATATTATTAGAGGTTATTAGTTTTGCTATTATTACTGCTGTTACCATTATAACTTTCACCCCAGGGCTCAGGTCAGCAACAACAACAATTTCTACAAGGTTATCAGGATTGCTGAATGTTTCCTTTTCTGCTCAGTGATGCTCAACAGTCTCATTTCTGGTCAAAATAATTTTAGTGAGAACTATGAAGCATAAAAATAATGAGACCAGTTTTCATAAAGACATCTTTCCTTTGTGAATGCAATGTGCAATTGCAGCAGAGCAGTGGCAGCATCTCACCATTTGTGCTTCCAAAGCAAAAAGTGTTAATGGCGCTGAACAACACCTTGGTAGAATCTGTGTCCAGTTCAGGTCATCCTAGCTCAGGAAAGAGGAATTCAAACAGAAATATTTGTACAGAATGGCTACTAGGATTTTAGGTAGAAATGAAAGGCTGTGATTCTGAAAGCCACTCAGAAAGTTAAGTGTGGTAGAGGCAGTCTAAAAAGGGACGTGCATTCTTTTTAATACACATGTTGTAGGAAGAAGTATGCAAGATAAAAGACAACATGGCCAATAAAATGCAGTTTGGAGAGAAAATCAGAAAAGCAGTTTGCTCATGTCTCTGGACTGGCCTTGTGATTTCTGCAGTGATGGAAATTTTAAGCTGGATCTCGAGAAATTCCTGGTGGGTCCAGCTTGCCACTGGCGGTACCAGGGTCCTGATTTGGCAGGTCTGGCTTTGGCCACTCAGAAGCTGCTATCCATTTCTGTATGTTCTAAAACACAACTGTTGGTAAAAAATGTGTAGCCAGATGTTCTATGCGCTCAAGTATGTACCCCTGGTTGACTTTGGTCCAGTTCTGCTGAAATGCTTTTTTTTTTCTATTGTCAGTTTCAGCACAGTACAGCTCAGAAAGATCTTTTAATATGAACCAGTCTCTTCTCTCTCTCAGGGACCCAAATGAGCCTCAGTTTTTAGCAAGAAGGGACTTATGAGAACTTCTTTCTCTGCTTATTAGATTCCCAGATGTAAAAAGAATTAAGCAGTGAGGTGAAATAATTGTTTAAAATCACTGAAAATGAATCTTGATCACGACCTCAAAACTGAGAATCGTGATCATTATATTTGCATTCTCATGAATGTACATGAAGGTATTGTTGTGTACCAGAGTATGTATTTGTGTATTAACTTTATCAAATTTAAGTGTTTGTGATATCTCAGTGAGCATGAAATGTAGTTACTTGGTTGCACCTGTTCATAATAATTGGATTCAATATTCATGAATGATTTTCCAGTAACCATGTGCATGAGCAACGATCATTAGGACAGGCTTCCAGCTCCCCAAATGTTGTACTGCTAGTGATCTGTGAGCACTGTGAAAACAAAGATTTATAAAGTATCAGCTGACATTTCAAAATGTATGCACAGGTGACTGCTTCTCTTGGCCAGGGTAACAAATCCCTGCTTGTTTACAGATGGGAATTCACCTTCATGTAGCAATTATGAATGATGGTAAATGGAAAGGGTTGCTATCTAAATTTAGAAAAGATCATGCTAAACCTAACAACTGTTAAATGAGCTGAACCAGAAGCAGACTGGAAAAGGCAGAGGATGAAAATAATGAAAGTTAAATGGGCCAAGACTGGCAAAAGTCAAAACCAAAAATCCAAGTAAGTAGAAAAAAACATAAACCGTGAAGAGAAGGAGATTATTTAATTTACCTTGTAGTAATGACATAAATAGTTTGTCTTCCAAAAGAACTTTGTTTATCCCTGAGCTTGCCTGTCCTCCTCCTGAATTATTTGAAAGGTCGTGGGCCAAACCAGAGTACTGTTTGAGCTGATAGGAGTAGCACCCCGGGTTAGATGAGATAGTGTAGCTAAGGCAAGTGCCCACACACTCTGGAGGGGCCACAGGGTGTGTGATGTGAAGGTAGCCAGGGATACTGTGATTGATACAACCTGTTACTGTCAGATTAAAATACTTAAATCTTACGTGTTGGTTCTTGTTAGATCAGATTGTTACAGTCCCTGTACTTGGTGAAATGGTGTCCAAACAGTGTTTGTTTTCTCAAATTGTCTGGTTCATCTTTTCCTGATAACTGTGATAGTTCAGATGTAAGCAGTTACTTAAAGGTGGAGATATGCTGTCTACCAAACCCAGCGTCCAGGCTGAAAGATCACTTTCTGTAAAATTTGCATTGCTCTAAACACATCTCAGTTATCAAGACTGTGGATGTAAAATAAATATTAAATATTAAAGCTCATATTAAAGGTAGACATGTACTGCACGGAGGACCTATAATTCAATGCAGCATGAGTCAGCTATAGCTACATATGCAAGAGTGGTCTCCAGCATGGCCTTCCTTCACTCTATTTGGAATCAGTAAGAATTAGTTTTTCATTGACTTCAAAAGGCTTTGAGCAGGTGCTCAGCTGTCTTATGTACTGAGCAAAGTCTGCAGTCCTGAAAGCACATCGTAGTGCTGCTGGGTAGTTAGAGATCAGCACATCTGAGCCATAGCAAGGCTAAAACCAAATATCCAGGATATTATCTAATGGCTTTTGCTACAAATGTAGCAGTCCTGAAATTGCTTTGTATAAAGAAAGCACAGCTTCCCCTGAGTAGGTGTGCCTATTTACAGCGATTACATTAGGCACTCTGGCTGGCAGGTTTTGCATCATCGATGCTTGGAGATCAGCATGAAAACAGTCTTTGTCTCCTCTCCTCCCACCTCTGCTTGGGTCAGTGTTGAAAGATGTGGGATTTCCTGAACAGAAGTACACATCTAATACACCAGTCAATGAGGTGCATCCATGCGAATTTAGGCTAGCACTTCCCAGGCCAATAGCATATTGTACAAGTATGCAAAACTTACATTTTTGCCTTGCACATGTTTAATGATTGTCTGGACATGTCTAAATTGTTCCACCAACCTCTGAATGTGCTATGAATCACATCTGATCTAGCATCAGGTGGTACAGAGAATAGGGAATTCCCAGTGAGGTGCGCAGTTTGAAAGATCATACAAACAGCTGGGGTTTGGCTCACCTCTGCATTACTCGAACTTCATTTTGCTGTGAGTCCACTGAAAAAAGCAGACAGATCAGGAAGATCTAAAATGGCACATAGGCTGATGCAAGAGCAGTAAAAAGTAGGAATAAGAGCTTTAGCCCCATGGACTGCTATTTCCTTGTGTGCTAAGAAAGGGCAAAGAAAGCTTAAGTGGTAATTTCTGTTTTGGTGACATTTTACAACAATATTTATTTTCGACAGATGAAGACTTTAAAGAGAACAGCTCAATTTTTAGATCGGATAAAGCAATTAGCAGTCAGTTTCTTGGATAAGCAATCGGTCAGGATAAGCTTGCACATTATGGACATTCAGGGGCTTTTACAGCTTCTGAGGATGGCTAACAGCGACGCTGCTGGAATTATGCAGAATATCTAACACAGTGGTTTTCAGTTACTTACGGATGGAGGAAGCTCTAGAAATAATATTTAATAAGTAATTGGTCTTTACATTGGCCAAGAGATTTGGGGTTTTTTTCTCATTCCTTTGCTTTAATGTGATTTCTCCTTAATAAGGGTAGTCCGACTCCGTAGAATGAACATCACAGAAAGCAGACTGAACTTGTGCTACACAGGAAACTCTATGAACCCATCAGTTTATGCAAAAAAAGAAGAGAAAAAAGAGTTACCAAACAGAATAGCCAAGTTTGGCTTTATACATAAATGCCTATATAGTAGCTCGTGCCAAACATGCAGTATATTTTTGTTTGTCCCTTATTAGCTATATTTTTGGCTTCCAAAAATAGAAGTACTGACAAATTTCCTTAAAGAACACAGCTATTTATTGATCCTAATTCTGAAAACTCAGGAGTTTTCGGGCGGCAACTAACCTCCAGTTCAGTATTCATCATTTTGAAAGCTACTCATGAATTGTATCATCTTGTTTCACAGCTTCGGCTCCCAAAATTATGAACTTTAGGTGATACTATTTATTGCAGAAAGCACAGAATGCAATTTGTTTTCCCATTATCTGTTTGATAAAAATATGTCCCATGCTAATGTCATGAGAAAAGATGACAGCAGGCTTTAGCGCGAAAAGCAGAACAGGTTGGATTTAGGTTATGGTAATGAGATCAGGGTGAGACAAAATACGAGATAATACAAGTAGAAGACCATGTGGATAAATACAGGGATTTCTCTAATGGAAAGCTAAATATGCAAAGATAGGGCATCCTTTTTAATTTATCACTTTCATCTCCTCCTGCTTTGAAATGTAGTTAGTAGCATAATATTGGCCTAGAGTTTTAGGGAAGGAAAATGTCAGCAGGCATTATTAATCTTATTTATATAAAATTGTATACAAAAAGTAAGGCAAAACAACATTGTTTATCTTTGTTTTGAAGCCTGCAGATATTGTGGTTATTTTGCATAATGCATATCAATATCAGTTGCTGTGTTTTTTTTAAACCGAAAATGAATATTAAACGCTTATGGCCAGTGTCTTAATACTGCTTAAGGAATACAGAGCAAGTTCTCTGCCTCACTAACAGCAACACTGGCTGCCCATGTGGCTCTGCTTAACACACTCAGTGCCAGTCTCCACTTGGGCACCCACATCTTTCTCCTTCTCTTGGCAAAACCTGCTGTGCTTCAGAAGAAAAGTGCCACCAAATTAATTTCATAGAATCATGGAATGATTTGGGTTGAAAGGGACCTTTAAAGGTCATCTTCAACTAGATCAGGTTGCTCAGAGCCCCATCCAACCTGACTTTGAATGTTTCCGGGGATGGGGTATCTGCCACCCCTCCCCATACCCTCATCATAAAAAATTTCTGTCTTGTATCCTGTCTGAATCTCACCTCTTTTAGTTTAAAACCATTGCACGTGTGAACACTAGCCCATGATGCTGAGCTTTGGCTCCATGATAGATCCTTCCTCTGATTTTGGCCAAGGGAAGAGAAATGAATTCTGCAGTGTGTGATTGAGCACAGAGGTGTCAAGTCCCATGGCTGAGCCCCTCTAGTAACATTAGTCTCCCTGCGGATCCTTCTGCTCCGACTGGCCCAACAGCCCATAAACATTCCTGCTGTTTCAGCTTGGTTTTCCATTTTTGAACTAATGGATCTAGGACAACTTGCAGAAGGTAAAGCTACGGGGTTTGAATTACCCTTTAATGTTGAGAGAAGGTTTTCCAGCCTGTCCCTTGGGCATCCACACACTTGGAGCTTATCCATCCTTCTTGTGCACCTGCTGTTCAGAACTCATCACTGGTGTATGGGTGGTACTGGAGGCTGGTCTGTAAATGGAGGGTAGTATCGGCTGGGGGAGCAATGGGGGAAAGTTAAAAGGAGGCAGCACTAGCCTGGGATCTACTTTGAGATCCCACACAGGGATGCTATATTTCCATCCAGCGTTTCTCAGGCAGAGGCTGTACAGGCAAGCTCTGCATTTGCTTGAGAAACAGCTGTATGAGTGGCCAGGCCTCACAGAGCTGCCAGGCACCTGGAAACCTTGGAGAAGCCTAAAAACATTCCCCAGTTCTCCATGACTAGTGTCTCCGACTGAGAAATGAAGTCATGCCCACAAACTTTTGCCCTTAAATCAGTAAATCAGGAGCTGCTGTTGCAGCTGTTGTGTATTTCGCTATCTGTGTTGGCTGGCCAACAGCTCTTTGCCAAAGAAATACAGGTGGTCCTTGTGATTCTGTTTAATACCATTGTAAGAACTGGGTGGGAGACAATACGGTGTGGTCAGCTGCCTTTTGAATATTTTCCAGTAAATGGAAGACCATGCTGCTTTTTTTTCAGCTGTACTTTAGCAGTGGCCAGCCTACTTGTGGGTTTCTCTTTTAAAAAGACTGCTGACATTTTCTGTCAAAAATTGATCTATTGCACTGTCTATTTTGAGGGGGAAAAAATCTTGGGGTTTTTGGTGGTTGTGTAAAGCTTTGTTTACATGAAACATTTTGGTTTGTTTCCCCACAATAATGCTCTTGAGTAGGAGGAAAAAATGCTGTGCAGATCTCCAGAACTGTGAAATACCAAATAACTTTTTCTCATTGCTTGTTTAAATTTCTAGAGATTTTGCTAAAAAACATTACAGATCAAAATTCTTTTTCATTATTGATAAGGGTGTATTTTTAGCTAGAGGAGGCTAGCAGGGTCTGTAAGTTATATTCATTTTGACATTCTTTTGAGTTTTTTAAACTGCTTTTGAATTTTCTCATCTGTGGACACTGAGATAAATGAAATGCAACTCATTCTACTGTCTCCTACAGAAATTGAAATGCTGATTTCAAGCAGTAAACATCTGATCTTTTTTGGTGTTGAAAATAACAGCCCCTCTTAAAACTGTTCCATCTGAGTTATTTTGAACTTTTTCTCTGGCACCTCATCTCACACTGCCTCACATAAGTCTCACACTTCTCGATGTATTGGAAACAATAAATTCAATGTGACTTTGTGAGAAAAAATTGATAGACTGATTATAGCATGCCAGCTCGAAATTCAGAAATGAAGCAACCAGTTTTCATCACACTGCCGCTTGCTTAAGGGAGAAATTCACACATAGGAAAACTTTAGATACCATAATGTACATAATGTAAATTTAAATATTCTCTCTCTTGCTTTCTTAGTAATACACGCTAACAGAGTAATGTTTACATTAGAGATGGGCTTGAGCTACAAACAGCAGATTCAGATTTTGCTTTCACCTAGAAATCCGCAAAATTTTAAGATGAACTTACATCACAGTCTCAAACAGCATATGTGGTGGGGAGAAAAAAAAATCCCGTTGAGGAAAAAAAATATATTTCTGTAATCTTTGGTGGGTGCCTCTCTGGACTAACAGGCATAAATAGTGAAACTGTGGGAACTGTAGTTTATTTATTACTTTTAAATAATACTTTTCAGTACTATGGCATAGTTCCGCTTATACAGACTATAAGCTCTGAATTTCTCTTTAGCTTTCTATGTATGCTGATTATTTTGAAGATTTTAAAAGGAAATTAAATGTGGTTTGCTAGCACTTGGCAGATCCTTAAGCTGGAAAAACCATGGAAAGAGCAGCCTGGGTAACTGAAGCAGAAATTGCCCTAACGGGAAGACATCTGATTCTTCAAGGTTTTAAAAGCGTCTGTCTCGGTGGATACCTTCAAGACAGACTTGGGACAATTCAGAGGAACAGAGTGGTCTGAAAATACACTAAATGGGAGGGAAAGATGAAAAAAAATAGGAGTGGATGATTTTTTTCTTGTGGGGGATGCGAATCATGAGTTACACAGGTTGGATTAATGCCAAGTTTTATTTCAAAAGCTTACATAAATAGAAAATACACGTTTCATGTTCAAATTAAGAAAACCACATTTTTAGGGGATAAAAATTAGTAGAAGAGATTGCCTGAAAACCAGAGACAGTTAAGGGAAACAGGGAACACGTCTTTATTTACTAGTTTCTGGCTGTTGCCTCATTTGCATGCGTTGTACAGAACAGCGGCAGCTTTTGCCTCTTTCTTGCCTTTTTGTCTCTTCTGAAAAATCAGCTGCAGGGGACGCTAGTCGGGGCTGAGCAGTGTACTTTTGAAAAACTCAAGTTAAAATATTGAAAAACATTTTAATACTTCCTTGCTCATCTTCAAGTGAATGTGTGGAATGGTGTGGCAAGCATATACAATCAAACAACCCTTCTCATGTGCATATGGGATGCTTATGCCACAGAATTTGGATGAAATACTATATAGCTATTGGTGGCTAAGTGTAGTCACCAGGCCCTTGCAGAGCAGTGCTGTTAGATAAAAATCACAAAGCTAGAAAGGGTGATTTAAAAGTTGTTTTTGTTGTTGGGGTTTTTTTCTTATTAGGGAAACACTGATCATTTACATTTAGAAAATTTCAAATGTGTCGCATCTCATCAGCGTGTTGCATAATTTACCTACAGCTACTTGGTTTCCAAACATGATGCAGCACAACCTAAGGTCAGTAAGATGGGCATCCCACCTGAAATGTGGTAATAGCATTTATCTTCAATGACATATATGCTATGTATGCAGAACTGAATGATGGGATGAAGACAGGGTGCCTGCAGTTTTGGTTGCATGCTACACAGCTGGCTTAAGAGGTAGTCTTAGATGTGCTGTTGCCACATAAAATACCACTATCATTGACTCGTTCAATTTTTTGTCATAATTAAAGTAACAATAATAGTCTAACATATGGAAACATGCCTAGTTCATTTGTAGGAAACATTTTCAAACATTGCTGAAAAAAAAATACATTAAAAAAAACCACCTGTGTGATTGAAAATGCACACACATATTCTCTGGGAATGCTACTCTGAAAACATGCACTTGTATCTCTTCCACCCTTAAAGGAGATAAAATAGCCAGCACTCCCTGGTGTTTACCCTGCCAATATTTAATATAGGTGATAGCTCCCGTTCTTCTTCCCTTATTAAATGCTGTCCTTAATCTGAATTACTGGTGTACACTCCAAAACAGGATGAATGCAGGACTCCTGAGAGTGATGGATGACTTTGGTTCTTCAGTTTTGGGTGCCTAGCATGGCACTTATGCAGAAAGATCTGGCTTTCTGGTGTAGTCAAGCACTTAAAGTTTGTAAATATTTTGCAGATATCTGTGGCTCAGTCTCCTCAAATATATGCCAAACTATTGCTAGTTTTAGTTTTTTAAAGCATAATGTAAAATAGAGTTAACAACATACCTAACAACCCCTCCTCCCACTTCTCTTTTTTCCCTTTTAAGTGTGTGATCTCTCAGTCTCAGTATCACAGTGACAAAAGGATCTGCTTTGACTGTTTGCTTTGTACTGTTACATTTAATGTGTTTAGAATGACCTTCTACCTCCATTAAATTACATATGATCTAGTTTCTCAGCAGGGCCATTTATGATCATCTGTCTTAGATTTTACTTATTGCTTTTCATTGTCCATCTCAAAAATTGCTTTACTTGCACTGAATAAAAGGTGACAAGAAGTGATGGAGTATGCTGGAGATTTCACTTTGGAGATTTCTTGTTTCCAGAGATGTTAGTTTATGAGCTGCGGGCCCTCTCAGGATGGATAACTGCATTACAGTGGGGTCAGTCCCAACCTTGGGGGCACTTACGGGGGAGGAGGGGACAGCCACCATATCCAGCCCCCTGTCCACAACCTGGGCCAGTGTCTCATGGTTCTCAGCATACAAAATTTCTTCTTTTTGTTCTGCTGATTGCTAGTTGGTTACCTGTAGGCAGGGTATCAGCCCCATAATGGGGGGTGGGGGTGGAAGAGTGGGGTGTTAACTTGTGTTTGGACACTACATTACAAAAAGGAAACGGCTCCCACTCATCTTCACTTGCTTTACTTTCCAAGGAAGACAATGCTGCCAGGACTGGGAAGAGAGAGGAGACCACAAAAAAAGAAGAGGAAGACGCCTCAAAAGTGAGAAGCATTTGAAAAGGTGCAATGAAGAAGAGCAGAGGAGGCGTCTTCAGTGAAGGCTACTGGAAGCTGGTGCAGCCTTGTAACAAATGTCTGTATTCACACGCCGTCCACATTGGGGAAACATTTGCAAACTGTCACAGGTGAGTGAGCACCACAGAAGAGGTAACTCTTAGTGACTCTTTTGCTGTCCCCTTCTCCAAATGGAGGAGACGTTGCATTGCATGATGATGTTTAAGAGAGGGGATGGAGTATCTCGTAATGATGTGAGATACTACAATGTTACTGCTATGGTTAGATACCTTAACTCCAGTCCTTCACAGAGAGGAGAAATGTAATCTAGACAATTAATTGGTATGAATATCATTAGTGTAACTGTATTGCAAGGACGTGGCACGACTAATGCTGGGACTTGGAAATGTTTTTCAGTATACCCCAACACTGAAGTCAAAATCGGACTTCAGCTATGCCACTTATAAAGAGCTGGTAAGTCAATAGCAGGCTCATGTGCCCCATAATGATACGGCTGCGGGGTCCAGAGCCTTTAATACACCCTGAGCAAGGTCTTGGCTCTGGGCTCACACGCTTCTTTAAAACCCACGAGCTGGGGTTTAGTGGTGGACTTAGCAGTGTTAGGTTTGTGGTTGTACTGAATGATCTTAAAGGTCTTTTCCAACCTAAGTGATTCTGTGATTTTTTTTCTGTTTCATAACTTAAAATGCACAGTATGCAAATCAATCAAGGGTTGCTTGTAAATACAAAAACCTGAAGCCACATCCATAATAGACTTCAAACATGGAGAAAGTATCAGTATTGCTATTTGTGTTCTGTGTGATAACTGGCAAATTCATAACTGCAGAATTAAATACATAAACAGACCAGACACTCTGATACAGCAGGTAGGAATAGAAAAAAACCCAACATATCAGACTTTGCAGATGCTTTTATGATTCTTTGAGGCCATATTAAGTAAGCCTTGTTACTGCTTTCCATTACTCTTTAATGGGACCATGACAAGACAAAAGCAAACCTCAGTCTAAGGGTAAAAGTACAAAATAAATAAGCGCAGAGTCACTTCTGCTTCAGGACCGAGTTTATAATTAATTGAATCAATAAGTGTTTTCATCGTTTTGGGAACAGTTGGCTGTAGGGTGCATGTGATTTCTGTGTTAATTTAGTTGTCTTCAGAGATTAGAAAGACTGAAGGAATAACTGTTTTAAGTTTACTGTGTCTATCCCATTTCTGGCAAAAGCCACTATGGTTGTTTTTTTTAATCTTAATATTTCGTTTATGACAAATGATGCAGCAGAAAACATCTCTCCTACAGGTTTACCAGTTTATTTAGCATTTGAGTCTAATAGTTCATTTTGTTGTTCTTTGCTCCTACCATGAATAGGAGACAAAAGAGAGAATTTGTTTCTTTAGAGTACTCTGGGAACACCCTAACGCATTAGCACAACCAGCATAGATAAATTCAGAAGTAAGTCTGAGGCTCATGTAATTTTTCAAGGATCAGTGACAAATGTGTGAGTGTCATTTCTCCTAGACAGTTATATTTGTTTCCTGCTGTTCTACCATAAGCTTTCTTTTATTATTTTTATCTCCTGTGAAAGTAAAATCGAATATGTCCAGGAAATAGATGCTGTACAGCAGAAGAAAAACTCAGAAGTTGTGAAGTCAAACAAAATCTGCAACACTGATTGTTCAATTATATAGAATTAACATAAACATGAATAACAGTTTACCCAACTATTTTTTATGCCACATTAGCTTTTCTGTAGAGAGGAGAAAGTATTCTCTGGTTCTTGAAATGCAAATGTTTCGAATGTACAGCTATGGATATTCCCAGTTATTTTCTTTTTGCCAGGAATGACTGTGCAGTCAATATTTGGTTTATTTCTGAAACATCTAGTCACAGTTACTAAGAAATGTCTCTTCCTCTTCCCATTCAAAGCCAAAATGTCTCACTTTGCCATTGAAATCTTTGATTCAGCACAGAAACATAGTTAAATTAAAGCACAAGTGATGTCCAGCCCACATCTAAGAGATCTTTGATTTAAAATTATACAAGGAAGGGAACAGGGTATTTACATCTCAAATGCAAGAGACCCTCAGGTGGCTTTTTGTTGTGGTTGTCATCCCGGTAGACATAAATGATCTGAGTATGTTTAATGTTAACAATATCTCTGAATATCCCACTGTATGTACACATTAATATATTTTCCCTTTAGAGCAGTCTGGCCCTTTACCAACCTCCCAATGGCCATGAAAAGAAACTGCAATGCAAATTATGTTAAAAAAATATCAAAGGGTGAGAGTAAAATTCATATCTGCAGAATTCTTAATTTGTGCTTGTGGCCATCTGGCTTTGCTCTCCCTTGGGACAGTGACCTCCCTCTCTCCTCTGTCAGTATTTTGTTCCCTTAGTCCTTTGGTTGCATATGAATGCTGCCTTTTATTTTAACTTTTTCTTTTTGGTTTCTTTCTCTCTGTGTGGCAGTGTATGCCTTCTTTTGGAATAGAAATTTCCATAGCTGCAGCTCTACTAATAGAACTACAACACAGTCTCACTTATTAAACACTCAGTGTGGGCAAGTACCTTCAGCTCCAAGGAGCGGCAGGGGGAAGGAAGGAAACAGAGAGGCACCCTCAGAGGCATCTTTGAGAAGGCACCTCTGAAATGTTCCTGTGGTTGCCTGTCCCCAAACCCCATATCTTCATGGTCTGCAGAAGTGGGTTCACTCCAGCACAAAGCACCCCAGCATCTACATCCCACACTCTGCCCATGGTTGAAGTGATACTTTTTGTCATTTGAATAGTAAATATCTCCCCGTTGGGCTTATTTAGAAAAAACACAAAAAGTTATACCCCGTTTTCGCCTTTGGGTGAGGCAAACAAAACCAGAGCTTCACCAGCGGAGGCTGAAGGCGAGCGGCACTGACGCCAGCTGGAGAGGCACAGATCTTACGTATGTGGTGCATACATCTTTCCACCTCACTGAGCAATACATCAAAGCTGACTGACCTGTTCAAGTTACTCCCAGAAAACTAAACTACTTTGTCCCTTCCTAAATACACTTCGAATGGAAAAAGTCTATCTGACTGCCTTCTAAAGGTCACAGTAAGAGAAGGAAAGTTGGCCCTTCTTTTTTCTGCTTTTATTATTTGGCTTAACTGCTACATTTGTTCCAGTCCCTGCTGTGGAGAGCAGGCATTTGGCCACTTATGAAGCATGGAGTTATCAGTCCCTGTATCAAGAAAATATTAGAAAAATGCTATTATCAGCCCTAAGCATGAAGATTCAGATTGTGAAGCTGATGTGACTAAATGCAGCCTTGCAAGCAGTAGGGCTGTAAATGTCCTTCAGGAGGTATCTCACCGTGGGTCCACGAACTCAAGCCTGTGCAAATAGGCCTGGTACCCTCCACAAATACTGACCAACATCAGCAAATTAACCATTGCTTGCTATTTCATGCCTCCAGAAAACAACTCTCCTCTCTGGACACTCTCTAGAAATCCAGTACAGCCCTTCTCAGGTGCTGTAACTCTATAAACTGCCTTAACATTTTCTGCTGCTTTCAGCTGATGCTAATCCTCTGTCACTGAGTGGAAGGGAGCAAGCACCAGGGAGGTTATTCAATGGCTCTTGATCTTATCCTTTCACATTTTAAGTAGCTTGCTGATAGTCCTTTTGATGTTTCTCTGGAATAAGCACAATTCTTGTATCCATTGTTCTTTTTATCCCAGCCATCCATACATGCTTGCAATGGTGCACTAACTGAATTGGTCAACAGACAAAAAATAAGCATAATAATACAATACACGTACACAATAAACCAGGTGTCCAGGCAGTGAAAATCAGCATGGTTTCATTAAAGTTAGTGGGATTTCTTACTCCTGAGGACTTGTTTACCCCAATCGGAAGTTAAATCTTTGTTCTAATAACATAATAAATACAAGTACATTAAAACTTTATACACTAAAACTCTACGCATCCTCCATGTACAGGCCATGAGCTTGTACAGACAAGATTATACTAAGTGAAATCCTCATCCTACTGAAGTCAGCAGAGTAGTTTTCATTCTCTGTAATCTTTATCCACAATTCATTTTTCTTCACTGATAATTATGCGGCTCTAGTGTAATATCAAGGCAAGATATTACCAGTGTCCTTAATGGCATCATGCACTACGTGACTGAATATTTTGTATCATAAGTCAATCTCAAGACAAGCACCTGTGAAATCTTTTCCTTAAAATTTGGGGGCATGGTAGGAAAACTAACCTAATGGAGTCAACAGAAAAGCTTTGTCTGTCTTTACTGGAATTCAGTTTTGCCCCATTTAATGTAACTCAGTACTGCGGCTATAGCAGGAAAAGTTTAAAGTCTTCATCTGAACTTCATTCAGATTTTAAATCATTAAAAGCTGAAATCCCCAAGCAAAACTCAGGACTTGCTATGAAGGTAGGAAACGATACCATAAAATATGTTGATCCTGCAAAGCCAACAGAGGTCCAAAGATGCTCTTCCAAGGGCAGCAACACCATCATGCATCCTTGGTAAACAAGTATAAAAAGATGAAGTTTGTATCTTCACATTCTCATTTATTCTGCTCTGTTTGTCGATCCTTTGTGTCCTCCTGAACTTGAGGAGAAAACGATTGAAGAAACTTAAAAAAGAACGCTGTAACTGTTACCATGCAATTAATTTACCTGTGCTATACTTCCAGGCATCTTCAGTGTGAGGAACTTATGTTTCCAGAAGAATAATCTAGTTTGATCTGAAATAGATACTTGTATAGTTAATAACAATGTCTCTTTATGTTTGGCCAGCCTGCTTTCTGAGCGCTTGCTAAATCTTGATTAATTTAACAGCAGTATTTTCACATCTGCACATACCTTTTTATGTAAATATATAAAATAAATATATATACACACTTAAAAAAAATCTAGAACAAACCCCATTGATTTGGATTTTGCTGTGGTTAGAAGAACAAGTGGGGAGTGTATGAAAATGTAAATGTGGTTGTTAATGCTCATATACATCAATGCAGCATTTCAGTGCATTTCAGTTTATGGAAGACATTTATATGGACCTATCATTAAGCATAGTCCTGTGGGTCGTAGACTTGGCTACTTTGCCTTTCAAAAATATGCTAGTTAACTCAAATTACCTCATTTCTAGGCTAGTAAGTTCCTGGAGACCCATGTATCCTTACACGTGAGTCAAAGCAAGCAGAGAGACTGCTGAGTCTGAGTGAAAAGGAAACAGGCTGTCCTATAACCCG